>CM065747.1:12487290-12527290 GCA_033310375.1 Conus canariensis | reverse complement strand
ACAGCGGTCGTAGTGTGTGTGATTTTTCAGGTGTGTATCTATGAGACCGGACCGCGGGACGCTAGTGTTGGTGTGATTTTTCAGGTGTGTATCTATGACCAAGCCGGACGCTAGTGTCGGTGTGATTTTTCAGGTGTGTATCTACGACCGAGCCAGACGCTAGTGTCGGTGTGATTTTTCAGGTGTGGTATTGGTGTGATTTTTCAGGTGTGTATCTACGACCGAGCCGGACTAGGCTTCAGCGAGCGACCTGTGGACAATGTCACCGTTGATGCCACCGCTCCCGTTACCCAGCATGCTCAGGGGCAACCTTTCACTGCAGAGAGGTCAGCACTGTCCCTGCCCTTCATTTTTCACTGTGTTTGCTGTCGTCAGTTGCACTTGGCTGTTTTAAGATGTTCACTGTTGTTTTTCCCTGTGTTTGCTGTCGTCAGTTGCGCTTGGCTCTTTTAAGACATTCACTGTTGTTTTTCACTGTGTTTACTGTTGTCAGTTGCACTTGGCTGTTTTAAGATGTTCACTGTTGTTTTCCCCTGTTGTCCTGTTCAGTTTGATGTTCAGTGTCATTTTACCGATTCCATGGTTAGTGTCGTTTCTGCCGCTGCCTGTTCCAGGGATAGTTCTGTGTCATTCTTGGGTTCGGTTGTCACCGTTGTCAGCTCATTGGTTGTCAGTTTAGTTTGAGTTGTGCTGTTGTTGCTGTCGTTGTTCACTGGTGTTAGTTTCAGTGTCTTTTCAATGTGTGTGGGGGGGGTGTGCATGTGTGGGGAGGTGTGTGTGTGTGTGTGTGTGTGTGTGTGTGATGTGTGTGTGTGTGTGTGTGTGTGTGTGTGTGTGTGTGTGTGTGTGTGTGTGTGTGTGAGCATTTTCAGTTTTGTGATGTTGTTGTTGTTGTCATATTTGCTGTTGTAATTTGTCACTCTCAGTCTCTCACTCTTGTCATTTCTTTCTTTTTTTTTTTTATTCCCCTGTGACTCTGATTTGTCATTTTCTGTTTTTCACAGTTGTCCTTTTCAGCTTTTTCTTCTTGTTATTTTCACAGCATTCATAATAAAGTCAGGTTTTCACAGCTGTCATAATAAATTCAGGTTTTCACAGCTGCCACTTTCACTGTTGTGTTTTTTGTTTTTTCAGAGTTTTCATTTTCAGTTTTCATTCGTTGCCTTTTTCACTGTTGTCATTTTCACTTTTTCATTTGTTTTCTGGTTAGTGACTGTCCTTTTCCCTGTTGTCCTTCATGTTGTTGTCCTTCTCATTGTTGTCCTTCTCGTTGTTCTTCTTGTTGTTCTTATTGTTGTTCTTAGTTTTTCACCAGTACAATTTTTGTACTCCCAGTTCTTATAGAACAGGAAGTACTTTACAATGGGAATGAAGAAATGCTGTCTGTCTGTCTGTCTGTGTGTCTGTCCCTGGTTAAAATGTGTTCCACTTGCTCCATACAAAACTTCTGGGCCGATCTTTCTGAAAATTTGTAGGTATGTTCATTATGGATCATGGATGATGCCCGATGTTTTATTTTGCCAGAATAGCCATTACTAAAGGTTATAATGGCCCAAAATGGGTTTTCTTCTTTATGGAATATCTCAGAAAGTACCTGGCCGATTTATAAGCAGTTTGGATGATCTTGTGACAAATCTAAACTGGGAGGACGTTTACATGCTTTGCATCTTGTTTTCATTTCCATTTTTCAGTTGTAGTTGTCATGATCTTCTCTTGTAGATAGTTATCATTATTTGGGTGCTTTGTCTCTTTGTTCCCAAATGTTTTCAGCTTGTAATTGTCATTTTCACATCAGCATTTTTACCGCTTTGTTGTCATTTTTCAGTTGTGTTTTAAATGTTCACTAGTGCTTACGCGCTTCGACCTTGTCTCGTCCCGGTGAGTTTGTCTGTCGTGTAGTGGCGATCGGCCTAAAACTGTGGGCGTGTATAAGTGAATAGACAGACAGACAAACTCAGCTTTATATAATAGATTATCATTCCCCTGCTTTTGGTTTTGTTGTTGTTTTGTTTGTTTGTTTCTTTCTTTTTTGTTTTGTTCATATGCTCCTGTTTTGTTTTTTTTAATAATCTTTGTCGTTACTCCTGTGGCATTCATAATGTTTATCCCTGTTGTCATTTATCATGCTTATCCATTCATCATGTTTATCCCTGTTGTCATTCATCATGTTCATCCCTGTTGTCATTCATCATGTTTATCCTTGTTGTCATTCATCATGTTTATCCCTGTTGTCATCATGTTTATCCCTGTTGTCATTCATCATGTTTATCCATTCATCATGTTATCCCTGTTGTCGTTCATCATGTTTATCCCTGTTGTCATTGATCATGTTTATCCCTGTTGTCATTCATCATGTTTATCCCTGTTGTCATTCATTATGTTTTATCCATTCATCATGTTTATCCCTGTTGTCATTCATCATGTTTATCCCTGTTGTCATTTATCATGTTTATCCCTGTTGTTGTGTTCAGCATGACAGATGACCTTCATCGTCTGCTGACCTCCAGCAGCCAACAGCCAGGGCCGTTCATTTTTGTGGGAGCCGAACTTGGCGGTCTGGTGGCTCAGTTCTACACATTGCTGTTTGACAGGTGAGACTGTAGGGTTTGACAGACTGCAGGGTTTGACAGGTGAGACTGTAGGGTGTGACAGGTGAGACTGTAGGGTTTGAAAGGTGAGACCGTAGGGTGTGGCAGGCAGGACTGTAGGGTTTGACAGATGAGACTGTAGGGTTTGACAGGTGAGACTGTAGGGTTTGAAAGGTGAGACTGTAGGGTTTGACAGGTGAGACTGTAGGGTTTGACAGGGGAGACTGTAGGCTTTGACAGGTGAGACTGTAGGCTTTGACAAGTGAGACTGTAGGGTGGGAATGACTGTAGTGCTTGATAGGTGAGACTGTAGGGTGGGAATGACTGTAGGCTTTGACAGGTGAGAGTGTAGGATGGGAATGACTGTAGTGATTGACAGGTGAGACTGTAGGGTGGGAATGACTGTTTGACAGGTGAGAGTGTAGGGTGGGAATGACTGTAGTGATTGACAAGTGAGACTGTAGGGTGGGAATGACTGTAGTGCTTGATAGGCGAGACTATAGGGTGGGAATGACTGTAGTGATTGACAGGTGAGACTGTAGTGATTGACAGGTGAGACTGTAGGGTGGGAATGATTTTAGTTATTGACAGGTGAGACTATAGGGTGGGAATGACTGTAGTGATTAACAGGTGAGACTATAGGGTGGGAATGATTGTAGTGATTGACAGGTGAGATCGTAGTGTGGGAATGACTGTAGTGATTGACAGGGGAGACTGTAGTGATTGACAGGTGAGAGTGTAGGGTGGGAATGACTGTAGTGATTGACAGGTAAGACTGTAGGGTGGGAATGATTGTAGTGATTGACAGGTGAGACTGTAGGGTGGGAATGACTGTAGTGATTGGCAGGTGAGAGTGTAGGGTGGGAATGATTGTAGTGATTTACAGGTGAGACTGTAGGGTGGGAATGATTATAGTGATTGACAGGTGAGACTATAGGGTGGGAATGACTGTAGTGATTGACAAGTGAGACTGTAGGGTGGGAATGATTGTAGTGATTGACAGGTGAGACTGTAGGGTGGGAATGATTGTAGTGATTGACAGGTGAGACTGTAGGGTGGGAATGATTGTAGTGATTTACAGGTGAGACTGTAGTGATTGACAAGTGAGACTGTAGGGTGGGAATGACTGTAGTGATTGACAGGTGAGACTGTAGTGATTGGGAACGACTTTAGTGATTGACAGGTGAGACTGTAGGGTGGGAATGACTTTAGTGATTGACAGGTGAGACTGTAGTGATTGACAGTGAGACTGTAGGGTGGGAATGACTGTAGTGATTGACAGGTGAAACTGTAGTGATTGACAGGTGAGAATGTAGGGTGGGAATGACTGTAAGTGATTGACAGGTGAGACTGTAGGGTGGGAATGACTGTAGTGATTGATAGGTGAGACTGTAGGTGTGGGAATGACTGTAGTGATTGACAGGTGAGACTGTAGGGTGGGAAGGATTGTAGTGATTACAGGTGAGACTGTAGGGTGGGAATGACTGTAGTGATTGACAGGTGAGGACTGTAGTGAGTTGGGAATGACTGTAGTGATTGACAGGTGAGACTGTAGTGTATTGTACGATGGAGACTGTAGTTGACAGGTGAGACTGTAGTGATTGACAGGTGAGACTGTAGTGTTTGACAGGTGAGACTGTAGGGTGGGAATGACTGTAGTGATTGACAGGTGAGACTGTATAGATGATGTGATGACAGGTGAGACTGTAGGATGGGAATTGACTGTAGTGATTGACAGTGAGAGTAGGGTGGGAATGATTGTAGTGTGATTGACAGGTGAGACTGTAGGTGGGAATGATTTAGTGATTGACAGGTGAGACTGATAGGTGGGAATGACTGTAGTGATTGACAGGTGAGACTATAGGGTGGGAATGACTGTAGTGATTGACAGGTGAGACTATAGGTGGGAATGATTGTAGTGGATTGACAGGTGAGACGTAGTGTGGGAATGACTGTAGTGATTGACAGGTGAGACTGTAGTGGGTAGTGATTGACAGGTGAGACTGTAGGGTGGGAATGACTGTAGTGATTGACAGGTGAGACTGTGTAATGAGTGATTGATCAGGTGAGACTGAGGTGAATGTAGAATGACTGTAGTGATTGACAGGTGAGACTGTAGGTGGGAATGACTGTAGTGATTGACAGGGTGAGACTGTAGTGATTGACAGGTGAGACTGTAGGGTGGGAATGACTGTAGTGATTGACAGGTGAGACTGTAGTGATTGACAGGTGAGACTGTAGTGATTTGACAGGTTTGGAGACTGTAAGAGTGGGAATGATTGTTACTGTTTTTTACAGGGTGTACTAGGTAGTGATAATGTCACGTGTGTTACAGGGATGGACTGGGTTGTAAGTGTTACAGGAATGGACTGGATGAAGTGTTACTGGGTGTTACAGGGATGTACTGGATGAAGTGTTACTGGGTGTTACAGGAATGTACTGGATGAAGTGTTACTGGGTGTTACAGGGATGTACTGGATGAAGTGTTACTGGGTGTTACAGGGATGTACTGGATGTTGTGTTACTGGGTGTTACAGGGATGTACTGGATGTTATGTTACTATGGGTGTTACGGGGATGTACTGGATGTTGTGTTACTGGGTGTTAAGGGGATGTTAACTGGAATGTTGTGTTACAGGGTGTTACAGGGATGTACTGGATGATGTTGTGTTACAGGGATGTACTGGATGAAGTGTTACTGGGTGTTACAGAGATGTAGAGGATGTTGTGTTACTGGGCGTTGCAGGGATGTACTGGATGTTGTGTTACTGGGTGTTACAGGGATTACAGGATGTGTTACTGGGGGTTACAGGGATGTACAGGATGTTGTGTTACTGGGTGTTACAGGGATTAGAGGATGTTGTGTTACTGGGTGTTACAGGGATGTAGAGGATGTTGTGTTACTGGGTGTTACAGGGATGTAGAGGATGTTGTGTTACTGGGTGTTACAGGGATGTAGAGGATGTTGTGTTACTGGGTGTTACAGGGATGTACTGGATGTTGTGTTACTGGGCGTTACAGGGATGTAGAGGATGTTGTGTTACGGGGTGTTACAGGGATGTAGAGGATGTTGTGTTACGGGGTGTTACAGGGATGTACAGGATGTTGTGTTACGGGGTGTTACAGGGATGTAGAGGATGTTGTGTTACTGGGTGTTACAGGGATGTACAGGATGTTGTGTTACTGGGTGTTACAGGGATGTACAGGATGTTGTGTTACTGGGTGTTACAGGGATGTAGAGGATGTTGTGTTACTGGGTGTTACAGGGATGTACAGGATGTTGTGTTACTGGGTGTTACAGGGATGTAGAGGATGTTGTGTTACTGGGTGTTACAGGGATGTACAGGATGTGTTACTGGGTGTTACAGGGATGTACAGGATGTTGTGTTACTGGGTGTTATGGGGATGTACTGGATGTTGTGTTACTGGGTGTTACAGGGATGTACTGGATGTTGTGTTACAGGGATGTAGAGGATGTTATGTTACTGGGTGTTACAGGGATGTAGAGGATGTTGTGTTACAGGGATGTAGAGGATGTTGTGTTACTGGGTGTTACAGGGATGTAGAGGATGTTGTGTTACTGGGTGTTACAGGGATGTAGAGGATGTGTTACGGGGTGTTACATGGATGTACTGGATGTGTTACTGTGTGTTACAGGGATGTACTAGGTGTGGTGTTACTTAACCCATTGCCTGAGACGCTGTTTGACAACGACATGTATACATGGTCACAATACTGGTGAATTTTTTGTTTTTCATTTGCTCTCTCTCTCTCTCTCTCTCTCTCTCTCTCTCTCTCTCTCTCTCTCTCTCTCTCTCTCCCTCTGTCTTTGTCTGTCTCTCTGTCTGTCTCTCTGTCTGTCCATCTCGTTTTTCTCACTCTCTTCCCCTCCTCTCCCTCTCTCTCTCTTATTCTGTCTCACTGGCTGGCTGGCTGGCTGGCTGTCTCTCTCTCTCTCTCTCTCTCTCTCTCCTCTCTCTTCTCTCTCTCTCTCTCTCTCTCTCTCTCTCTCAGAGATGCATGCTGGGAAGAAGACATAGCAGCCACATGTTGAAAACCAGAGCAAAGGGGTTTGCAACGGAGTTGAGCTGTGCGACACTGGCTTCAGGCGTGCTGTTTGGTGGCTTCGCAAGCTTCTTGATGCCCTTGGCCAGGTGGTCTTTCCACCAGCTCTGGGGACAGAGAGCAGGGGGAGGCAACTTGCAAACTTTATTTGTGTGGCAAAACTCCAATCCCCACGAAAGGTTACTGAAAAAGTCATTTTTTTTGCATAGTTTTCAAGCCTAAAAGCTTGACATTGCAATGTCTCTTAAGCATTCAACATCTGTACGCTGGAACAAATGTGACTCTGGGTTTTCCGCATTATTTCAGGACATGTTTCTTCTCCTGAGGAGTGGTCCCATGGGCAGACAGACAAAAAGTGATGCGCACGCTCAAGATGATTGCACAATGGACAGTCTCTTGATCTCTGTGAAGATCTGTTGTTCGCATTCAGCCGACACAAACCGAGTCTCACTCTAGTCAATGTTTGTCTGAATTTGGTGCTAGTGATAGGGCTGATGCAGTTCTGTGGTTCCAGAAGTGGTGTGTGTGTGTACGGTACGTCACACAGTGGTCACTGGAATGTAGTTTTGTGGTTCCAGAAGTGGTGTGTATGTACGGTACGTCACACAGTGATCACTGGAATGTAGTTCTGTGGTTCCAGAAGTGGTGTGTATGTATGGTACGTCACACAGTGGTCACTGGAATGTAGTTCTGTGGTTCTAGAAGTGGTGTGTGTGTACCATATGTCACACAGTGATCACTGGAATGTAGTTCTGTGGTTCTAGAAGTGGTGTGTGTGTACCATATGTCACACAGTGATCACTGGAATGTAGTTCTGTGGTTCTAGAAGTGGTGTGTATGTACCATACGTCACACAGTGATCACTGGAATGTAGTTCTGTGGTTCCAGAAGTGATGTGTATGTACCATACGTCACACAGTGGTCACTGGAATGTAGTTCTGTGGTTGTAGAAGTGGTGTGTATGTACGGTACGTCACACAGTGGTCACTGGAATGCAGTTCTGTGGTTGTAGAAGTGGTGTGTATGTACGGTACGTCACACAGTGGTCACTGGAATGTAGTCTGGCACTCCAGTCGTAGCAGAAGCAGTCAATCACCCGTTGCTTGAAGATTTTCAGAAATGTTTTTTCGTTTCCCATCCCACCAATCTCCCACACCCAGGAGCACCCCAATAAACCCAGACAGCATTTTATGGCGTGAAGCCCAGCGGTGCCAGTCATTGTGCTGGCTGTCACCAGAAGGCCTTGTGATTAGGACCACTGCATACGCTTGTTTAGGAAGTCTTGGAATTGTCACGCTCTGCAGGCCAGACCTGTGTTGGAAGCGACGGTGCTGTCTAGTCAAAAGGTACCTGCCTGCTTGCCCATCGATCCAGGCATTGGGAGTCCTCGGAGTAACATTTAACAGTTGTTTACAGGCAAATGTATGGATTCTACTAGTTCAGCCCCATACAAACCCCACAGTTCTAATGCATGCAACAGCAGGGGTTTCATTTGAACATCAAATAATTTGAAAAATAGGCATGTCCATATTACCCAGGCCCACATTGTCTTCTTAATCTCTGCAATTTTTCCTTTATCACGTCGGCAACATTCTTCTACAACGGTGTCAAAGGACACTTCAGTTGTAAAATTGAACCCAAGGTATGTATAGTTATTGACAGTAGAAATTTTTGAGCATTTAAAGTTCCATTTTTTCATTTCTCGATAGATAGTCACCCTTTCGAAAAGCCATCATTTTCATTTTTTGTTTGCAAATTTATTGTGTGAGACCTCGTCTATTCTGAAACCCGTTTGTCACACACCCATGTTTGTGAACATACACACTTGCATTCACAAACACAGTATGCTTACTTCGTACACAACACGCAATCACTCCATTCACCCAAAGGAGCACTACCACAATTGAACTGAGTTTTCTATAAAATGCTCCCTTTACTCACAAAGAAAAGGGTTTTACTTATTCTTTGCATTTCACTGCATTTTCCAACAATTATTTCTTCTCTTCACAAGATAATTCCCCACATAGAAACAATAATGCAATATTCAAAGTTTTACCAAAAATCCAACACACTCACACACATGTTACACTATCAGTTCTTATATTAAATAGTATCAATAAAGACAAGTCATCTTGACTTGTCGAGGAGCTTTCTTTCACTTGGCTGTACCACCCCTGGACCACCACAGCCTGGACTCTCACTAGGCTCGTACAGCTCAAGCCTGGACCACCACTGGACCACCACTGGACCACCACTGGACCACCACTGGACCACCACTGGACGCTGAGGGATTCTGTAACGAAACCCTAGGTCCAGGGTTAACCTCTAAAATGAATTTTATTTATTCTTTCTCTTTCTCTCTTATTATTCATAGCTCCTTTTTAACTCCTTTCACATTCACTCCAAGATCAATATAGAATACTCACATGAGTCTTGTTCCGCCAACCTATTCCTACCTACAGTTGGGGTACAGAGAGAAATCTTTATACAACAATATTTTATTTATTTATTTTTCAATTCTCTTTTCGCGTTCAACGTTCATCTTTCTCTTTTTCCCAAATAGCGCAATATCATCAAATCTGTATAATTATCAAACTTCTGTTATCATTACAATTACACCTTTACTGTAATTGCTTTAACCAGTTTACAACCCCCACTGGTACTCACCTTCTAGGGAATAAGCGACAAGCCTACCCTAGTAGACTTCCAGTCTACATCTACACTCTATACTCGAGTGAACTTGCCACGCCAGGCATATTACACCCACCAAGGGTTAAGCACACCCAAACCAGGGTTGCATCGGACAAACCAGTCCAATCATATAGCACACCCAACCCAGGGTTGCATCGGACAATCCTAGTCCTATGTTAAACCCAAAGAGGGTTACAATCAGACATCCTCCTATGTCTGTGTCCAGAGCTCCTCTGAAGTAACAATAATCTTCCACCCTTCCTCACATTGGGTGAACACACTTCACAATCCACTCAGCGTCCTACTCTTCCGCATCACTGGCGGTTGCACTCCATGAATACAAAAAAGCATCAAACCCGTAGGTTCCATTCCACAATTGCAAAAATTACAAAATCTCTTAATTGATATGAAACTTTTCCATTCACATCACTTTTTCCTCATTCACATGACACCCCCCAACCTCCGATAAAAAAATTTGATTCATCAAATTTTTTCAAAGAAGAGTATAGGAGTTCACAAAAAAAATACACCATTGACAGTATTCTGAAAAAATACTTTCCCAAAATGACATGAGTACCTGCGAACAGAAAAATGTATATTTATAAAAACATTGTTTCCAAAAAAAATTATCCAAAGCCAACATCAATGCATCAACTATCACTACCGCAAGTAATCAATATTGCACACAACAATATTCCATTACTCAAATACAAACATATAAATTCAACTTTCAACAGCAAACTTGAAAACACACACTGCTTATTACTGTCGAGACAAAATGTCAGCAATCACATTGCTGGACCCTGAAATTGGATCAACCCTGAAACTGAATTGCTGGATCGCCAAAGACCACCGTAATAGACGGTTATTCTTTGTTCTTGATGTCTTCAAAAACGTCAGAGGTCTGTGATCCGTCTGCAGAACAAAAAACCTGCCTTGCAAGAAACGCTCAAATTTTGCAAGTGCCCACACAATCGCTAAGCATTCCCGTTCAATAGTAGAATACTTCGACTGTGCATCAGTGAACTTCTTACTTGCAAACTGTACTGGATGCAATAAATCTTGATGTTCTTGCAAAAGAACAGCACCCATTCCTGTTGAACTTGCATCAGTCCGGAGGACAAAATCTTTCTCCAAGTTGGGCAGAAGTAAAACAGGAGAAGAATTCAAAACCTTTTGAACTGCTTCCAAAGCATTCTGACAATCTACAGTCCAATCAATAGATGAATGCTTGGAACCCTTTGTCAACTCAGTTAATGGAGCTGTAAGAGTTGCAAAGTGAGGGACATAACGCCTGTAATAAGATAAGAGTCCAAGAAGTGAACGAACCTGTTTCTTTGAACATGGGGTTTTGATTGCCAAAATCTTTTCCATTTTCTTCTTTTCTGGCTGCATCGAACCCACAGCAATTGTATGCCCCAAAAACTCCAGTTTTTGAAAACCCGCCATGATTTTCGATGGCCTTGCTGTCAAACCAAAAGAACGGAGTCTTTCAAAAACACTTTTCAAACATCTCAGCAGATTACTCCATGTTTGTGAAGCCAGCAAAATATCATCAAAAAAACTTACAGCAGACATTTCATGTAACCTGAGTTGTCTCATCATTCTTGCGAAAGTTGCCGGTGCATTCTGCAAACCAAAAGGCATTCGCAAAAAATGAAAAAGTCCAAATGGTGTTTGAAAAGCTGTTTTTTCTTTATCATCAACACACATCGGTATCTGCCAATAACCTTTCGTGAGATCAATTTTCACAAAATACTTGGCTTGACTCAGTTGACAAAACAAATCCTCCACATCAGGAATTGGTTCAGAATCAAAAACAGTCAATTTATTCAAAGCCCTGTAATCAATACAAAATCTGACTGAACCATCTGGTTTTGAAACCAGCACCACAGGAGCCACATATGGAGAACTTGACTTTTCAATGACCCAAGATCCAACATGACCTGTACCTCTCTTTCAATAATTTGCTTTTTTGCAAAAGGTAAAGGATACGACTTCATTCGTACAGGAACATCTGTTGTCAACCGTATTCTATGAGGTTCAACACCAACTGCAGATCCTGGTTTGTCTGTAAGTACATCTGTATAATCCTGTAGTAAACACTTTAGTTGAGCCACCTGAGATGGTTTCAAGTCCTCGTTGATCTTGACATCCTCGTATGTTTCACCTTTTAAGGATAATGTAGGCAGTTGAATAACATCATCACCAGTGTCCTGAACTACACCAACAGCAGTTTCATGAATTACAGGCACCTTGTGAAACACAGGTTTGTCAAGACGTTGCAAATGTTCTGTCACACAATCCATTGGTAACAGACATGAAATGTCACATGCCAATGCTGAAATCTTATCATCAGGGACAGCAACCTTGTTGATCATAACATCAGACCTGTGAAAGTACTTTTTCAACATGTTAACATGGAAAATTTTCTTCACACCATTCATATCAATTCTGTAATTGACATCAGAACATTTTTCAATGACGACGAATGGTCCTTTCCACATCACATGCATCTTGCTCTTGTCATCTGTCAAAAGCACCAACACATTGTCACCCACAGAAAACACACGCATCTTTGCCCCACGATCAGCATACTTTTTATGCGTAGTTGCACTGTTATAAGCATTTTCTTGGGCAATACGACATGCATCTGCTATACGATTTTGTAAAGTAAAAACATAATCAAAAACATTTTTTTCTTCTTGAGACACATTGTCCCCAGACCATGACTTTGACAGGATGCTAATAGGTCCTTTTGGTGAACGACCAAAAAGCAACTCAAAAGGAGAGAAACCTGTGCTCTCATTTGGCAATTCCCTGTAGGCAAAAAGTATGGCTGGAATGTATCGATCCCAGTCTGATGGTCTTTCCTTAGAAACTTTCTTCAACATCATCTTGAAAGTACCATTAAATCTTTCCACAAGGCCATTCGACTGTGGATGGTATGGAGATGTAGTATATGCAGAAATTGAAAGTAAACGAAATATTTCTTTCATGAGATCTGACACAAACTGAGTACCCAAGTCAGATAATATTTCATCAGGAAGTCCCATTCTGGAAAAAATAGAAAATAATGCTTCTGCCACAGAAATGGTATCAATCTTTTTCAAAGGTACAGCTTCAGGATACCTGGTAGCAACATCCATGACAGTGAGCACATAACGAAAACCAGAATTGGAAACATGAAATGGACCAACCAAATCAATACAAACACGACTGAATGGTTCAGTAATGACTGGCATTCTTTGCAAAGGTGCAAATGGTATACGACCTTTGGGAATTGTTTTCTGACAGACATCACATGATTGACAATATTTTGAAACTTGCACACTAACACCAGGCCAAAAAAATGAAGACAACACACGTTGAAGAGTACGTTTGACTCCACAATGACCCGAAAACATGGAATCATGTGCAGTATGCAAAACGGTATCACGTAAAGACATAGGAACGACAATCTGCTCCACCACCTGTTCATCTTTAGGAAAAAGACGGTATAAAAGATTATTCTTTTTTATGTACATGATATCAGTCACTTTGTCAGGTACCTCAGGAACAACTTTCTGAAACAAATGAGTCAATGTTGTATCTGTCTTTTGTAAATCACTCAAATGTTCAGGAGTCGCATCCAATTTTGGGACATAGGGAACAACCAGGGGTTTTTGACCTTGCCTTTCTTTTTCCTCTTGTGAACGAGTGCTTACCATAGAAGGCACAAAAGAACCACATTGTCCTCCACAAGACGTGGAAACACCCTTGAGATTTCCAAGAATGAGGTCTGTCACAGGATCATCAATGACACATGCTGTTATTTCACCTGTAAAATAGGGAGTACAAACATAAACACATGCCAAAGGAAATGATTCAATTTTGCCACCAAATGTACGACATTGCTGATGTGTCCCGGTGTATTGTTCTTTTCTGACTAAATCTTTGCGTACACCAGCAGTAGTACACCCAGTATCCCTCAACAGTGTAGCACCAAACCCATTGACAGCACACGATTCAATGTGTAGACCTGTAACATCAGTGTCAGACACTAAAACATGCTGAGTATCTTTAGTAGTTTGCTTGGGATCTGTTGCTAAGCACACATTACCCTGTGCTAGAAAAGGACAGTCTTTCTTCTTGTGAAATATACAGGAACAGTGCCAACAACCATTGTCCGCACCAGATACTGTATTCGGTACTGTACTATGATCAATACCACCACGGTTTGAAAATTGTCCACGGCCACGAATAGCTCTAAACTGACCAGTCCGTCGAGAATTGGTATATCCTCTTGGATTTGGATTACCCTGTGAAAAAGTTTGTCCAGAATTATTCTCTTGCCAGTTATTATAGGAATGTACATTATTCCTGTTTGTATTCTGTCTTTGAGAAAAACTCTGGCCTCCTCTATGACCATATCTCCTGTTTGGTTGAGAACGACCCGGACCAAACTGGCCTGTTGAAGCAACATTTGCCTCAAACACATCACGGTCAGATTTCCTTGAAAAATGCTTTTCCGGATGAGCAGTCCGATACTGATCTGCCAGCTTACAGATATCCTCTGCAGTTTTACAAGATCTCTCTTTTAGAAAAATAGCTAGGTCTTTGGATACGCTTTGTAAAATCTGCTCACGTAACAACAAGTCACGCAAATCAGCATATTCTTTCTGTGTTTGGGACAATTCAACCCAACGATCAAATAAATGACTTGTCCTAATAAGGAAAGCTGCAAATGATTCACCTTTTTCTGGACGAACTGAACGAAATTTTTCTCTAAAGCCTTCATCTGTATATTGAAACTTCTTCAAAAGTTCAGCTTTCAGTTCTTCCCATGTGAGAGAATCACGAACTGCCAAACTATGATACAGAGATAATGCGGTGCCCTTGAATAGGGAAGCAGCATACAATGTCCATTTGTCCTTGCTCCAACCACATGATGAAGCATGGTTTTCAAACCTAAAAAGAAAAGAGTCTATGTCATCACGATTCTCATCAAAAGGGGGTAATTTGGGAATGTAGGAAGTCTTACCTGCACCCTGAACAGGAACAGCATCAGTTTGAGAAACATTTACATTTGCAGATTGTTGAACAGCCTGTTGCTTTAACTGAAGTTCCACTCGTTTTTGTTCAAGTTCCAATCTTCTCATTTCAAGTAAATTAAGACTTTCTGTTCTTTTCATTTCAAGTTCATGCGCCCTGATTTTTTCCTCTCTCTCTATCTGTGCTTGTCTATCCTTCTCTTCTTTCTCTAACTGTACTTGTCTATCCTTCTCTTCTTTCTCTAACTGTACTTGTCTATCCTTCTCTTCTTTCTCTAACTGTACTTGTCTATCCTTCTCTTCTTTCTCTAACTGTGATTGTCTATCCTCTAACTGTGCTTGTCTAAGCCTTTCTTCTTTTTCTAACTGTGCTTCTGCTTGCCTAATCTTATCTTCTTTTTCTGCCTCTGCTTTACTAAGCCTTTCTCTCTCATCTGCCTCTTTCTTCTCCTCTCTTTCTTTCGCTCTGAGCGCACGCTCTTCACACTGATCAATGTAAGCCATTAACGCATCACCAGACAACTGCAATTTCTGTCCCTGGGACAAAAATCGGTTGAAACGAACCGTTTCCTCATCCTCCTTCACAAACAAGGATTGGAATTCCTCTATTTGTTGATCATCTACTGTATCAGTCATGTTGTATGAGAGTGTAGATCACGCTTAAAGAAATCCCACAGCGTGCAAATGGGGTAGAGAAATTAAGATGTGAAATAAAAACACTATTTAAAATAGAACAACAATTTAAACTTACTTGGCACTGATTACTAGAATACAGAGCTCAAAACATTCAAATTTGTAAAGAACCAAAAAAAAACAATGACGGGACAGAAAAGAATTTTTTTTTTTCAGTAAAATTTGATTGAGTATGGAAATGCACCCTCACTGAAAAAATGTTTTATTTAAGTTAATTTAGTTGGCCAAAAAATGTGAGAAGTAAATTTAGAAATGGCTCTGAAAGACTGAATTGTGAGAAAGATTTCCGAAATACCAAGAAAAGCTAAGAATATTTTTTTTTAATTATTGTTTTAAACTAAAGCAGAGCACTGTTTTCAAAAAGGAATCCAAAAGAATGTGCCAGAAAAAACGCAAACAATTTTACAAGAAAGATTTTCAACTAAACCTTACAACATTTAAAATAAAGGGAGCATTTACACACACTAATCAGAAACCCTATTTAAAATAGCAAAAAAAAAACCCGCCTAAACTTGAAACTAGAGAGGAGCTTATTGTAAAGAATATCAAGAGAATTTTAATTAGAATAGAGACAGAAACCAAGAGAGGCGAAAATTTGAAAAAAGTAGGAAAAGTAAGGCCGAGCAAAAGAACCCTTAGGTAGCCCACTAATTGAAACTACCACCCGTAGAACTGGAGACGGGAATACTAAGAACAAGTATACATTACATAAACAATTGACTCACACCATAAATATAGATAAGAAAAACAAAATTGTGAACATACACACCTGCATTCACAAACACAGTATGCTTACTTCGTACACAACACGCAATCACTCCATTCACCCAAAGGAGCACTACCACAATTGAACTGAGTTTTCTATAAAATGCTCCCTTTACTCACAAAGAAAAGGGTTTTAAATCTTCTTTGCATTTCACTGCATTTTCCAACAATTATTTCTTCTCTTCACAAGATAATTCCCCACATAGAAACAATAACACAATATTCAAAGTTTTACCAAAAATCCAACACTCACACACATGTTACACTATCAGTTCTTATATTAAATAGTATCAATAAAGACAAGTCATCTTGACTTGTCGAGGAGCTTTCTTTCACTTGGCTGTACCACCTCTGGACCACCACAGCCTGGACTCTCACTAGGCTCGTACAGCTCAAGCCTGGACCACCACTGGACCACCACTGGACCACCACTGGACCACCACTGGACCACCACTGGACCACCACTGGACCACCACTGGACCACCACTGGACGCTGAGGGATTCTGTAACGAAACCCTAGGTCCAGGTTAACCTCTAAAATGAATTTTATTTATTCTTTCTCTTTCTCTCTTATTATTCATAGCTCCTTTTTAACTCCTTCCACATTCACTCCAAGATCAATATAGAATACTCACATGAGTCTTGTTCCGCCAACCTATTCCTACCTACAGTTGGGGTACAGAGAGAAATCTTTATACAACAATATTTTATTTATTTTTCAATTCTCTTTTCGCGTTCAACGTTCATCTTTCTCTTTTTCCCAAATAGCGCAATATCATCAAATCTGTATAATTATCAAACTTCTGTTATCATTACAATTACACATTTACTGTAATTGCTTTAACCAGTTTACAACCCCAACTGGTACTCACCTTCTAGGGAATAAGCGACAAGCCTACCCTAGTAGACTTCCAGTCTACATCTACACTCTATACTCGAGTGAACTTGCCACACCAGGCATATTACACCCACCAAGGGTTAAGCACACCCAAACCAGGGTTGCATCGGACAAACCAGTCCAATAATATAGCACACCCAACCCAGGGTTGCATCGGACAATCCTAGTCCTATGTTAAACCCAAAGAGGGTTACAATCAGACATCCTCCTATGTCTGTGTCCAGAGCTCCTCTGATACGACTTCATTCTAACAGGAACATCTGTTGTCAACCGTATTCTATGAGGTTCAACACCAACTGCAGATCCTGGTCTGTCTGTAAGTACATCTGTATAATCCTGTAGTAAACACTTTAGTTGAGCCACCTGAGATGGTTTCAAGTCCTCGTTGATCTTGACATCCTCGTATGTTTCACCTTTTAAGGATAATGTAGGCAGTTGAATAACATTATCACCAGTGTCCTGAACTACACCAACAGCAGTTTCATGAATTACAGGCACCTTGTGAAACACAGGTTTGTCAAGACGTTGCAAATGTTCTGTCACACAATCCATTCGTAACAGACATGAAATGTCACATGCCAATGCTGAAATCTTATCATCAGGGACAGCAACCTTGTTGATCATAACATCAGACCTGTGAAAGTACTTTTTCAACATGTTAACATGGAAAATTTTCTTCACACCATTCATATCAATTCTGTAATTGACATCAGAACATTTTTCAATGACGACGAATGGTCCTTTCCACATCACATGCATCTTGCTCTTGTCATCTGTTAAAAGCACCAACACATTGTCACCCACAGAAAACACACGCATCTTTGCCCCACGATCAGCATACTTTTTATGCGTAGTTGCACTGTTATAAGCATTTTCTTGGGCAATACGACATGCATCTGCTATACGATTTTGTAAAGTAAAAACATAATCAAAAACATTTTTTTCTTCTTGAGACACATTGTCCCCAGACCATGACTTTGACAGGATGCTAATAGGTCCTTTTGGTGAACGACCAAAAAGCAACTCAAAAGGAGAGAAACCTGTGCTCTCATTTGGCAATTCCCTGTAGGCAAAAAGTATGGCTGGAATGTATCGATCCCAGTCTGATGGTCTTTCCTTAGAAACTTTCTTCAACATCATCTTGAAAGTACCATTAAATCTTTCCACAAGGCCATTCGACTGTGGATGGTATGGAGATGTAGTACATGCAGAAATTGAAAGTAAACGAAATATTTCTTTCATGAGATCTGACACAAACTGAGTACCCAAGTCAGATAATATTTCATCAGGAAGTCCCATTCTGGAAAAAATAGAAAATAATGCTTCTGCCACAGAAATGGTATCAATCTTTTCCAAAGGTACAGCTTCAGGATACCTGGTAGCAACATCCATGACAGTGAGCACATAACGAAAACCAGAATTGGAAACATGAAATGGACCAACCAAATCAATACAAACACGACTGAATGGTTCAGTAATGACTGGCATTCTTTGCAAAGGTGCAAATGGTATACGACCTTTGGGAATTGTTTTCTGACAGACATCACATGATTGACAATATTTTGAAACTTGCACACTAACACCAGGCCAAAAAAATGAAGACAACACACGTTGAAGAGTACGTTTGACTCCACAATGACCCGAAAACATGGAATCATGTGCAGTATGCAAAACAGTATCACGTAAAGACATAGGAACGACAATCTGCTCCACCACCTGTTCATCTTTAGGAAAAAGACGGTATAAAAGATTATTCTTTTTTATGTACATGATATCAGTCACTTTGTCAGGTACCTCAGGAACAACTTTCTGAAACAAATGAGTCAATGTTGTATCTGTCTTTTGTAAATCACTCAAATGTTCAGGAGTCGCATCCAATTTTGGGACATAGGGAACAACCAGGGGTTTTTGACCTTGCCTTTCTTTTTCCTCTTGTGAACGAGTGCTTACCATAGAAGGCACAAAAGAACCACATTGTCCTCCACAAGACGTGGAAACACCCTTGAGATTTCCAAGAATGAGGTCTGTCACAGGATCATCAATGACACATGCTGTTATTTCACCTGTAAAATAGGGAGTACAAACATAAACACATGCCAAAGGAAATGATTCAATTTTGCCACCAAATGTACGACATTGCTGATGTGTCCCAGTGTATTGTTCTTTTCTGACTAAATCTTTGCGTACACCAGCAGTAGTACACCCAGTATCCCTCAACAGTGTAGCACCAAACCCATTGACAGCACACGATTCAATGTGTAGACCTGTAACATCAGTGTCAGACACTAAAACATGCTGAGTATCTTTAGCAGTTTGCTTGGGATCTGTTGCTAAGCACACATTACCCTGTGCTAGAAAAGGACAGTCTTTCTTCTTGTGAAATATACAGGAACAGTGCCAACAACCATTGTCCGCACCAGATACTGTATTTGGTACTGTACTATGATCAATACCACCATGGTTTGAAAATTGTCCACGGCCACGAATAGCTCTAAACTGACCAGTCCGTCGAGAATTAGTATATCCTCTTGGATTTGGATTACCCTGTGAAAAAGTTTGTCCAGAATTATTCTCTTGCCAGTTATTATAGGAATGTACATTATTCCTGTTTGTATTCTGTCTTTGAGAAAAACTCTGGCCTCCTCTATGACCATATCTCCTGTTTGGTTGAGAACGACCCGGACCAAACTGGCCTGTTGAAGCAACATTTGCCTCAAACACATCACGGTCAGATTTCCTGGAAAAATGCTTTTCCGGATGAGCAGTCCGATACTGATCTGCCAGCCTACAGATATCCTCTGCAGTTTTACAAGATCTCTCTTTTAGAAAAATAGCTAGGTCTTTGGATACGCTTTGTAAAATCTGCTCACGTAACAACAAGTCACGCAAATCAGCATATTCTTTCTGTGTTTGGGACAATTCAACCCAACGATCAAATAAATGACTTGTCCTAATAAGGAAAGCTGCAAATGATTCACCTTTTTCTGGACGAACTGAACGAAATTTTTCTCTAAAGCCTTCATCTGTATATTGAAACTTCTTCAAAAGTTCAGCTTTCAGCTCTTCCCATGTGAGAGAATCACGAACTGCCAAACTATGATACAGAGATAATGCGGTGCCCTTGAATAGGGAAGCAGCATACAATGTCCATTTGTCCTTGCTCCAACCACATGATGAAGCATGGTTTTCAAACCTAAAAAGAAAAGAGTCTATGTCATCACGATTCTCATCAAAAGGGGGTAATTTGGGAATGTAGGAAGTCTTACCTGCACCCTGAACAGGAACAGCATCAGTTTGAGAAACATTTACATTTGCAGATTGTTGAACAGCCTGTTGCTTTAACTGAAGTTCCACTCGTTTTTGTTCAAGTTCCAATCTTCTCATTTCAAGTAAATTAAGACTTTCTGTTCTTTTCATTTCAAGTTCATGCGCCCTGATTTTTTCCTCTATCTGTGCTTGTCTATCCTTCTCTTCTTTCTCTAACTGTACTTGTCTATCCTTCTCTTCTTTCTCTAACTGTGCTTCTGCTTGCCTAATCTTATCTTCTTTCTCTGTCTCTTTCTTCTCCTCTCTTTCTTTCGCTCTGAGCGCACGCTCTTCACACTGATCAATGTAAGCCATTAAAGCATCACCAGACAACTGCAATTTCTGTCCCTGGGACAAAAATCGGTTGAAACGAACCGTTTCCTCATCCTCCTTCACAAATAAGGATTGGAATTCCTCTATTTGTTGATCATCTACTGTATCAGTCATGTTGTATGAGAGTGTAGATCACGCTTAAAGAAATCCCACAGCGTGCAAATGGGGTAGAGAAATTAAGATGTGAAATAAAAACACTATTTAAAATAGAACAACAATTTAAACTTACTTGGCACTGATTACTAGAATACAATTATACAGCAATGCAGAGGGGAACAAAATAGTATCTTTATAATTGTAATTTGGCAGAGTAATTTTACTTCTATTTTTCTTTCTTTTTTACAAAGGGGTTCAAAACAATATTTTAGCAGCAGTACTCGCTCAAAAAACTAAATCCTATTAAACTCTAACCTAAATTCAAAGACGGGGTCACCACTGTCACACACCCATGTTTGTGAACATACACACTTGCATTCACAAACACAGTATGCTTACTTCGTACACAACACGCAATCACTCCATTCACCCAAAGGAGCACTACCACAATTGAACTGAGTTTTCTATAAAATGCTCCCTTTACTCACAAAGAAAAGGGTTTTACTTATTCTTTGCATTTCACTGCATTTTCCAACAATTATTTCTTCTCTTCACAAGATAATTCCCCACATAGAAACAATAATGCAATATTCAAAGTTTTACCAAAAATCCAACACACTCACACACATGTTACACTATCAGTTCTTATATTAAATAGTATCAATAAAGACAAGTCATCTTGACTTGTCGAGGAGCTTTCTTTCACTTGGCTGTACCACCCCTGGACCACCACAGCCTGGACTCTCACTAGGCTCGTACAGCTCAAGCCTGGACCACCACTGGACCACCACTGGACCACCACTGGACCACCACTGGACGCTGAGGGATTCTGTAACGAAACCCTAGGTCCAGGGTTAACCTCTAAAATGAATTTTATTTATTCTTTCTCTTTCTCTCTTATTATTCATAGCTCCTTTTTAACTCCTTTCACATTCACTCCAAGATCAATATAGAATACTCACATGAGTCTTGTTCCGCCAACCTATTCCTACCTACAGTTGGGGTACAGAGAGAAATCTTTATACAACAATATTTTATTTATTTATTTTTCAATTCTCTTTTCGCGTTCAACGTTCATCTTTCTCTTTTTCCCAAATAGCGCAATATCATCAAATCTGTATAATTATCAAACTTCTGTTATCATTACAATTACACCTTTACTGTAATTGCTTTAACCAGTTTACAACCCCCACTGGTACTCACCTTCTAGGGAATAAGCGACAAGCCTACCCTAGTAGACTTCCAGTCTACATCTACACTCTATACTCGAGTGAACTTGCCACGCCAGGCATATTACACCCACCAAGGGTTAAGCACACCCAAACCAGGGTTGCATCGGACAAACCAGTCCAATCATATAGCACACCCAACCCAGGGTTGCATCGGACAATCCTAGTCCTATGTTAAACCCAAAGAGGGTTACAATCAGACATCCTCCTATGTCTGTGTCCAGAGCTCCTCTGAAGTAACAATAATCTTCCACCCTTCCTCACATTGGGTGAACACACTTCACAATCCACTCAGCGTCCTACTCTTCCGCATCACTGGCGGTTGCACTCCATGAATACAAAAAAACATCAAACCCGTAGGTTCCATTCCACAATTGCAAAAATTACAAAATCTCTTAATTGATATGAAACTTTTCCATTCACATCACTTTTTCCTCATTCACATGACACCGTTTAAGTTGTCTAACTGATTCCGTAGTCCAGTAGGAGTTAGAGGCAGGGAAACAATGCTATCTGCAAAAAGGAAGAGGAAGATTTCCTGGAGACCGGGGAGAAACTGGGACCCATGTTTCCCCCACTGTTGACAGCATCGGTGACCTCAGTCATCAGTCGAGAAAGATCAGAGGTGACAGCAAGCAGCCACGTTTTCCCCACTGTTGACAGCATCGGTGACCTCAGTCATCGGTCAGGAAAAGATCAGAGGTGACAGCAAGCAGCCTTGTTTCACACCAGATGGGCAGACAAAGAAATGTGAGAGTTCGGCACCCCCAGAGGACATAGCAGTTTACTGAGCTGTGCACATCCTTGAGCATTTGGATCATTTGTGATGATGTGTGTAGTCCCAGCAGAATGTACCAAAGCTTACCTCTTATCATCCGTATCAACAGCGTCCTGACAGTCTGTAAGAGCAACATAAAATTTGCTCCTGTTATGCCCAGACAAACGTTTCTTTATCACTGACATGAGCATAGAAATGTGGTCGGTGGTGGAGTAATTTTTTTTTCCCAAATCCTACGTGTTCTGCACTAATTTTCTCTTCATCCTCATCCAATTGATAGAAACCCTGGTTAAGAATGGAAGTCAACGACCTTGATGACTACACTTAATAGCCACGCCCCACTGTAGTTTTGTGGGTCTGAGGTGTCACCTTTCTTAGGTATGGGATCAACAACTGATCTAGTCCATGCTTCTGGATACTGGCCACGATCATATGTACGGTTGAACTTCTGGATACTTGCCACGATCATATGTACGGTTGAACTTCTGGATACTTGCCACGATCATATGTACGGTTGGACACTGGCCACGATCATATGTACGGTTGGACACTGGCCATGATCATATGTACGGTTGAACTTCTGGATACTTGCCACGATCATATGTACGGTTGGACACTGGCCACGATCATATGTACGGTTGGACACTGGCCATGATCATATGTACGGTTGAACTTCTGGATACTTGCCACGATCATATGTACGGTTGGACACTGGCCACGATCATATGTACGGTTGGACACTGGCCATGATCATATGTACGGTTGAACTTCTGGATACTTGCCACGATCATATGTACGGTTGGACACTGGCCACGATCATATGTACGGTTGGACACTGGCCACGATCATATGTACGGTTGAAGTTCTGGATACTTGCCACGATCATATGTACGGTTGGACACTGGCCACGATCACATGTACGGTTGGACACTGGCCACGATCATATGTACGGCTGGACACTGCCCACGATCATATACGTACGGTTGAACTTCTGGATACTTGCCACGATCATATGTACGGTTGGACACTGGCCACGATCATATGTACGGTTGGACACTGGCCACGATCATATGTACGGTTGGGACACTGGCCACAATCATATGTACGGTTGAACTTCTGGATACTTGCCATGATCATATATACGGTTGGACACTGGCCACGATCATATGTATGGTTGGACACTGGCCACAATCATATGTACGGTTGGACACTGGCCATGATCATATCTACGGTTGGATACTGGCCACGATCATATGTATGGTTGGACACTGGCCAAGATCATATGTACGGTTGGATACTTGCCACGATCATATGTATGGTTGGATACTTGCCACGATCATATGTATGGTTGGATACTGGCCACGATCATATGTACGGTTGGATACTGGCCACGATCATATGTACAGTTGGATACTGGCCACAATCATATGTACGGTTGGACACTGGCCATGATCATATGTACGGTTGGACACTGGCCATGATCATATTTACGGTTGAACTTCTGAATACTGGCCACAATCATATGTACGGTTGGACACTGGCCACGATCATATGTACAGTTGAACAGTTTTGTGAAGAAAGAAACAACTAGAGGTTCAGCTGTTTTTAGGAACTCTCTCCAGATTCCATCCAGGCCAGTTGTTTGTAGGAACTATCTCCAGATTCCATCCAGGCCAGTTGTTTGTAGGAACTCTCTCCAGATTTCATCCAAGCCAGCTGTTTGTAGGAACTCTCTCCAGATTCCATCCAGGCCAGCTCTTTGTAGGAACTCTCTCCAGATTCCATCCAGGCCAGTTGTTTGTAGGAACTCTCTCCAGATTTCATCCAGGCCAGCTGTTTGTAGGAACTCTCTCCAGATTCCATCCAGGCCAGTTGTTTGTAGGAACTCTCTCCAGATTTCATCCAGGCCAGCTCTTTGTAGGAACTCTCTCCAGATTCCATCCAGGCCAGTTGTTTGTAGGAACTCTCTCCAGATTCCATCCAGGCCAGCTGTTTGTAGGAACTCTCTCCAGATTCCATCCAGGCCAGCTCTTTGTAGGAACTCTCTCCAGATGTCATCCAAGCCAGCTGTTTGTAGGAACTCTATCCAGATGTCATCCAGGCCAGCTGTGTGTAGGAACTCTCTCCAGATTCCATCCAGGCCAGCTGCTTGTAGGAACTCTCTCCAGATTCCATCCAGGCCAGCTGCTTGTAGGAACTCTCTCCAGATGTCATCCAGGCCAGCTGTTTGTAGGAACTCTCTCCAGATGTCATCCAGGCCAGCTGTTTGTAGGAACTCTCTCCAGATGTCATCCAGGCCAGCTGTTTGTAGGAACTCTCTCCAGATGTCATCCAGGCCAGCTCTTTGTAGGAACTCTCTCCATATGTCATCCAGGCCAGCTGTTTATAGGAACTCTCTCCAGATGTCATCCAGGCCAGCTGTTTGTAGGAACCTCTCTCCAGATGTCATCCAGGCCAGCTGTTTGTAGGAACTCTATCCAGATGTCATCCAGGCCAGCTGCTTTCCCGGGTCCCCCATCTTCTGACAGCCTGATGCACTTCATGTTCTGTTCACTCGTCATCCAGTGCTGGGAGAGAGAGCAGGAGAGGGGGGGGGGAGGAAGGGTAAGGAGACAGCTGGATCTGGTCAACCACAAGGAGGAGAAAGAAGGGAGGGGGTGGAGGGAGGGGAAGGGGAAGTGGGGATTGAGGAGAGGGATTAGGGGAGAGAGAGGTCAGGTGGAAATGTGGAGGAGAGATGGTAGAAAGCTAGGTGTGGGAGAACCCTACAGACAAGCAAAGCTGTGCCACACAGAGAAGAACCCCTACAGACAAGCAAAGCCATACCACACAGAGAAGAACCCCTACAGACAGCAAAGCCGTGCCACACAGAGAACAACCCCTACAGACAAGCAAAGCCATACCACACAGAGAAGAACCCCTACAGACAGCAAAGCCATGCCACAGGGAGAACAACCCCTACAAACAAGCAAAGCCATACCACACAGAGAACAACCCCTACAGACAGCAAAGCCATGCCACAGGAGAACAACCCCTACAGACAGCAAAGCCATACCACACAGAGAAGAATCCCTACAGACAGCAAAGCCATACCACACAGAGAAGAATCCCTACAGACAGCAAAGCCATACCACAGGGAGAACAACCCCTACAGACAGCAAAGCCATACCACACAGAGAAGAACCCCTACAGACAAGCAAAGCCATATCACACAGAGAAGAACCCCTACAGACAAGCAAAGCCATACGACACAGAGAAGAACCCCTTCAGACAGCAAAGCCATGCCACACAGAAGAATCCCTACAGACAAGCAAAGCCATGCCACACAGAGAAGAACCCCTACAGACGGCAAAGTCATGCCACACAGAGAAGAACTCCTACAGACAGCAAAGCCATACCACAGGGAGAAGAACCCCTACAGACAAGCAAAGCCATACCACACAGAGAAGAATCCTACAGACAGCAAAGCCATACCACACAGAGAAGAACCCCTACAGACAGCAAAGCCATGCCATGCAGAGAAGAATCCCTACAGACAGCAAAGCCATACAATACAGAGAAGAACCTCTACAGACAAGCAAAGCCATGCCACACAGAGAAGAACCCCTACAGACAGCAAAGCCATACCACACAGAGAACAACCCCTACAGACAAGCAAAGCCATGCCACACAGAGAACAACCCCTGCAGACACAAAAGCCATACTACACAGAGAACAACCCCTACAGACAAGCAAAGCCATACCACACAGAGACGAACCCCTACAGACAGCAAAGCCATACCACAGGGAGAACAACCCCTACAGACAGCAAAGCCATACCACACAGAGAACCCCTACAGACAGAAAAGCCATACCACAGGGAGAACAACCCCTACAGACAGCAAATCCATGCCACACAGAGAAGAACCCCTACAGACAGCAAAGCCATACCACAGGGAGAAAAACCCCTACAGACAGCAAAGCCATACCACACAGAGAAGAACCCTACAGACAGCAAAGCCATACCACAGGGAGAACAACCCCTACAGACAGCAAAGCCATACCACACAGAGAAGAACCCCTACAGACAGCAAAGCCATGCCACAGGGAGAACAACCCCTACAAAGAAGCAAAGCCATACCACACAGAGAACAACCCTTACAGACAGCAAAGCCATACCACAGGGAGAACAACCCCTACAGACAGCAAAGCCATACCACAGGAAGAAAAACCCCTACAGACAGCAAAGCCATACCACACAGAGAAGAATCCCTGCAGACAGCAAAGCCATACCACAGGGAGAACAACCCCTACAGACAGCAAAGCCATACCACACAGAGAAGAACCCCTACAGACAGAAAAGCCATGCCACAGGGAGAACAACCCCCTACAAACAAGCAAAGCCATACCACAGGGAGAACAACCCCTACAGACAGCAAAGCCATACCACAGGGAGAACAACCCCTACAGACAGCAAAGCCATACCACAGGGAGAACAACCCCTACAAACAAGCAAAGCTATACCACACGGAGAAGAACCCCTACAGACAGCAAAGCCATACCACACAGAGAAGAACCCCTACAGACAGCAATGCCATACCACACAGAGAAGAATCCCTACAGACAGCAAAGCCATACCACACGGAGAAGAACCCCTACAGACAGCAAAGCCATGCCACACAGAGAAAAAAATCCCACAAAAAACAGGAGAAAAAAAAAACCCTAGTATACATGTGCAGTTGACCTGGAAAGAGACGAAAAATATAAAGAAAAAAACAGGATGGGGTTGGGCGTGGGGGGTGGAAGGGTGTGTGTGTGGCATAGGGGGGTGTCAGGTGGGGGAGGAGGGGGGGCAGGGAAAGGAGGCGAGGAGGAGTGCAGGAGCTGGAGGAGGGGGAGGGGGGGGGGAGTAAAGCAAGGAGTCGGGGAGTGGGGGGGGGGGGGGGGGAGGAGGGAAGGTGGCGGGCAGCAGAGAATGAACTCGTGGCACAGACTGGCGTTTGCAGGTGGGAGCAGGTAGTAAGGCTGAGCCAGTCGGTGCGACCCACAGTGACCTGTTTGCACACGGCTGCTCTGTGCAGGTTCGGTCAGCTGGTGCCCACCTATCAGTCTCTGCAGCTGGCCGCTGCCCTGGGAGTGACACGAATGGGGCTGCTGCTTGGCGTTCTGAAACAGCCCTTGCCTGCCACACTGCTGGACTCTCTCATCGTTAACAGACAGGTAAATCACTTGGATGGTGTCATCGTTAACAGACAGGTAAATCACTTGGATGGTTTCGTTAACAGACAGGTAAATCTCCTGGATGGTGTCATCGTTAAGAGGCAGGTAGATCCCCTGGATGGTGTTATTGTTAACAGGCAGGTAGATCCCCTGGATGGTGTCATCATTAACAGACAGGTAAATCCCCTGGATGGTGTCATCATTAACAGACAGGTAAATCCCCTGGATGGTGTCATTGTTAACAGGCAGGTAGATCCCCTGGATGGTGTCATCGTTAACAGACAGGTAGATCCCCAGGATGGTGTCATCGTTAACAGACAGGTAAATCCCCTGGATGGTGTCATCGTTAACAGACAGGTAAATCTCCTGGATGGTGTCATCATTAACAGACCTGGATGGTGTCATTATTAACAGACAGGTAAATCTCCTGGATGGTGTCATCGTTAACAGACAGGTAGATCTCCTGGATGGTGTCATCATTAACAGACAGGTAAATCCCCTGGATGGTGTCATCGTTAACAGACAGGTAAATCCCCTGGATGGTGTCATCGTTAACGACAGGTACATCTCCTGATGGTGTACGTTAACAGACAGGTACATCCCCTGGATGGTGTCATCGTTGACAGACAGGTAGATCCCCTGACGGTGTCATCGTTAACAGACAGGTAGATCCCCTGGACGGTGTCATCGTTAACAGACAGGTAGATCCCCTGGACGGTGTCATCGTTAACAGACAGGTAGATCCCCTGGACGGTGTCATCGTTAACAGACAGGTAGATCCCCTGGACGGTCTCATCGTTAACAGACAGGTAGATCCCCTGGACGGTGTCATCGTTAACAGACAGGTAGATCCCCAGGATGGTGTCATCGTTAACAGACAGGTAGATCTCCTGGATGGTATCATCGTTAAAGACAGGTAGATCCCCAGGATGGTGTCATCGTTAACAGACAGGTAAATCCCCTGGATGGTGTCATCGTTAACAGACAGGTAAATCTCCTGGATGGTGTCATCATTAACAGACAGGTAAATCTCCTGGATGGTGTCATCGTTAACAGACAGGTAGATCCCCTGGATGGTGTCATCATTAACAGACCTGGATGGTGTCATCATTAACAGACCTGGATGGTGTCATCATGAACAGACAGGTAGATCCCCTGGATGGTGTCATCATTAACAGACAGGTAAATCTCCTGGATGGTGTCATCATTGACAGACAGGTAAATCCTCTGGATGGTGTCATCATTAACAGACAGGTAAATCCCCTGGATGGTGTCATCGTTAACAGACAGGTAAATCCCCTGGATGGTGTCATCATTAACAGACAGGTAAATGACATGGATAGGTCTGTTTGTTTTGTTTGTATGCTTTTGTTTGTTTGTTTTACAAAACTATCTGCTGTGTCATCCCTGTGAGAGGGATTTTCACCTTTGGAATGGATGCTGTCACACTGGTTGTTGCTGATGTTGTTGTTGTTGTTGTTGCAGAACCACCTGATGTGTCATCCGCGTCACCTCAGCTCCATCGTGGATGAACACCACTTCATCAACGACACCTTCTCCCAAATGAGGCAAGTCACTCCTCATTCAACTCAAGCTGTCACCTTTCTCTTGCTGCTGGATGAGGTAACTCGCTCCTCACTCAAACTGTCACATTTGTTTTGCCGCTGGATGAGGTAACTCGCTCCTCACTCAAACTGTCACATTTGTTTTGCCGCTGGATGAGGTAACTCGCTCCTCACTCAAACTGTCACATTTGTTTTGCCGCTGGATGAGGTAAGTCACTCCTCACTCAAACTGTCACATTTGTCTTGACTCTGGATGAGGTAACTCACTCCTCACTCAAACTGTCACATTTGTTTTGCCGCTGGATGAGGTAACTCACTCCTCACTCAAACTGTCACATTTTTGACTGATGATGCTGTTTGTTTTTGATGTTTTTGACTGATCATAATGCCTGCTTTTGATGTTTTTGACTGATCATAATGCCTGCTTTTGATGTTTTGATGGATTATAAAGCCTGCTTTTGACAGATTATAATACCTGCTTTTGATGTTTTGACTGATTATAATACCTGCTTTTGATGGATTATAATGCCTGCTTTTGATGTTTTGATGGATTATAAAGCCTGCTTTTGACAGATTATAATACCTGCTTTTGATGTTTTGACGGATTATAATACCTGCTTTTGATGGATTATAATACCTGCTTTTGATGCTTTTGACAGATTATAATACCTGCTTCTGATGATTTTAACAGATTATAATACCAGCTTTTGATGTTTTGATGGATTATAATACCTGTTTTTGATGCTTTTAACATACTATAATGCCTGCTTTTGATGTTTTGACGGATTATAATTCCTGCTTTTGATGTTTTGACAGATTATACTGCCAGTTTTTTCATGCTTTTGATGGAGAATACAGTAGCTTTTGATGCTTTTGACTGATGATACGGTCTGCTTTGGGTAATTTTAACTATTAATATTATCAGAAAGTTTATGATGTTGAATTATATGCCTGCATTTTTGTGTATTTGATGGATATTTTTACCACATGTTTATGTCTTATTTCGTTTGTTTGTTTGAGTTTTGGCTCATTACATTGCCAGTATCATGCTACCTGCATTTTCCTGTTTTTGAGTGATGACACTTCCCATACCTTTATGTTTTTCACCTGCATTTTCCTGTTTTTGATGATGACACTTCCCATACCTTTATGTTTTTCACCTGCATTTTCCTGTTTTTGAGTGATAACACTTCCCATACCTTTATGTTTTTCACCAGCATTTTCCTGTTTTTGAGTGATGACACTTCCCATACCTTTATGTTTTTCACCTGCATTTTCCTGTTTTTGAGTGATGACACTTCCCATACCTTTATGTTTTTCACCTGCATTTTCCTGTTTTTGAGTGATAACACTTCCCATACCTTTATGTTTTTCACCAGAGTGACCTGCATTTTCCTGTTTTTGAGTGATGACACTTCCCATACATTTATGTTTTTCACCTGCAGGACTGCCTGATGTTTTTAACCCAAAGAGTGCCTATAAGCCGTCAGCTGACGCCGAAGTAAAAATGCTTTCCCAGTGCCTATGGGCCGTCCACTGACGTCATGCATTTTTCTTGAATTTTCATTCGTTACTATTTCTATTAACGGACTTAAATAGAGTGTGCGTAGTAAGCCTTATATGTCTGTAGTATTAAAATGATATGCAAATGATCACACGTGAGGGGAAAGCCCATTTATTCTCATCACTGACTGGATGACCAGCCAGCACTTCGTCTCGCTTGCAAAGATGGCGGCGCAACCTTCGACAAGTGTAGTGACCAAATCAACGTATTTACACAGCTGAGCAGGCTCTGCTAATCATTTTTGACAAAGACAATAATCTTTTATTCAACGACTTACTCGAGCATGAAGTTGAGATGATGATTGTGATGGAATTGCCGACCGTATTCATCAGTTATTGAGTCGGGCTGTGTGACCTCAGTGTGTGTTCAGCTGACTGGTTTGCCAGCATCGAACGAGCTCGCCTAGTGTGTACTCTGCACTGTGTGCCAGTGGCCAGTGATGTGATAGTCAGCGCGAGAGGAGAGCGTGGCCTGCTCGCGGCACACACGGGGCAGAGGGAAAGGTAGGAGAAGAGGAGGAGTGAAAGAGAGGGTTGAAGTCCAGCAAGGGGGCGTGGTGGGGGGAGGGGGGCGTGGTCGTGGACTGACCTGTCTGCATAGAGTGTGAGTGTCTTGATAGACTTCTAAACTGTTTTACTTTCATTTACATGTGTAGTGTGACAATACAAACTTTATTTTCAACTTTTTTGCTTTGTGTTCTTTTTTGGATGTGAAGCTGTAGTGGTAAATACATATGGTTTTGATCATGCAAAAAAATCTATCCAAATCTAAATGCCTAAATATTTTTTTATTATCAAAATTAAAACAAAAGAAGCCCAGATTCAAAATCTTCATTCAATTTCCTTCAAAAGTCATATATATTTCATTGTTATATCTTTTGTAGTTTCTAAGCTAGAATTTTTTGTTAATTATTACCCCCAAATCATTAGATTTCCCTGGCACTGGGAAAGCCTTTGTTTGTAACATTTCCAAGCAGTGAATGGGTTAAGACAATGTTGCCTGTATTTTTATCTTTTGTACTGATAGTACTGCTGAAAGTTTTATGTTTGTGAAAGTATTGCCTGAATGTCATGTTTTTACTGATATTTTGGGGTACATCTTCATGGTTTTTGATGTATAGTTTTGCCTGCATTTTTCATATTTTTATTGATTTTTTTGTTTTGGGGGGGGGGGGGGGGGGGGGTGAGGAGCTGATATTTTTGCCTATACTTTTAATTCTATGTTTGTAACTGATCTTTTGCCTGTATTTTTATCTGACATTTTTTTGGACTACATTTTGATGCTGTTGACTGACTATATTTCCTGTATAGTGCCTCTTCTGGTGTGATATTTTTTACTAAATTTTGACGCTGTTGATTGACCATATGTGACCCGCCACCACGAAACCAGTCTTAACTCGCGCGGCCTACTTCACGGCTACAGCTGAAAATAGCTGGTGAGGGTCTACCTGGGGCATTTTACTTTTTTGCAGAAATGTGTTCCTTACACCCTATACTTTCACGTGGCACTATCCATTTGCTCCAAAACAACCAATACATTAGTTAAAATTGAGATTTAAAAGCCTAACCTCGAATCAAAATGAACTTCTTTTAACGCAAAATGACCCATTTTCACTCGCCTAAAACTTAACGCAACCCTTACAGAACCCCATCGTGTTATATACCGTTCGAAAGCGCGGGTGACGCTCTCCTGGTTTCTCTGTGTGTCATCTAAAAAGTATGGTAAAAAGTAAGATGCCGTTGCTAGGGAAAATATGCTGGAGATGATAGCAAAAACTTTAGAGGCCATTTTCTCAAAATGGCCGTCGGCACAGTAACCCATTTCAAATGACCATAACTTTCTTATTTTTTGCCCTATAGTGTTCATTTTTATATCAAATTAATCAGAAAAATCTGTAGATTTTAAATATTATATATATATATATATATATATATATATATATATGTCTCAGAACTTTCAAAAATCGAGTTAAGACTGGTTTTGTGGTGGAAGGTCACATATTTCCTGTATAGTGCCTCTTGTGTTGTGATATTTCTGACTACATTTTGATGCTGTTGACTGACCATATTTCCTGTATAGTGCCTCTTGTGTTGTGATATTTCTGACTACATTTTGACGCTGTTGATTGACCATATTTCCTGTATAGTGCCTCTTATGTTGTGATGTTTCTGACATTTTGATGCTGTTGACTGACCATATTTCCTGTATAGTGTCTCTTATGTTGTGATATTTCTGACTACATTTTGACGCTATTGACTGACCATATTTCCTGTATAGTGTCTCCTATGTTGTGATATATTTTACTACATTTTGATGCTGTTGACTGACCATATTTCCTGTATAGTGCCTCCTATGTTGTGATATTTTTGAGCACAATTCTGGCTGTGTTTTCCTTTTTTTTAAGTGATTGCCTGTATGTTGGTAACTGTGACTTACAGTATTGACTGTATTCTGAAGTTTTGAACTGATCATGTTGCCTGTCTTTTTACACCGTATTGACTGTATTCTGAAGTTTTGAACTGATAGTGTTGCCTGCCTTTTTACACAGTATTGACTGTATTCTGAAGTTTTGAACTGATAGTGTTGCCTGCCTTTTTACACCGTATTGACTGTATTCTGAAGTTTTAAACTGATAATGTTGCCTGTCGTTTTACACAGTGCTGACTGTATTCTGAAGTTTTGAACTGATCGTGTTGCCTGTCTTTTTACACAGTGCTGACTGTATTCTGAAGTTTTGAACTGATAATGTTGCCTGTCTTTTTACACCGTATTGACTGTATTCTGAAGTTTTGAACTGATAGTGTTGCCTGTCATTTTACACAGTGCTGACTGTATTCTGAAGTTTTGAACTGATAATGTTGCCTGTCTTTTTACACAGTATTGACTGTATTCTGAAGTTTTGAACTGACTGTGTTGCCTGTCTTTTTACACAGTATTGACTGTATTCTGAAGTTTTGAACTGATCGTGTTGCCTGTCTTTTTACACCGTATTGACTGTATTCTGAAGTTTTGAACTGACTGTGTTGCCTGTCTTTTTACACTGTATTGACTGTATTCTGAAGTTTTGAACTGATAATGTTGCCTGTCTTTTTACACCGTATTGACTGTATTCTGAAGTTTTGAACTGACAGTGTTGCCTGCCTTTTTACACCGTATTGACTGTATTCTGAAGTTTTGAACTGATAATGTTGCCTGTCTTTTTACACCGTATTGACTGTATTCTGAAGTTTTGAACTGACAGTGTTGCCTGTCTTTTTGTACAGAACGCTTCGCATGCTGAGGTCGTTTCCGTCGAACGTGTCTGTGACGGTGATGACGGGAAATTACTATGATGAGCAGTTACCCAGCTCCCTCAACAAGGTCAGTGACCGACACGGCCACCAGGCTGCCCAGCTCAGGGTCTGCAGTGGTGTGTGTGTGTGTGTGTGTGTGTGTGTGTGTGTGTGTGTGTGTGTTTGTGTGAGTGTGTGTGTGTGTGTGTGTGTGTGTGTGTGTTTGTGTGTGTGTCTGTGTGCGTGTACGTGTACGTGTGCATGTATGCATGGCGTAAACTATTGTGTCTATATATATGGAAATCAGTTGTTCATACAACTGACACAGAGGGAATCTGTTTTCAAGATTTTTTAAAAGAAATGAAAAAATGAAAAGCTTCAGGCCATGCATCACATCTTTGCTTGACACACGGAATCCAATTGTCCGAGGCCGGAACTGGAAGCGCTCGTTTGGCAAGGAGACCCCCTTCGGCCAATTCTCATTTCATATCCCGCCTGGAAGAGGAACGACGGACTCTGAAGGGCACCTGCTCTCCACTGTGACTCGCTGCTTTCACGCAACAGTGTTCAGACATTAGAGGAGCACCCCTGTTATTTCAGCAACATTAGAGAGCACCCCTGCCATTTCAGCAACATTAGAGAGCACCCCTGCCATTTCAGCAATATTAGAGAGCACCCCTGCCATTTCAGCAACATCAGAGAGCACCCCTGCCATTTCAGCAACATCAGAGAGCACCCCTGCCATTTCAGCAACATCAGAGAGCACCCCTGCCATTTCAGCAACATCAGAGAGCACCCCTGCCATTTCAGCAACATCAGAGAGAGAGCACCCATGCCATTTCAGCAACATCAGAGAGAGAGCACCCCTGCCATTTCAGCAACATTGGAGAGCACCCCTGCCATTTCAGCAACATTGGAGAGCACCCCTGCCATTTCAGCAACATTAGAGAGCACCCCTGCCATTTCAGCAACATTAGAGAGCACCCCTGCCATTTCAGCAACAGTGTTCAGAAATTAGAGAGCACCTCTGCCATTTCAGCAACATTGTTCAGACATGACAGAGGACAAAACAATGGAGTGAAATAGGACACCCCTCCCGCGCTCTCAGCCCAACCTACCCCCTCTCCTCCCTGCACCCAGTCCCCCTCTCCCCTAACCCCCCCCCCCCAACCAGCCCCACTCATGACATGGTTTAAGGGTGATGCTTTATCATTGCTGAAGTGGTAGAAGGCTTTTAACGGATGGCAAGATCTGACAGAGACGTTTGTCATTGCTGAAGTAGTGGAAGACTTGTAACGGACAGCAGATTCTGACAGAGACGTTTATCATTGCTGAAATAGTGGGAGGCTTTTAACGGACTGACAGAGACGTTTATCATTGCTGAACTAGTGGAAGACTTTTAACGGACTGACAGAGACATTTATCATTGCTGAAGTAGTGGAAGACTTTTAACGGACTGAGAGAGACTTTTATCATTGCTGAAGTAGTGGAAGACTTTTAACGGACGGCAGGTTCTGACAGAGACGTTTATCATTGCTGAAGTAGTGGAAGACTTTTAACAGACTGACAGAGACGTTTATCATTGCCGAAGTAGTGGAAGACTTTTAACGGACTGAAAGAGATGTTTATCATTGCTGAAGTAGTGGAAGACTTTTAACGGATGGCAGGTTCTGACAGAGACGTTTATCATTGCTGAAGTAGTGGGAGACTTTTAATGGACTGACAGAGACGTTTATCATTGCTGAAGTAGTGGAAGACTTTTAACGGACTGACATAGACGTTTATCATTACTGAAGTAGTGGAAGACTTTTAACGGACTGACAGAGACGTTTATCATTGCTGAAGTAGTGGGAGACTTTTAACGGACTGACAGAGACGTTTATCATTGCTGAAGTAGTGGAAGACTTTTAATGGATGGCAGGTTCTGACAGAGACGTTTATCATTGCTGAAGTAGTGGAAGACTTTTAACGGACTGACAGAGACGTTTATCATTGCTGAAGTAGTGGAAGACTTTTAACAGACGGACAGAGACGTTTATCATTGCTGAAGTAGTGGAAGACTTTTAACGGACTGACAGAGACGTTTATCATTGCTGAAGTAGTGGAAGACTTTTAACGGACTGACAGAGACGTTTATCATTGCTGAAGTAGTGGAAGACTTGGACGGCAGGTTCTGACAAAGACGTTTATCATTGCTGAAGTAGTGGAAGACTTTTAACGGACTGAGAGAGACATTTATCATTGCTGAAGTAGTGGAAGACTTTTAACGGACTGACAGAGATGTTCATCATTGCTGAAGTAGTGGAAGACTTTTAACGGACGGCAGGTTCTGACAGAGACGTTTATCATTGCTGAAGTAGTGGGAGACTTTTAATGGACTGATAGAGACGTTTATCATTGCTGAAGTAGTGGAAGACTTTTAACGGACTGACAGAGATGTTTATCATTGCTGAAGTAGTGGAAGACTTTTAATGGACTGACAGAGACGTTTATTGTTGCTGAAGTAGTGAAGACTTTTAACGGATGGCAGGTTCTGACAGAGACGTTTATCATTGCTGAAGTAGTGGGAGACTGTTAACGGACTGACAGAGATGTTTATCATTGCTGAAGTAGTGGAAGACTTTTAACGGCCTGACAGAGACGTTTATCATTGCTGAAGTAGTGGAAGACTTTAAACGGACGGCAGGTTCTGACAAAGACGTTTATCGTTGCTGAAGTAGTGGAAGACTTTTAACGGACTGACAGAGACGTTTATCGTTGCTGAAGTAGTGGAAGACTTTTAACGGACGGCAGGTTCTGTGAATGATTATGTCAAAGACCTCTGGCAAGAGGAATGGACGCTGCAGATGATTATGTCAAAGACCTCTGGCAAGAGGAATGGACCCTTCAGACAGATAAACTATTTAAAATCCGTCCAAATCTGAAAGAGTTTTTATCATATTCCCAAGGCTGCCGTAAAGATGAAACAGTCTTGTGTCGCTTGTACACAAGCCACTCGTTTTATACCCATTCTTATCTTTTAAAAGGTGAAGAAGCTCCGTGGTGCATTCCATGTCATGTTCCACTCACCGTGAAACATATTCTTTTAGGTTGTTGGGACTCGCACGATGTGAGACATAAACACTTTACTGCAGACTCCATGAAAACCCTGTTCAGAGATGGGGTGAAGGTGGGACACCTGACGTGATCTTTGAGTTTCTAAAAGAGATTAACATTTTTCATCTGATCTAAGATTTTATGGAAGAAAGATTTTTAACGAAGTTTCTGGTACGTTTTAACTTTTTGCCTACGGAACGCACGCCTCCGTGCGCTGCTCAAAGCTCCGTTGCCTGCGGAATGCACGGTGCTGTGCGCTGACTGAAAGCTCTGTTGCCTACAGAACGCACCGGTGCGTGCGTTCTTATTTCGAAAAATTCTACTATTCAAACTGTAACAGTCTAAGAGAAGTAACTTCCGCCAAAAGTTAGTAGAGGGTTCCTGGTAGCCTGACATGCCCTAGTTCTTAAGTTCAAGCAGAGTTCACCTTCGCTATCTGCAGCTGAGACAAAGAACCCCTTGCTGGGTTTTTCCGACTTGGAACTGACCACATTTCTGGCACCGGCCTTTCGTCTGCTAGAGTCTAGTGAAAATGCCAGCTCAGCGCCGTTACTGTTTCAATGTATTCAAAGCGATTCCGATAACGAAGGAGAGTCGCTCGACAGTGGAGATGATAGGGAAGATGAGGGATGGCTATTTGAAGATGTTCTTGATTACAATGACAAATAGACCGATTCGACTGATTCAGTAACACACACAGGCGCTTGACTCGCAAAACCTCTCTAGCCCAGATTCTGTGAAATTGTTTAAAAGTGGATAATAACTGATAGCGAAAAGTATCATAACTATAACTATATTAGGTGAGTGCTTTTTGTATCAATTTGTCTGCATGCCATCACTAAACATTGACCGTCAAACTCTGCACTTGTTTTTATTTCTGTGTGTTTGGTTACTTCATTTATCCGTGCGTTGTCTCAACGCAGGATCTCGTAGAGTTTTGAAAGTACATTCATCTAAAAGTCCTTGATTTCTTCTTTTCAGACATACCAAACATGATGTTAACACGGCCCAAACATAACACGTAAAATAAATTCCAAAAATGCCAAAATCGCTACGTAGGTGGGGGTTTTAGCGTGAGTGGCTGTGTGCGGGAGGGGGGAAAACTCACGCTGCACGCATACGCAGGGATAGTGATAAGAAGATGTATTTTAAAGAGATGTGTGAAAGTTGTTTTTTTTTTCTTTTTCGTTTGTTTGTTGTTTTTTTGGGATGGTTAGTGAGTTAATTTTATCGTGGTGACAGCCCTGATGTGGCCCTTTGCGGCCGGCTGGGCTATAAGCAACATTACCTTACCTTACCTTGACGGAGACATTTATCATTGCTGAAGTGGTGGAAGACTTCTTATGGACGGCAGGCTCTGACAGAGACGAGGCAGAGGACGATGATCAAGGCATTTGATAGGTCTGGAAGCCGGGATTCAGACAGCTCTGCATCAAAGGCCAGTGTTGGTGGGTGGGAGTGGGGGGTTGGGAGGGTGGAGGGATATGTGTCGTGTGCAGGGTGAAGAGACAGATGAAGGTGAAGGAAGAACATTGTTTCTTCTAGTTCAGGCAAGGCTGGATTGTTATCCCCCTCCCTGCTGTTCATCTGGCAGGAGAGTTCAGCATCTTTCCCACTACCACGCCACCTCCCAGTGTCAGCTGGTCTGGTCTGTAGGCCTGGGCTGGGTGCCGTTCCTTGTGAACAGACTGGATAATGTCATGACCACTGACGCTCGTCATTCAGTGGGTCCACAGAGGCAGAAGATGCCGGTAGGTCAGACCTTCAGAGGTCAGGGGTGACAAGTGTGATCAGATGCTGGGAATGTCCAGGACACGGGGGAGTGAGCTGTCAGCTGACAGGGCAGGTCAGAGGTCAGCGGTGACAAGTGTGATCAGACAGTGAGAATGTCAAGGACAAGGGGGGGGGGGGGGGGGGGGGAGTAAGTAGTAGGTGTCAGCTGACAGGGCAGGTCAGAGGTCAGCGGTTACAAGTGAGATCAGACAGTGGGAATGTCAAGGACACGTGGGAGTTAGCTGTCAGCTGACAGGGCAGGTCAGAGGTCAGCGGTGACAAGTGTGATCAGATGGTGGGAATGTCAGGGACACGTGGGAGTGAGCTGTCAGCTGACAGGGTAGGTCAGAGGTCAGGGGTGACAACTGTGATCAGACAGTGGGAATGTCAAGGACACAGGGAGATAGCTGTCAGCTGACACGCCAGGTCAGACCTTAAGAGGTCAGGGGTGACACGTGCGATCAGACAGTGGAAATGTCAAGGACACGAGGGGGGGGGGGGGGGGGGTGGCTGTCAGCTGACAGAGCTTGAAGTCACATAGTTTTTGCCCACAAGCACACAGTGTCCGCGCACTGCACACTGAGGCTGGTGTTTTCAGCACTGCACACTGAGGCCGGTGTTTTCAGCACCACACACTGAGGCCGGTGTTTTCAGCACCGCACACTGAGGCCGGTGTTTTAAGCACCGCACACTGAGGCTGATGTTTTCAGCACCGCACACTCGAGGCCGGTGTTTTCAGCACCGCACTGAGGCCGGTGTTTTCAGCACCGCACATTGAGGCTGATGTTTTCAGCACCGCACACTGAGGGCGGTGTTTTCAGCACCGCACTGAGGCCGGTGTTTTCAGCACCGCACATTGAGGCTGGTGTTCTCAGCACCGCACACTGAGGGCGGTGTTTTCAGCACCGCACACTGAGGCCAGTGTTTTCAGCACCGCACACTGAGGCCGGTGTTTTCAGCACCGCACACTGAGGGCGGTGTTTTCAGCACCGCACACTGAGGCCGGTGTTTTCAGCACCGCACACTGAGGCCGGTGTTTTCTGCACACAGTGTCCAC
>CM065747.1:12382290-12482290 GCA_033310375.1 Conus canariensis | reverse complement strand
CTGTCTACTGACATTAGCTTTCAGTCACTGAGCTGTCTACTGACATCAGTCGCTGAGCTGTCTACTGACTTCAGTCGCTGAGCTGTCTACTGACAATCGTTCAGTCGCTGAGCTGTCTACTGACATTAGTTGTTCAGTCACTGAGCTGTCTACTGACATCAGTCGTTCAGTCGCTGAGCTGTCTACTGACATCAGTCGTTCAGTCGCTGAGCTGTCTACTGACATCAGTCGTTCAGTCGCTGAGCTGTCTGCTGACATCAGTCGCTGAGCTGTCTGCTGACATCAGTCGTTCAGTCGCTGAGCTGTCTACTGACATCAGTCGTTCAGTCGCTGCCAGCACCTACATTCAGCGACAGTCCCCAGGTACTACCCACTGCTGACCACTTGGACACACACACACACACACACACATGCGCACGCACGCTCACACACACACACACTCTCTCTCTCTCTCTCACATACACACTTTCTCTCTCTCTCTCTCTCCTTCTCTCTCTCTCTCTGTCGCACACACACACACACACACTCTCTCTCTCTCTCTCTCTCTGTCTCTCTCTCTCTCTGTCTCTCTCTATCTCCCACAAACACATGCATTCTGTCTCTCTTTCGCTCTCTCGCCATCTCTGTCTATCTCACTCACTCTCTCTCCCTCCCTCCCTCCCTCTTTCTCTCCCCCCCCCTCTCTCTCTCTCTCTCTCTCTCTCTCACACACACACACACACACACACACACAATTCAATTTTTCAATTCAATTCAGATTTAATCCTTTGACCCCTGTTGGGGCATGGAGGATACAAATGTAACGAAGAGAAATACGAACTCAGAACAATGTGTGAACATAGTTGCGAAATGCTGAATTCTGGTGAACTGTAATTGATCTCATTAAACAATCTTCCCATTTTTTAGAAACTTACTAATATTCAAACAAATGCGTCTTCCTTTTTGAAATAAATTACAAAAGTTGAAAACAGACTTTGGTTTTAGACATTTTTTAGGGATTAATTTTTCACGAAGTTCATTATATTTTGGACATTCCATGATACAATGAAATTCATCTCCAATTTCACCCATTTCACAGTTACGAAAAATACGCAGTTCTCTTGGAACATTATGGTGTCTTCCAATTTCAATTTGCAATTTATGGTTACTACATCTAACAATTTATGGTTACTACATCTAAATTTAAATAAAGATATAACATAAATATCTGGTAAGGTAGAAATATAATGTTCTTTTCCAAAGACAGTCTTTACACTTTTATAGAATACACACTTGTTGCTGTTTTCAAGAGAACTGCGCCAATCACAAGCATAATTATTTTGCAACTCCTTTTTAACACACTTACATAAGTTACTTCTGTTTTTGAATGAATGAGATTCCCAAACACAATCAAAACCAGTTTCAAATAAAATGCTTTTAACATAACTAAGCCATGGTGAAACGAAAACTCCTTTTGTATATAGTTCATGTAAGATATTATATACTTTGTTTGAATACTTCTTAGAATCAGGAACAACTCAGTTAGCCCAGAACCTTATCATTCTTACTTTAATCAGTACAGATAAAGGATAGATTCCGGTTTCACCATAAATCATTGAAGTCATTGTAGTTTTATTTAATCTAAATAAATACTTTAAAAAAAACGTAACTGTAACTTTTCTAATATATCAACATTTTCATAACCCCAAATTTCACAACCATACAACAACACAGGTACAACTATGGAATAAAATAATTGTATGCAAACATCAATTGGCAATTTCTGTTTCCTTGCACTTTGTAATAATGAAAACATTGCCTTGAGAGCCTGATTATAAGCACATTTTTTTGCTTTGTGAAAAGAACCTGTTCTGCTGAACTCGATGCCTAAGTATTTCATTGAATTAAGAACCTCTATTTTTTTCATTCCCAAAGAAAAAAAATTCACGCATACTATTTCGACCATGAAAGACAACTATTTTTGTTTTCTATGGATTTACTTCTAATTGCCATTGCGTGCAATATATATGTAAGGCATTAAGTTCTTTTTGCAAAGCTGATTTAGAATTTGCCAACAAAATTGTATCATCAGCATATAACAATACAATCAATTTAATAAACTGTTCAAGTTTAAACTCTTGCGTTAAATCATATTCTAGAGTAGAACAGTTATTGTCAATAAGGAACTGTTGTAGATCATTCAAAAATAATGAAAACAATAAGGGTGAAAGGTTTTCTCCTTGACGAACTCCCCTAAAACTGCCAAAGAACTCTGATTTTTGACCATTTAGAAAAATGCACGATTTTATTTGATCATACATATTGATTACAACGTGCAGTATTTTCCCAGATATGCCTTGACTCATCAGTTTGTGCCATAAAGCATGCCTCCAGATAGAATCAAATGCCTTTCTGTAATCACACACACACACACACACGCACACACGCACACACACACTCTCTCTCTCTCTCTCTTTCCCTCTCTTTCATATACACACACAGGCGCGAGTGCATGCACACACACACACACACACGCGCGTGTGCACATACAGACACACGCATGTGTGCGTGTACACACACACACACACACACACACACACACACACACACACACACACACACACACACACAGCGCGCGCGCACAAGGCGCGCGCATGGTTTGAAGAGCAGACACTTAAGTAACAGATCTGTTCTGTCTGCATGGTTTGAAGGACAGACACATCAGCAACAGATCTGTTCTGTCTGCATGGTTTGAAGAACAGACACATCAGTAACAGATCGGTTCTGTTTGCATGGTTTGAAGAACAGACACATCAGTAACAGACCTGTTCTGTCTGCATGGTTTGAAGAACAGACACATCAGTAACAGATCTGTTCTGTCTGCATGGTTGGAACTGCTTGGTTTGCTTTTTGCAGTCTGTTCCATTCAGCTAGTCTTTGACCAGCCGCAACGCGTCCTGGATTTTTAGTCTTAGTAACACTACTCACTTGGGGGACACTACTCACTTGGGGGACACTCACTTGGGAGACTTTCTCCTGTAGAGTCTTTTCTTGTGGGGTCACAGTCTTCTCCTCTGAGCCCGCATTCTTCTCCTGGTCGTTCTTTTTTTTTTTTAATATGATTAACATTAATATGATGTAAAGTAATTAATCCCATGATGAATGGACATAATAATGTTCCAAATCTATCATACATGTTACATGCAAGAGATTCTAACGATTTGGTTAAAACCGGATCTTGTGTTAACTCATATTTTAAATCTTCCTCTGAATCAATCGGTGCCATCGTGCCTACTACTTTAGCATATAAACTAATCATTGTCTGCCCCACTGATCTAACCATTTTTGACCCTAGCTGTGCTTCGTACCTAGCGTAATACTTCTCAACGTCTGAAGTAGACAATTGCTGAATCTGTTCAATACTTAGTTCAGTGCCTAAATACTGTCTAGTTTTTTCCGCACGCAGCTAGAGCGTATAATCTTTCGTTATGGTGGAGGAATTTTTCTTTATAGCAGTGGTCTGCCGAGTCGTATGCTGTCTCCTCACACTTTAATAACTCGTCGCAATTCATTTTTTAAAACCTTTTTAAAACAATAAAAATAATATACTACTTTTAAAAGCCATGAGCTTAACGCTGGTTAATTATGCAGTACCTGTTGTTGGTGTTATAGTTTATTCAGCCCTTGCAAACTGTTTGTTAGGAATAAAACCACCAAACATTGGAAAGATAGAAGATTCACCCAAACTAGTTGCAATGTTAGTTTTAGCTCTAGCAACAAAAGATTATCTGATTAAAAAGCACATAGACAGTCTTTCATATTATGATTATTTTAATTATTTTTTTAGTTAATAAAAAACATGAGCACTGCAAAGATCGTCAATACTGTTTACCACTCTGCTGTAACTGGAGGCCTTAGTATAGGGTATAGCGTGTTAGCCAAAAACATGTTTAAAATGAAGCCAGCCGACCTAGGAAGGCTAGACATTGAGGATGTTGTTAAGGTTGTAGTTGTAATAACTGCGGCAGTTGCGTCAAAAGACTTTCTTGTTAAACAGGGAATTATCCCAGAAAATATTAGTGTATAACAGGGAATCATTCCAGAAAATATTAATTTATAAAATATTAATTTATAAAAAGATGGCTGGAGTAGTTATGATGGTGGGAGGAGCTATTGTTAATGCACTGGCCTTCTCTGGCAGCAATTATATGTTTAGTAAATTGCGGTCCGATGATGAGAGAGAACGACATAACAGGGCTATGGAAGAGTTAGCCAAGGCACAAGACGTGTACGAGAGAGCGAGGATTGCTCACTTAGACTTTATTAATAACAAATTAAGGCAACAGGGACTTGCGGAGCACACATTTACAAACGTTGATGTTGCAGTTAGGGAGTATTACTTAGTGACAGGAGATAACGTTTCAAACAGTACCGCCACCAGACCTGTCTGACTTTTATGAACCATCAGAAGAACAGAAGAATACAGAGATAGCTTTTATTGTACTTGGTATGACGTTAGTTTATCTTGGTGCTCGCCTTCTGTAAAAAAAACAAACAAATAAAATACAGTCCTTCCTTCTGTAAAAAAAGCAAAAACAAATAAAATACAGCCTTTCTTCTGTAAAAAAAACAAACAAAATTAAAATATGGACAAAATATATTATTCTCCTAGAGGGTATTGGAAAGGAAAGATTGCTGTTGATAAACTGAGTAAAGCTGCTAGGGTGTCTAAATCAGAAGCAAAAGATTGGCTTTCAAAACAAGCAATTTGGAAAATATATCTGCCTGCACCAAAAAGAATAATAAGGCCTAGATTTGTTAACTCAGTTCCAAATGACACCCATCAGATGGACTTGTTGTATCTTCCATATGACAAAGTTAGAAGAAAAAAGTTTAAGTATGCTCTGACAGTTGTTGACATGGCTTCAAGGTATAAAGATTCTGAGCCTTTAACGGATAAAAGCTCAACTGCTGTGGCTGTGGCTTTACAACAAATATACATGCGAGGTCCATTAAAGTATCCTTGGATGATCCAGGTTGATGATGGAAAAGAGTTTAAAGGAGCTGTAAACCAACTGTTTTTAAAACACCAGGTTACAGTTAAGAGAGGGATTCCAGGCAACCATCGCTCCCAAGCCCTAGTAGAAAACTTTAATAAGAATCTAGCTGAACGTCTGTTTACTTATCAGTATCACAGAGAAATTATGGACAGAATACGCAATACAGAATGGGTTAGGAGATTGCCAGCAGTTTTACGTGCCATGAACAATGAAGAATTTAAAGCAACGGGTCTTAAACCGGTGGACGCAATCAAATTAAAAAAATTAACATTACTGAAGACGCACAAGACAAGCAAAAACTCCTGCCGTTTGGACTAAAAGTAGGATACTTGTATGCACCTGGAGAGGCAGAGGGTGATGTTAGAATTAGAACCACCGACCCTATATAGAGCGTAGACGTATATGAAGTTGAAAGAATTATGAAAACAAACCCCTCCTGTGTATTATTTAAGAGAGACTCTCTCTTCCAAAAAGCCCACCCCTAAAAGATCATTTGTTCGTGAAGAGCTGCAAGTTGTCCCAACAAACACAGTGCCTGTTAGTTAAAAAAAAATAGTATGAATGTTTATAGTCCATTTTTTCTTTTAATTTATAGCATTTTTTAAAACCTATTTAAACATAGCATTTTTTTTAACCTATTTAAACATAGCATATTTTTTAACCTATCTAAACGTAGCATTTTTTTTTTTTTAACTTATTTTGGATTTAACTGATTGCTTGTTTGTTTTGCGATGTTCTGTCTGATTGCCTCAGTGTCTACCTGTTGTGAAGTAAAAGTCTTTCTCCATTTCTTTTGGAGGTCAATTTTTTGGCGTTTGTAATTATCCCCATCAGCCATGGCTCATTGAAATTCTTCATCTGTAATATTTCCATCCAGTAATGTATTGCTTATGATTAGGTTTAATGAGTAAAGTTTTGCTGTTGCTAGGGTTACAATGGCAGTGTGCTTTTGTAATTTGGGCGTAATCTTTTTTTAAAACAGCGCTCACAATCATGGACACAACACCTAAACCCAAACCAACACTCTCAAAAGCTATAGACATTGGTGCTCCAACTCCAGTAGCTAAAAGAGCAACACTAGACCCAGTGCTTAAGCTGGCTACAACTGATGAGCCAGTAATTACATAAGAAAGGGCATTTAAAGCTTTAACATATTTCTTTCTAGTAACCTTATACTTATTTAAGTCGCTTAAAATTTCCTTTTGAAGTTCAGTCATGTGCTTTAACCTAAACTTTTGGGCCTGATCATCCATTTTTTAATCAAAATTAATTTTGTAAAGATTTTCTTATTAACTCTTCTGACAGCACTTAATCAACAGAGTAAAACCCAATAAAATCAACAAACTTAAGGAAAATAAAATCAAGTACTGTTAGTTTGTCTTTGTCAACATTTACAGTGACTTTGTTAGATGATAAGAAAGTGTTTATTTCATCCGCGTTTTTAGTAATAGCAATAACAAGCCTGAGAGGCCCATCCAAGTTTTCAGACTTTATTGTTACTCCCCTTGCTAACACATGTTCTGGTAAACTACGAACAGACTCACTTGGAGTGATTAATATAACAAAAAACATCGAAAATTTGTTAGGCAGTTGGCCTTTTGGAAGAAACTCTAGGGTCACTGTGTCGTCTCCCACTTCAGCTAAGGGCCTCTTTCTGCTCAGCATATATTCTCTTCTTCCGTATGGCTTTCTTTCTATCTGCTTTTTCTGTTGTAATCCTGGGACGAGGCTAACAAGAAGGGCTCCTGCATTCAAAGCTTTTCTAAAATTGCTTTTCTTATCAAAGTATACATTAGGGCTTAGTAAGTCAAATTTTAAATCCCAGTCAATTTCAGGACGCAACTCCCAGTTATTGTCTTGTCTATAAAGTTTGTATTCGTATTTGCCATGATCGTTTAAGGTTAGATTTCTTATTTGTTCCAGTTTAGGATATTGCTGCCGTTTTTTATCTTCAATTTCTGTTCGTTTGTAAAACCCATCATCTGTGTATTCAAATCCATAAACATTTCCTGGCTCTCCTATCAGATCAAACTCAACTGTGTCTGCTAGGTCTTTTAGCTCTACTGAAACGCATTTGGTAGCTAGCTGTACTTTTGATTCTGGCCCGCGAGACATGTTTTAATAAACAATTTATAATATGAAAATTATAATAAACAATTTATAATAAACAATTTATAATAAACAAACATATTGAACCGGTGGGTCAGTCCGTAAGCATAGTTTAGTGTGCTTAGACTTTTCTAACTGCTCTTTTATTTTCATTAGTTCATTCTTGTCCCTTATTATACAATTTTCACTCAAACAGTCTTCAAAACTATCCTTGTCCTTAGTGTAAAATAATACAACCGATTTTAACTGCGAGCGAAAGTCTGTTAAGACAGCATTGTATTTTTGAGTTAAGAGCCACACAGAAACTAATGCGTGGCGGCCGCTAAAGGCTAGCTTTGACAGAGTTTTTCTTTTCTTAACAATGCCTCGTTCAGCTGAGCAGTCATCAATAATAAACAGTGTTTCAGTTCCCTCAAATAGCCTATAGTAATGTTCTAAACAGTCGCTTAGCTTGTCGCTAAGATCAACTAGAAATATATTCTCGTCTGTCCAAACAAACTGCCTTTCTTTGTAAGACCTGTTATGCTTAATGGTTGTGCAGAATATAACAATGTACTCGTAATGAAACCTGTAGACTGTTTGTAACAAATCAAGTATGAAGACAGTTTTCCCACATCCAGTAATCCCGCAAATAAGCAAACAGTGCGGGTCTTTGGGCAGAAAGTTCAAACTATCCATCTGTTTTTAATAGGATATTTCTTTTAGCCTGTTTTCTTCAATGTTTAACTCAGCGTCACAAAAACGTGCATTTTTAACGGACCATTTCCATCTGCTTTCTTGTTAATCTGTATGGTTATGCCATCTGCCCCCACCCTTCTTCCACTTCCATGTAATCTGTTGTCATATGTTGATCTAAAATCCAGCCACAGTCCACATTTTCTTGTTACATAATCTTCGAGTCTTACATCATGAAGGTGAAGTTTTTTTACATACAAGATCGGCTGTAGGATTTGTTTGTCTGCCTCCAGCGAATAACTTTCTTATTTCATCAAAGTGTTGGTGAGGTAAAAGTCCACCTGAATACAACTGAACAGGCTTGTAGTAGAAAGAAACTCGTGGAGAGCGTGGCAGCAGAGAGTCCTCAGAAGAGAAGCCCCCTTCAAGCAAGTGTTTCGGCCCTTATCTCCTGACACTCTAGGGGGGTTGGGCCACACCCGGTTCATGACTCCGGATGTCCCTCTGCTGCCCCTTTTTTTCCCATCTTGGGACGAGCCATGGCTGGGATTCGAACCCATGACCCTCTGGACATGCTCATTTTCCACTTAATGACTCGCGCTTTAACCACTGAGCCACAGGGACACCTGATATTTGTAGGGAAATTAAGCCTTATGAAGTTCACTTTTGTTCCTCCTTGACCAGATCCAGCTTGAACACCTCTCTGCCGCTTCTGCCATTGCTTTCAGGGCTCTGGTTTTTTCCTTCCCTGCAACTGAGAGCTGTTTCATGAGGCTGTATGCAGACGTTCCTACAAACCCCCTAGCTCCAATTTCTGCAGTGAGGACTTTGACCTGATAGCCTTCTCTCCTCAGGCTGTTTGCCAGATCAGCATACTTTTCAGTCTTGTAGATTTGAGCTGCCTCCATTCTGTTCTCATATGGCACCGTGAGCTCGATCATGATCAGCTGCTTGGTTGACTTAGAGTGGACTACTATGTCTGGTCTCATGCCACTCTTGCTGATGATCTCTGGGTGACTCTTCCATTCTGGGAGGTCTGCAGTGCACTCCCAGTCATCTGCCCCGTCCAGCAGACTCTGCCTGCATGTTTCGAGTGGCACTGTTGTTCTTGGCCATGATTTGCTGCCTCCTGCCGTGAAGAATGTTGCGGGTGCTTTTGGAGTCCTGATTTTCCCTTTTGTGGTGTTGGTACTAGCCCAGACTACTTGTACAATTTCTTTGAGCACTTGGTTGTGCCTCCATGTGTACCTTCCTTGAGCCAGGGCTACTTTACATGAGCTTAGGACATGCTCCACTGTTTGTTTTTCATGGCAGAGGGGGCATGCAGGATCGTCTGTTTTCCCCCACTTCACCAGGTTTGCATTTGAGGGCAGAAGGTCATATGCAGATCTGAGAATGAAGCTGATCCTGAGAGAGGCCATGTGCCAAATGTCATTCCAAGTGAGACTTCTTTGGAGTGCATTCTCCCACGTTGTCCATTGCCCTTGCTGGCTCTGCTGGACTGCTTTTTGGAGTCTTTTTTGGTCTTCTTCTCTTCTCATCTCCTGAATCATCATGTCTCTTTTGGCTTTTCCTTTGGCCTTTGACCACCATTCAGTTTTGGTCACCCCCAGTCCCTGTCTGTTGGTCTGTGTGTGTCCTGTTATTTCTCTGATCTTGAGACTTTCTTTTGCAGAATCCATCGCCTCTTGAACTTTCCATTTTCTGCCTGTCTTCAGCTGGGGCTTAATTGCTTCTACCACCTTGTCTCCTGAGTCCTCCAGCATGCTTTGAAGTCTGATCTTCCCTGCTTTGTATTCCTCCAGGATGGATTTCAGGGGTAGTTTCAGCTTTGCTTGGCGACAGTACAGCGCTATGTCAGTCAGACAGGGTGGGACACCAAGCCATTTCCTTGTGAACTTGTTGATTTTGGCTTCCATTGCCTCCACTATGCTGGTGCAGATGTCGTATATTATCAGAGGCCATAGCAGCTTTGGTATCAGCATGAACTGCAGACACCAGACCTTGTATTTGCCAGGGAGCCCACACTGGTCAATGGTCTCCAAGCCTTCCTCCGCCATCTGCTTGGTTTCTTTTGCTCTTTGTGTGTCTTTCAGCGTATCATCATACCATCTTCCAAGGCTCTTGACTGGTTCTTCTGTGACTGTTGGAATGGCCTGGTTGGCAACACTGAAGACCACAGATCCGGCCACTTTTCCTTTCCTCAGTGAGAGACTCCGTGATTTCTTTGGCTTGAACTTCATTCTGGATGAGGCAACTATGTCGTCCAGCCTCTCCAGCACATGACGTGTCTCGTCTTCTCTGGATGAAATCACTGTAGTGTCATCCATGAAGGCCTTGAGAGGAGGCATCTTGTATCCATCGCCAAGGTCTGTTTGTCTCGCGTTGTTTGTTGCTGCTTTCAAGATGAGTTCCATTGCCAGCACGAACAGTATTGGGGAAATTGCACAGCCCATTGCAATACCCACTTCCAAGTTGATCCAGTCTGTTGTGTACTCCTTGGTAGAGAACCGCATTGAGAAGCCATTGAAGTACTTCTTGAGCATGTCGCGGATGTTCTTTGGCACATGGTACATCTCAAGAGCCAACTGTATCATCTCATGGGGCACAGATCCATATGCGTTTGCCAGATCAAGCCACACTACGTCCAGGTCTCTCTTTTCTGTCTTTGCTTTTTGGATTGCGTCCCAGATCATTGTGGCGTGTTCTACACAGCCCGCCACGCCTGGGATGCCACCTTTCTGGACTGACACATCCAAGTACTTGTTTTCCATCAGGTACTTGGTCAGCCTTGCTGCCATGACAGAGAAGAAGATTTTCCCTTCGACGTTCAGTAGTGATATTGGCCTGAACTGGCTAATGTCACTTGAGTTTTGCTCTTTGGGGATGTACACACCATCTGCCGTCATCCACTGGCCGCTGATCTTCTGGTTTCTCCAAGCCGATCGCAGCAGCCTGTGGAGCCACTCCAGCACCTTGGGACATTTCTTGTAAAGCTGGTAAGGTATTCCGTTTGGCCCTGGTGATGATTTGGCTCTGGCTTTGTCGACCACCTTCTTGATTTCCGCCAACGTTGGAGGCTTGCCATTGAACTGTTCCTCAGGGTTGGTTGGCCACACCAGACCTTGAATGTCGAGTGGTGCTTTGCTCTGTGGGTCAGAGTATGTTTTCCTCAGATGCTGCTCAAGAACTCCTTTGTCCCACCTTAGGGTCCCAGATTTTGGCTGCTCAAACAGTGTTCTGGCAAACTGGAAGGGGTCTCTGAAGAAGCGCTCTTGTGTCTTCTTCTTTTTGCTCTTCCTCTTCCTCGCAGATTCCGCTTTGCTGAGGGCACTGTGTTTTTCTTTCAGGTCTTTCCACAGTTTTTCCAAGCCTTGTTTTTCAGCTGGCAGTGCGGTCTTCATTTGCATCTTGAGGTTTTTCTTTTGGACCCTGATCTTGTCCATCTTTTCTTGGCGTCTGGATTTCTTTGGAGGTGGTTTCTCTTTGGGTAGTTTTGCTCCATATGCGTCTCTACATGTGGCATACACAATGTCCCCATATGTGGCTAGTTTGTGTTCCAGGGTGCTTTTCCCTATCAGTGCATCGAGTCTTTGGACGATTTTTGCATCCAGTTTCTCCCAATCTTCAGTTTCGTTTGCTCGTGGCAGGTTGAGTTTCAGGCGCCTGGCATCGAGGGCCTGTGCAAATTCCTCATCCGAACCAACAGCGTGGATGTCCTTGGCACTGTGGTTTAAATCCTGGCCTTGGTCTTCCGACGTCTTATCTGCTGATGCAGTGCGCTGCTGCTCATTCAGATGAGTCTTCACACATCCCATCTTTGTTCTGTGGATCTTCATGCCACGGGTGGTAGCGAAACGCTTTCCACAGACACATGGATATTCCATTTGGTCCATGTTCATAGTCCGTTTGGGATTTGCAGTCATGATTGGTTGAGCACCGATGGATTCATCATTCTCTCCCCCTTTCGGTGAATCCTGGGAGCATCTTTTCCTTTTATTTTTAGTAGCCACATGTTTAAGGCAAAGTGGGGAGCCAGCCCACAGAGCCCTTGGTTCTGGTCTTTCCCAGTGTCCTCCGGTCTTTCCCGGACGTCCTCCGGCCTATTCCCGGAAGTCAATGGTTTACCCATGCATCAGTAGAAAGAAACTCGTGGAGAGCGTGGCAGCAGAGAGTCCTCAGAAGAGAAGCCCCCTTCAAGCAAGTGTTTCGGCCCTTATCTCCTGACACTCTAGGGGGGTTGGGCCACACCCGGTTCATGACTCCGGATGTCCCTCTGCTGCCCCTTTTTTTCCCATCTTGGGACGAGCCATGGCTGGGATTCGAACCCATGACCCTCTGGACATGCTCATTTTCCACTTAATGACTCGCGCTTTAACCACTGAGCCACAGGGACACCTGATATTTGTAGGGAAATTAAGCCTTATGAAGTTCACTTTTGTTCCTCCTTGACCAGATCCAGCTTGAACACCTCTCTGCCGCTTCTGCCATTGCTTTCAGGGCTCTGGTTTTTTCCTTCCCTGCAACTGAGAGCTGTTTCATGAGGCTGTATGCAGACGTTCCTACAAACCCCCTAGCTCCAATTTCTGCAGTGAGGACTTTGACCTGATAGCCTTCTCTCCTCAGGCTGTTTGCCAGATCAGCATACTTTTCAGTCTTGTAGATTTGAGCTGCCTCCATTCTGTTCTCATATGGCACCGTGAGCTCGATCATGATCAGCTGCTTGGTTGACTTAGAGTGGACTACTATGTCTGGTCTCATGCCACTCTTGCTGATGATCTCTGGGTGACTCTTCCATTCTGGGAGGTCTGCAGTGCACTCCCAGTCATCTGCCCCGTCCAGCAGACTCTGCCTGCATGTTTCGAGTGGCACTGTTGTTCTTGGCCATGATTTGCTGCCTCCTGCCGTGAAGAATGTTGCGGGTGCTTTTGGAGTCCTGATTTTCCCTTTTGTGGTGTTGGTACTAGCCCAGACTACTTGTACAATTTCTTTGAGCACTTGGTTGTGCCTCCATGTGTACCTTCCTTGAGCCAGGGCTACTTTACATGAGCTTAGGACATGCTCCACTGTTTGTTTTTCATGGCAGAGGGGGCATGCAGGATCGTCTGTTTTCCCCCACTTCACCAGGTTTGCATTTGAGGGCAGAAGGTCATATGCAGATCTGAGAATGAAGCTGATCCTGAGAGGGGCCATGTGCCAAATGTCATTCCAAGTGAGACTTCTTTGGAGTGCATTCTCCCACGTTGTCCATTGCCCTTGCTGGCTCTGCTGGACTGCTTTTTGGAGTCTTTTTTGGTCTTCTTCTCTTCTCATCTCCTGAATCATCATGTCTCTTTTGGCTTTTCCTTTGGCCTTTGACCACCATTCAGTTTTGGTCACCCCCAGTCCCTTGCCATCTACTGTGCAAGACAACTGCTCAATTTTTGGATTATAAAACACCTCGGTTTTTCTTTGAAAAGGGGGTGTGACTTTAGCAAACAGCAACAAAATTCCCTTTAACGACCTAAGAGAATAACTTGGAGCTATGTTCCAGACAGTGTCTTGCTTGTTTTTGTTCTCTGTAATGTGGTGCACAACTCTTTCAAAATAGATAACTGTCTTACTTTTATGCTGGTTTAAGACTGTTCTAGCCAGTTCAGGGTTAGTAACAACATCAAACTCAAGAGAGATGTCACTGACTGTATATTTAGCTTCAGGATCTTCAGACAGAACAACAGAATCACTAGTATTAAATGTCAATTCATAAGTAAGTTTATCTCTTAGTGCACCTTGGTAATATGGTTGGTGCGTCTTCAACAGTTCAAAATCTAGAGGCACGCAAAATCTGTTGCCAAATGCTAGTGCTACTGCCTGGTCTTTATTATCATCCTCCGCATTCCCTGCATTAAGCCTGTGTTTAAGACCGTTTGGACCCTGTATCCCCTGATAAACTTTGTCTTTTCTTTCTTCTGTGGGCAGCCATAGGTCAGAATAGAGTGTAAAAATGTCTGCGTTATTTCGTGAGAAGACTCCTCTACCCTCCAGTTTGATTAACATAGATTTAATGATGGCCCTACCCAAGTTAGCAACAACAGTAGCATTAGGATCTGCTGAATTAATATCTATTTAGCAACAACAGTAGCATTAGGATCTGCTGAATTAATATCTATTTTGAATGATAGTTTAGCAGTGCCTGGCATTATAACATCGTCAGCGCCAAGATAAGAAAATCTTACTGTTAACAGTTGATCGGGCTCAACTGTTGATGGATTATTTATAACAAGCACAGTCTGCCTTATACCTTTTACGCCCATGGGTTCTTTCGCTTTTCTGTATGGATCAAGGTCGCAGCCGTATGAGTTCATTTTTTGTAAAACAAACAATTATATATATATATAAATATGGATGAAGATTTTGACGCAATTGATCCTATCATTGAAGAAGATGATGAAGAAGAAAGAGAACCGAGTCCTTCATTACAAGAAGAACTTGAAGGAGCAGAAGCTTCTTCAATCCCTTCATTGGAAGAAGGAGTAGAAGGAGTAGAAACACCCCCTGGAGTTCGTGCATCTCGTGCAGAACTATTAACAAATAAAATTAACTCATTCTATAGAAGCATAGGACAAGAGCCACCAGAAGGCCACAGTCCTTTTGATTTTAAGATAGATAAAAGTAATCATCTGTATATAAGGACTAGTAAAGGAAATTTTGTAAAAGTTACTACAAAGCCAGACCCAAACAAGTTTTTAAAAATAGGCACAATTAGACAGAGGATCCCTGTTGCTGACCAAAGCCGATTAAACATTTCACGTCTAAGGTCTGAGGCTGTTAGTCTTTTACAGAACATGGAGGAAGAGTTGCCAACACAATCTGAAATAGAAATGTTCTGTTTTGAAGAGTTAGGTCAAAGAACACATGAAGCAATAACAGAACTTGAAACAAGTTTTAATGAGGAGACACAATTAAAAACAATTAATGATTCTCCATTGCCTATGCGTGAAATCATGGGACTTAATGCTGCTCTACAGACAATAAGGGGTCAACTAGCAAGCAATGTGGCAAAACATGGTGAGCTAGATAGACAAATAGAAGAAAAAAAATAAATTGGCTGATGCAGATAACAATTTAGGGCAAGAGGAAAAGGCTAGAATATAGCAGAAAATACCAGATTTAATGCTAGAAAGGTCAGCCAGGTTAGAAGTGCTGTCTACTAACAGAGCACAGCTAGCATCACAAACAAACAGAATCAGAGAAACTATAAACAGAATACTTTATGAAAACACTACGCTAGCAGAAAGAATAAGGACTCTGTTCAGAGAACAGGGGATTACAATAGTTAGTATAATGACAGCCATTGGGTTTGCTTTCTCTACACTCGTTCATGCTTTAACTGGTGGTGCGCCAACAGGACCAGTAGTGCCTCCAGTGCCTCAGCCTGGTAAAAGTTGGATTAGAAAACAACTACACCACCTAGCAAACTTATCAAAGAAGTTAGCTGCCAAAGCGCTTGATGCTCTGCCCGGCATATTAGGCAGTGCTGTTAGTTGGGTTTTGTCTACTATAGGCAAAGAGGCTGGTTATATGGCTGACCATCTGTGGACATTGGGGGTGCTGGCTGCCGGTTTAATTTTTAGTGAAATAAAGTATAGCCAATCCAGTAAAAGTTAAAAACATACAACAAGAGCTGTCTTTTCACTTGTGTGTCTGTCAGGGTGAGGTATATTAACAGGTGTTGGTGGGCTGCCTTCTGGCTGTGGGTTGCTTATAACTGGTGGTGGTTGTGGGTCGCTTTCTGCAGGTGATGGTTGTTCAGAGCTAGATATTTTTTAAAACAAATGGACGGTGCAGGCCTTGTGTTTAAGCCTTGATTATGCCCTAAGTTTTGGTCGTCTCCAGCTATGAGGATTTCATTTTAAAATTCTGTATCATGCCAATTTGTAGTCTAAGGTCAGAGGGTAGCATGTATAATCCATGGCCCACAACAGTCAACCTTTGACCTAGCATGTGCAAGAACGTTTTGGTACCTTTGTATGCTGGAAGGCAAATCAACAGCAGAGTTAATAGCATCTTCTAAATTAGCCAGAAATTGTTTTCTTGCGTCAAAGCCTGTAGATTCATCCACTACGCTAGACTTGGTCTGTGCTTGCGCTCCTAATAAACACCAAACGTACGTCCGTATGGAGTCATTAAGTCTTTGCACTCCTGGCATTGTTAGGCCTTTACTTTCATCTAAGATAAATGTTGCCCAAGCGTTCGGGTGTTTTTGTTCTATTGACCCCAATCTAACTTGCTTGTTTGGTTGAAAAGAGGTGTGGCCAGGCCAGTAGTCATATTCTCTACGTTCGCCCCACAAACACAATGTGCCCAACCCGTGATTGCAGTCTAACTTTTGTCTAAAGTCAGTTGAAGGGTTAATGTTAAATTCGTTGCAGATTCTTTCATATGCATTATTGTCCATTGGGTTGTTAAATGCATTAAACATGTCGTTGGGGAGGCGTACTTGTAGTTCAGTTAGTATGCGTCTATACTGGTAATAAACATGAAAGTTATATACTGACCTTACTAAGAGATTGGGGTGGTTTAAATGGTTTGTATATGAAACACCGCAGCCAGTAGTTGAGCAGTAAATTGCAAAATGTAACTGATTTTGGTAAAAAAAACCATAGGGCGGGTTGACCATAGTAATGGCATTCTATCACTCTTTATTGGAGGATTTAAATATCTATTTAGTGGGTTTACAAGTCTGACTTGGAAGCCATATGTTTCATTTACTGCAATGGTCAGTAAACTGAAGTCCAAAGATCTGGGGTCATAAAACGCCCCTACATTGTAAGTGGCACTTTCGTTATATTTAAAAGGTTCCATTTTTAAATAGTTTTAAAAAGGATGCACATTTATATAACCAAGCAAAATGAGCGTGTGTTTTTAAAGTATCCACTTGACAATAGACGCGGTCAGTATAGGGTTGCTCTTAGAGAACTTGGGTTTAAAGTTATGTGGTTTAACATATCTGAAAAGGCTCAAAATAACTGGATTAATATTGGTAACGAACAAGGCGATCAAATAACTCATGTAAAAATACCAGAAGGTTATTACAGCTTTTGTTCTTTAACAGAAGTATTTAACGAATCAGGCATATTGCTAAAAATTAACGAAGCAAACCTCAGAATTACTATGAATTTTCCACTAGAAGAAAGAAGAGAGTACACTTTTCCTCGAGGTCTTGCTCGAATCTTGGGCTTCCACAGTAGTGACAGAGCTTATCGTATTAGTACAAAGGATGACACCTATCAATTTGAAGGTAATAAACCATCTAATTTTCTCATGAACCCAATGTTGTATGTCCACTTACAAGAGTTAAAAACAGACAGTAATTTATTTGATGGCCATCCATCTGCAGTTCTAAGAGCACTACCATCAACTAAGGTGGGTGGTTATTGCGATTATCACTTAAACACATTTGATGAAAACAGACAATTTAAAGAATTAATTGGTGGGTGGTTAAATACATTGTGTGTAAAAATAACTAACCAAGACGGAAAACTGGTTGTTTGTTCTGATTTATTAATAGTGCTGGAAATAGATAAACATACTGTTAAAACTTTGATTAACAATGCCAGGAGAGAGAATGTAAATATCTGTGTTCATGATCGCCATTTTTATTTCTGCACGCGAGCCCCACTTTATGGTAATAATTCCTTCAATTTTGTTTTTTTTTACGTGTTAATTTTTTGCAAAAAAGGTGTGGGTTTTTGTAAAAAGTGGCAAGAAAATGAAGAAAAAATTTTAAAATGAGGGGGTTGCGGGCAAAATAAAAATGGGTGGTCTTGAACACAGATATTTACATTCTCTCAAACACACACATACACACACACAGAGAAAGCTTTTAGTTCAAGCAAAGACTGTACACCCGTAGGGCGAACTATCTTTGGTTCAAGGAAGCAGATCTTTTTCCAGAAAAGACTTTAAAAAATAAAATAAAATAACAACCACGTCGTCAGCCAATCGATTCAAGGCTGGTGTGACTTTGGCCCAGAGAAGCTCCTCCCACTTCTATGTTAATAACCAAGCGTCAGGGGGCTGTGCATTCGTCGCAAGCGTCGTGGTGGAGTCAACAACGAGTGAGCGCCAACGGAAAGGTCAGTGTGGATTCTTCAAATGTTGTGGTAATGAGCTGACAGTGGGGTGGACAGTAACATGCCATGTCAGTTCCATTTATGAAGTTTTGTTACGTTTCTTCTTCAGCCATGTCGTGTCAATGATCAAATCATGTGCATGTTTAAGCCTACCCCTGCCCCACTTTGACTCCAGTGTGTACGAGATTAAACTCGTTCCTGCCACGTACCATCAGGAGCGGAACAACAACTTGACAGAGACTGCTGTGACATCAGAGACTCTTGACCTATTCAGGTCAAGTGCTAGCAGCCTCCTGCAGTAAATAGGGTTTTGTTTTTGTTTTTGTTTTTTTTTGTTTTGCGTCAACCTCCCAAAAGTGTCAGAATAATCAACCTGATGATTGTGGACACTCGACGGATGAAGAATGAAGACTGGAGGGCTATGTAGATAGGCAAGCAATGGCGTAGAAAACAAATGGCGGCATGTATACTAGAGAACTATAAAATAGGCATTCTGGCTCACCCACCTCCGCCAGCTCCAACCGGCTGAAGCCGGTTTCGCTGTTGCTCCGCCGGCTTACCCAGAATGCCTATTTTATAGTTCTCTAATAGTAAACACTTTACAAACATACATAATGTGTAGGATTATCTGTTTTTAACACTAATTTAGAAAACTTTTGAGACTTTAGTTTTTGCTTAATCCTTCGTTTTTCTTGATCGTCTTCAATAACATCATTTTCACGCATACATTCATCAAATGCGTCTCTGTCTTTCATGTGAAATAAAACTACAGTCTTTAACTGTTCTCTAAAGTCTTTTAAAACTGAGTTATATTTTTGACATAAAATCCACACACTTATCCCAGCATGTCTTCCACTGAAAGCCAGTTTTGATAAAGTATTTCTTTTTCTAACTATGTCTCTTTCTGCTGAACAGTCATCTATAATAAATAGTGTCTGAGTTCCTTCAAACTGTCTATAAAAGTGTTCTAAGCACTCGCTAAGTTTATTGCTGGGATCAACTAAATAGATTTCATCATCCGTCCATATAAACCTTCTGTCGTGATATGCTTTGTTCCATTTGAGTGTTGGACAGAAAATTACAATATGATCAAAATTATAACGATAAACTGTTTGTAATAGGTCGAGGACAAATATTGTTTTTCCACAACCAGTCTGTCCACAAATCAATGAACAATGAGGGGTTTTTGTCATAAAGTTTAACATCGGCATTGACACCAAAGTCGTCTGCTCCATAGTTTTTAAAACATAATTTAATCTAATCCAGGTATTGTTTTTATCATACTCTCTGTCAAAACTTGTTCAGTATAATAAAACCCTATAAGGCCCAAATGTGTAAGATTAATCCAGTTCAGTTCTGTAAGATCGTTTCTATTTAAACTAATATCAATTTTGTTGCTTGTTGTTATGACCTTAATATCCTCGCCATTGTAAAGAACGACGACAGTAACTTTAAGTTTGTCAACGTCTAAGTTTTGCCAGCTAATAAGAATTCCTTTCATAAGATTGTCACTGACGCCCAGAGCTCCATTTCTCGCCTCATCTTTTAAGACAGAAATTTTAAATATCATTGTGAACGTGTCTCCTAATTTTGTGCGTGGAATGAACTGTAATTTTGTAGAAGCTTTCTTTAAAACCGATTCTCTTCTGTGGAGGATGTACTGTTTGTCCCCAAACGGCTTTATTTCGATCTCTTTCCGACTGTTGTCCTCTGGCATAAGACTTACATGTAAAGGGCCAGAGTTCAATGCTTTTCTGAAACTTTTTTGACGGTCAAAAAATGTAAATGGGCTTAAGAATTCAAATTTTATGTCCCATTCTAAATATGGTTCTAAGTGCCATTTGTTGTCAGTTTTTCGAACTATTTTATATTCATACTGACCCGCATTATTTGCTTCTACATTGCGTAGTTGTTCTAGTTTAGGAAACCTTTTGTTGTCGTCAACCTCTTTGCGCTTATAATAACCATCTTTAGTGTACTCAAAACCATACAAAGTGCCTATCTCACCGTTTTGTTCAAAGTCCTCAACGTCTGCAAGGTCTTTTAATTCTAAAGTTACACACCTCTCAGGCGCTAATGTGACCCCCGAATCGTCTGGTCCACGTGACATTTTTTAAAACAACGTATTATTTTATTTCCAAAACAATGTGCAGGCTGTCACATTTGACGACTTTTCCTGTTTGGTCTTTGATTTTTATATTAAATGATCTGACCCTCCCACAAGCTAATCTTTTAAACTGTAAATTAGGGAATTGTATAATTTCATAATCGCAATATGCAGCTTTCCCTGATGGAAGAGCTCTTAAAACAGTTGAGGGCCTTCCATCATATAAGTTTTCATCAGTGCTCAGCTCGTCCAAATGAACATAGAGTAATGAATGTAATGCAAGATCGAGCGGGTTTTCTCCCTCATAAGTAGTTTTGTCTGATGTAACTCTAAATTCATGAACGGCATAATTGTCAGTTGCAAAGCCTAACATTTTAGCTAGCTCTCCATCAAAAAGGTAACTTACTTCTTCTTCTTCAGGTTTGAATGTCAACATTATTTTCAAATTTGCATTGTTAAGTTTGAGAGTAATGTCGAAGTTACTCATTGCTTCTTTCAGCGAGCAAAACCCGTAATAACCATCAGGTATGGTTAACCGGCTAACTAATTTTCCTCTATTGTCAAATTTTGAAATCTTATTATTCCTCTTGGATTGACTTATATTAAACCATACGACTTTGTAGAATATTTCATGGAGTGCGACCCTTTGGGTTCCGCAGTTATTATCAATAGCATATTCTAAAAACGAAGGACTGTCTTGAGTTGTTATTGTTACAAACATTTTTAAAACAAATTTAAAAATGAGTGCTTTCAAATATACTAATGCAAAATATTCTGTCGGGCCGCACTACAGTCCTAAAGATATAACAACTGATACCCTCGACATTTCTGTGACTCAGACTGACGCCTTTCAAGTAAAGGTTAGTACTCCATTGAACAGATATCTTAACCCTCCTATTAAAAACGACTACATCCCGAAAGTGTGGTTCAGTCATCCGATGCAGTTTTATCAGAACCAGTTAAACTTTGCTGTGTTTTGCGCATCAACTGGGTGTGGAGTGTCGTATGCTGATCATTTAAATCATCCTGATCCTTTGGTGAGGTCAGTGTATAGATTTCATTTTTATTACACCTTCAGACGTATTTTATCTGAACTGCAAGCGCCATTACCAAATGACAAAACGTTTAATCCATTCAGCAACAGAATAGATTACAAGGCTTTTGAAAGGATCTGTAACGAATTTGATATTAACCCAAAGACATACTTTAGACAAAAGTTGGATCGCAATTATGGTTTAGGCACCCTTTATTATTGGGGCGTGCACAGAAAGTATAACTATGATTGGAATCCTCCTTACACATCTTTCTCTTCAGGCACAACTGTTCACCTCGGGTCCATAGAGCAAGAGCATAAAACAGCATGGACAACATTTATTTTGGATACTTCTAAGGGTCTAACAAAAGCGGGAATAGAACGAATAAACGACTCTATTCGTGCTTATGTTTGGTGTTTGCTAGGTTCGCAAGCACAAACGAGATCAAACATAATTGATCCTTCTACTGGCTTTGACGCCCAAAAACAGTATTTAGCAAATTTAGAGGACGCCATTAATTCTGCAATTGATTTGCCTTCAAGTATTAAAAGGTACCAAAATGTTTTGCAATACGCAAGATCGAAAGTAGACTTTGCTGTCGGCACTGGTTTATACATGCTGCCTTCCGACCTCAGACTTCAGATAGGAACAATAATAAACTATAATAATGAAATCCTTGTGGCTGGCAATGAAGAGAAGGTCGGAAAAAACGACATAAATTCTAAGCCAGCAATAGCAATAAAAAAAGAAGTCCCAATCCCCGTGGCCCCCTCAAAACCCCATCCAATCCCCGTGGCCTCAAAAAATAATGACCATGAATATGAAAAGACGGCACTTGTTATTGGATTAACTGCCCTAGGATTACTTGGTCTTTATCTTACTATAAAGTAACCCAACTATTAAGACAATTAATGCCCATAAGTGCTCAGCCATAAAGCCAACTACTTTACTTGCGGCAGACAAAAGCCAGCTAACGATCCCTCCTATTATACCAGGCAAAGAATCTATTGCCTTACTGGCTAATTTTTTTAATAAACTTGCAAGATGATCAAGTTGTTTTTTTACCCATGATTTATCTGATGGTGGTGATGGTGGCGGAGGCACTAACCCTTGCCCACCGCCGCCTGTAATAGCCAACACCAGTGTACTTATTGCAAATCCTAAGGCTGTTATAACACTTGCTAATGTGACGCCTTGCTCTCTAAACAGTGTTCTTATTCGTTCTGCTAACGTTGTGTCTTCATATAAAATTCTTTGGATAGTTTCTCTTATTCTGCTCACTTGAGTTCGTAATTGTTCTCGGTTAGTAGACAACACTTCTAGTCTTGCTGATCTCTCTTGTTCAAGATTATTTAGTCTTTGGGTTATTCTTTCTTTAACACCAGACCCTAAGTTGTGGTCATCAGCCTCAACTAGTTTTTCTTTTTCTCTTTTTATATGCTCATCTAGTTCACCCAGTTTTGCTAAATTGTTTGTTAATTCGCCTCTGATGCTTCTCAAAGCATGATCAAGGGCCGTTATTTCTTTCATAGGTAGCGGCGGATCGTTTATAGTTTTTAATGCTGTTTCTTCTGAAAAACTGGTTTCTGCTTGTATTATTTCGTCTGCTGTTGGGCTTAAATCTTTAAGGGGTATGTTTTGAATTTGGTTTTCTGTTGGGAGTTTTTGTAGTGTGTTTTGAAGTTTAGCAACTGCTTCCCTATCTAATTTTGGTTTAACAATGCCAAGGCGTTTTTGATCTTCCACCCTAAGTCTTTGTTTGATTGTATTCATGCCTATAAACTTAAATTTGTCTCGTTTATCTGTAAGCTGAACAAGTTGTTCTCGGTCGGGGCCGCTTTTTACAAACAAATGGCCATCTTTTAATTCAAAATCAGGGTCTATAAATTGGGGACGTTCTAGGCCTAAACTTTTGTAAAATGCTTCAGCCCTTTCTTCTGTTAATTCACGCTGCACTGAGCGCGATGGTTGTGTCAAAGGAGTCATTTCACTCATGTCGTCTCCAGGATCAAAAACATCATAATCTTCTTCACCTTCAATGCCTGCCATGTTTTTAAATAATTAACTTTTTATTTTGTTTTATAAAAAAATGTCACAAGCATATGGCTCGATTCTTGACCCGCATAGAAGACTGAAAGAGCCCTTTGGCGTGAAGGGAAATAAACAGAATATTATTGTTCCAAATAATCCATCTACTATTGATTCAGATCAAATTCTTACTGTTAAATTTCCAGACCTAGGAGCAGATGAAGTGATTGTGCCGGGATCTGCACGGCTTACTTTCAAAATAGAACTTGATTCAGCAACAGAAGTAAACAGGACAGTTGTACAGAATTTGGGACGGGCAATCGTTAAGAAAATTTCTATAAAACTTGAGGGGCAAGAAATATTTTCTTTACACAATGCAGACATATTTCTAATCTATTGTGATCTATGGCTAACCGATAATGAAAGGGCCGATCTTGCGTTTCAAGGAATCGAAAATAACGAAGCACTAAAACACAGAATAGACGCCGAAGATGCTAAAGACGGTAACAAGCCCGAAGCTGTAAATTTTGCGTATGGAAATCGCTTTTCCATCCCCTTGGATTTTGAGTTATTAAGCGCGCATGCGCCATACTTTCAAGGAGCATTAAAAGACAGATTGTCATATGAACTAACTTTTAATGAATACAAACGTGTCATTAAATCTACAGACACTGATTCCAAGTACAGCATTTTCGACATCTCGTTAGAGTTTGACATTGTTAGCAACCCTAACTTAGCAAGGCTGATTGAGCAACAATATCAGTCAAAATTAGCAATATATTACGAAAGAGTGATTCATCATACTAAATATCCTAAAAGCAGGGCAGACACAATATGGAACTTTAGTTTTAGCGCCGCAGCAAGATCCCTTAAAGGTATTTTATTGCTGTGTGAAGATGAAGAACCATTCAAAAGACAAAGTGAAAAGTTTATCAATCCTAAAATAACGAAAGTACAATGTTCAATTGAGGGTAGTCCTAACCAAGTCTACGGTAGTGGGCTTAAACCTTATCATCATTTTGATGAAATAAGAAAATTGTTTGGAGGCGGGAGGTCTAGAAGTCCAACAGTAGACCTTGCGTCTAAAGATCTACACCTTCACAGTGTTAGACTTGATGAATATTTAACAACGAAATACGGTTTGTGGATTGACCTAAGGTCAACAGAGGATAATCAGTTGCATGGGAGTGGGAGAACAGTTAAAGACGTAATAAACATTCAAATTGATAAAGAAAAAGAGTGATAAACCACTTAATGTATATTTGTTTTTAATATATGATGCGCAGCTGAATATTAAAGATAACAGATTAAAAGATATCCAATACTAAATATTTTTATTTTTTAAAAAAGCATGTCTGTTCAGGTTTATCCAAAAGTGCCCAAAGAAGAGAACTCTGTTGCTGTAGACATAAAAACTTTCAGATTAACAAACATAACACAAATGCAAACCCAACTAGAGCAGGACCTTTCAAAATACAGCAAAACCAAACGAAGGTATTCTGCTGTCTTTAATGCTGTTACATATGTTAATACTGGAGCATCGATCACTAGTGCTCTATCAGCAGGAACAAGTGTAGGTCTCTTAGCAACAGGCGTAGGTGCACCGGTAGCTATACCTCTAGGTGGTTTGTCTTTAACTCTTGGCCTGTGTTCATTAGCTGTAAGTGCTGTCAGCAAAAAAATAAAAGCTAAACTCCAAAAGCACACAGCTATGGTTCAACTAATAACAGCTAAACTTAGTTCCTTCAAACTGATAATTGATAAAGCACTTGCTGACTCGCCTACAGGCTGATTTTGAGGACTACAAAAGACAAAAGTTTGATCTTCAAAGAAAGGCAAGGGCAACTTTTTCTCAACAGCCAGACACCGACCAGATAAAAAAGGAATGTTTAAAAAAAGTAAACGAAACATTAAACTCTGTTCTAAACAGCTCACATTAACAACCCCAAAGGGCGTTTATACTTTAGTTTATGAGTCCAAGCACAAAAAGACCGTTGATATTGATTCTGATTAAGTTTTTTTTTTTTTAATTTAAATAAATATTTTGAGTTAGAAAAGAAACTCAGCATGGATAAGATATATGAAGGTTCAGATGAATTGTTTGAAGCAATGCTCGAGAAAGAGCGTTTGTCAAGAGCACTAAATGAGATTGATTTAGAAGTTATTAATCCAAAAAACGTGCGGGAAAGCGTTGTACACGCTATTTCTCAAGTTCCAAGTAAACTAACAATAAACCCTCCAGTTAAAGTAAGGTTAGTTGTTTTAATCGATTATATAACAATAAATGAAGAAAATCTAGAAGTCTGGGTCTCGACTAAACAACAGACTATTCTTTCTCATAATGACTTAACACCCGGTTGGGCAGATCAACTTCTTACACAGTTTAATGAAGCCTCTGAAGCAGCTAAAATGAGAGGCTCTGGTTGGTCAGAGGGTGAAGTCCTAGACATCAGATTAAGACAAGCTAAGTATGAGCCAATTGTAGGCAAGGCTTACATTCCACTGCCTCCAACATTAGTTGCAAAGAAAGCAGTTTTGAACATAAAAAATTCAGACGACAAATGTTTTATGTGGTGCGTTCTTGCTAGGCTGCATCACGTTGCCAAAAATGCAGAGAGAGTATCTAACTATTTACAGTGGGCCAATGATCTTAACTTTAACGGCCTTGAATTTCCTATGGCTGTAGACAAAATTGATCAGTTTGAAAAACAAAATCCATCAATAACTGTTAATGTCTACACATGGTCTGAAGAAACCAACCTTCTGCCAATTAGAGTGTCAAAGAACAGTCCAACAATAGGCGAACCAACCAGGAGTCATGTAGACTTACTCCTAATGCAAAGCCTTAATGGGTTGCACTACACTCTAATACGCACAATGAGTAGATTACTAGTGCATACTACAAAACAACATAGCAAACAAGAATTCTGTAGAAAATGTTTAACAAGAATTCCGTCCGTTCAAGCTGCGAGCGAACATATAAAACATTGTATTAGCCCAGTTGACTGTGATACAGAACTAATTACGCCCGGAGAAGGCAGTAAAGTTAGTTTTAAGAACTGGAAACGGTTGCAAACTAGTCCATATGTTGTTTACGCAGACTTCGAATCACTCATTGTTCCTTATGAAGGACCAACCCCACAGAAACTTCCCAAAACAGTCTTAATGAGTAATCATCAGATTTGTTCATTTGCTTTCATCATTGTTAGGTCGGATGGCACCCATTCAAAGCCAGAATTATACAGAGGACCAAATGCTGCAAAATACTTCTTAAAACGCATGCAGCAAGTGCGTAATGCCTGTTCTAATAATCTAAACTTATCTGAAATCATAATGACGCCTGAAGACCAACAACAGTATGACTCAGCCACTCACTGTTGGATTTGTGGGGCGGCCTTGGTTGCCACCGCAGAGAATCCAACAGTAAGAGACCATGATCACATTAGTGGAAAGTTTAGAGGAGCAGCACATAACAAATGCAATCTTCAACTAAAGTTTGAACCAAAGACATGGAAGCTGCCTATATTCTTTCACAACTTGCGAGGTTACGACTCTCACCTTATAATGCAAGCAGTAACCAGCGACTTCAGGGTGTCATGCATTGCACAGTCATCAGAAAAGTACGTGTTTCACTTTAAATAACATGTCTTTCTACGACTCTATGCAACACATGATGGGTTCATTAGAGTCACTGGCTATGTCCTTAAAGTCCTGCCCAATAACAGAAGAATATTTTGACCCAACTCTTGTTAGAAAGGGCGTTTACCCTTATGAGTACATGAACAGTTGGCAAAGGTTTGACGAAGATACACTTCCGCCTAAAGGCGCGTTCTTTTCTAGTCTTAGAGGAAAGGACATCAGTGATTCTGATTACCAGCATGCTCAAGATGCGTGGCAGAAGTTAGAGTGTAAAACGATGGGAGACTATCATGATTCCTATTTAATGGCGGATACCTGTTTGTTGGCGGACGTCTTTGAAAATTATAGGAAGACCTGCATGAAACATTACAGCCTGGATCCCGCGCATTACATTTCTGCGCCTGGGATGAGCTGGGACGCTTTCTTAAAATTTACTGGAGTACAAATTGATTTATTGTCTGACCTGCCAATGCTTCAGATGATTGAAAACGGATTGCGTGGGGGAATCAGTATGGCGTCGCACCATTACTGTAAAGCAAACAACAAATACTTGGACGACTATGATCCAAGTAAAAGGTCTAACTATCTCATGTATTTAGATGCAAACAATCTGTATGGATGGGCAATGGCGCAATCACTACCGTTATGTAACTTTAAAATGTACACAGGACTCAAAGACACTCAAAAGTTTTTAAAATGGCTTCAGAGTCTAGAAGCTGATCGTAAAAGTGGTCTCATTCTAGAAGTTGATTTAGAATACCCCCATGAACTTCATGATTACCATAATGACTATCCATTAGCGGCAGAAACCCTAAAAGTGTCAATGACAGAACCGCCTAAACTTGTGCCTAATCTTCGTGACAAAAAAAATTATGTCTGTCATTACAGACTTCTCCAATTTTATTTAAGACATGGTTTGAAGTTGACAGCTGTTCATCGTATAATTGCTTTTGATCAAGAACAGTTCATGAAACCATACATAATGAAGAACACTGATCTCAGAACTAAATCCACAGATGCTTCAGAAAAAGACTTTTTCAAGTTGATGAACAACAGCTGTTTTGGAAAGACTATGGAAAATCCGCACAAGCGTAAAGATGTCAGATTGGTCACTAGAGAGAACGAAGCAATTAAGTTGACTTCAAAACCAAATTATCAGGACTTCAGAAAATTTCATGATCAGCTTTTTGGCATAATGATGAAAAAAAAGAAAGTCAAATTGGATAAGCCCGTTTTTATTGGGTTTACTGTTTTAGAGCTGTCGAAGCTTTTGATGTTAGAATTTCTTTATGACTACTTTAAGCCCTTGTATCCTGAGTCCAGAGTTCTGTACACAGATACAGATTCATTTGTAATCGACATCCCTACTGAAGATTTTTACAAAGATTTAGAAACAGAAGTGGCTAAAGGGCATGCTGGATGGTACGACACATCTGATTATCCTAAAGATTCACCTTTGCATTCAGATATTAATAAGAAGGTTTTAGGTAAGATGAAGGATGAATTATCTGGAGGGGTGATCAAGGAGTTTGTTGGTTTGAGGTCGAAAATGTACAGTCTTTCAAGCCAAAAAAAAGTTGTTAAAAAAGCAAAGGGAATATCTCGTAGTGTTGTGCAATCAAACATATCCCATGACAACTATAAAGAAGCATTGTTCAATAAAAAGACTTTTCATCATGACAATTACAAGCTGCGATCTAATCTGCATGAGATCAACACAACTGTTGTAACAAAACGGTCTCTTGACCGCACTAACACAAAAAGAGTATTTGTTAATCCAGAGTTTTCATATGCGATTGGTCACTGGAGGACATTTGGTCAAGCGCAATTAGATACTCAGTAATTTCTTTATCCAGTATAGCTGGATTATTTGTGGTTGTTGTTTCAAGATTTTTGATTTTTTCATAAATATTAGGATCAATGGGTAGTTTATTCTTTATCATTGTTTTAATAATAAATCTATACGCAAATAATTTTTTTTGAGCTTCCATTTTAACTCAAATATATTTACGTAAATCAGTTAAAGCGGAACTGTGTCTGGGGGGATTATCTGCAGTTCTTCTTTCACAAAAGATCTTTGAGGGGCTGGTCGTTTTGTTGTGTCAGTTTCTCGTAAATAATACACTGGCGGATTCATTTTCACAATTTTTTTTATCTCATATGGATCAACACTCCAAACTGGATCTGTTGCCCTGATGCGAGTGTCCCCTTCCGCTTCTCCCGGCGAATAAAGGTATCTCACTTTCAAACCAAATGGTAATAGTTTGCTTGATGAAGACTCTCCTTCAACAACATTTATTGTTTGTTTTCTGATTGCTTGTACTGGTTTTAGACCTTTAAATTCTTCATTATTCATTGCGCGCAAAACTGAGGGCAGCCTTCTAACCCATTCTGTGTTGCGAGAATTGTCAATCAGCTCTCTGTGATACTGGTAGGAGAAAAGTCTTTCAGATAACTGTTTGTTAAAGTTTTCAACCAAACCCTGTGATCTGTGAACACCCGGAATGCCTCTTTTAATGGTAACTCTATGTTTTAACAATAATTGATTCACTTGTCCTTTAAATTCTTTCCCATCATCGACTTGAATCATGCGAGGATAAGTTAAGGGTCCTCATTGATATATCAGTTGTATAGCGACAGCAACAGCAGAAGCACTCTTTTGTGTTAATGGTTCAGCATCTTTGTATCTTGAAGCTATATCAATGACTGTAAGTGCGTACTTAAATCTTTTTCGTCTAATCGTATCATGGGGTAAATATAAAAGATCCATTTGATGGGTGTCGTTTGGTATTGTGTTGACAAAGTGTGGTCTTTGTATTCGTTTAGGCGCTGGTAAATAAATTTGCCAAATCGCTTGTTTAGATAACCATTCTTTTGCTGTTTGTTCACTGACTCCCGCTGCTTGGCTTAGCTTTTTAATTGCTGTTATTCCCTTCCAATATCCTTTTGGAGAATAATAGATTTTGTACATTTTTATTCAGCCAATACTTTGTGCAACAAAATACACAGCGGTCATGCCAAAGACAATAAACAATATTTCTTGCATCTTTTGTTTTTCTGATGGTTGATAAAAGTCGCTAAATTTTGGTGGAGGCAATGTTTCAACTTGTTTGCCTGTTACTAGAAAATATTCTTTTATTGCCTGGTCAACATCTTTAAATGTGTAAGCTGCATGTCCCTGTTGTTTAAGTCTGTCGTTAATAAAATCTAACTGCTCCATTCTTTGCTTTTCATAGGTGTCTTGTGCAGCAGCTAGTTGCTCCATAGCTCTGTTATGTCTTTTTCTCTCATTGTTATTTTGTAGTTTACTAAATGCGTAATTACTTCCGCTAAAAGCAAGCGCATTAACCACAGCGCCACCAATCATCATTACGAGTGAAGCCATTTTTATAAATGTATTTTTTTTAATTTTACATATTGATACTGTCTGGAATTATTCCTTGCTTAACTAGAAAATCTTTCGTAGCAAATGAAGCTGTAATAACAGCAATCAGCTTTGCTGAGTCTTCAAAGTCTAGTTTGCCAAGATCTGCTGGTTTTATTTTTAACAGGCTTTTACCAAGCATTGTGTATCCTACACTTAGGCCTCCAATAACAGCAGAATGGTATACAAGGTTAGTAATAGTTTTTTCGGTGCTCATTTTTAAAAAATAAAATAATATTTATTCATTAATAAAACATGAACTGCGATGATTTACTTCCTGAACTTATGATTACAAATGATCAAGTTGATGACCAAGCTATTATGCGCCAAAAGGAAAGGCTGTATTCTTTAGCAGCATGTGGAAAAACAAAACAGTACCTTGGAAATGAATTCAGCATAGAACAGATTCAACAAATGTCGCCACAAGACATTGTAAAGTATCACAACAGGTATGAAGCGCAACTGGGGTCAAGAATGGTAAAAAGTGTTGGGCAAACGGTTCTTAGTTTGTACACTAAACTAGTTAGTAGATTTGCTCCCATTGATTCTGAACAAGATTTTATGTATGATTTAACACAGGATCCAGTTTTAACAAAGTCATTAGAGTCTCTAGGATGTGATCTATATTACAGATTTGGAACATTGTTATCGCCATTAATCATGGGATTAATTACTTTTAATCATATAGATTTTGTTTCCCTTCAAAATGACCGAGCCAGAAAATCAGCAGAATCAGAAAACATTGAATCAGGTGGAGAAAGTGACCAGTAAAAAGCCTCCTCATCCTGGGCGTGTTGCAGCAGGAAAAAAATTAGCAGAGTGGAACAAACAAAAAAAATTAATGTTGCAATCACAGAATATAACTCATAATGAAAAAACACCAGTTGTGCCAGAGCCACAACAAGAACAAGTTGTTTCAAGTCCCGCAACATCATCATGGATTATTTGGATTAAAAGAGTTAGCATTTTTGGCGTCATTGCTGTTGGTGGGGGTGGTTATTACGTTTATAAAACATATAAAGAAAGACAGCAAAAACCAAAGCAGCCCAAAAAATCACAGCCACTAAATACAAAATCTGAACAAAAAAGAATACCAGAACCGCCAACAACAAAAGATCATTTTGATCCATTTGATATGCAGTAATATTTCAAGAACTTAATAAATAATTATAAGTGACTTGAATAAGAACTTGATAACGACTTCATGACGACTTGATGAAAACTTAAATAAGAACTTGATAAGAACTTGAGGTAACTTGATTAAAAACTTAAAGTAACTTGATTAAGAACTAGATTAAGAATTTGGGGTAACTTGATTAAGAACTTGGGGTGACTTAATTAAGGACTTGGGGAAACTTAATTAAGGACTTGGGGTGACTTAATTAAGAACTTAATTAAGGACTTGGGGTGACTTAATTAAGGACTTGGGGCGAAAAGTGGAACTGGTAGGACCACTTCTCATTTGATATGTCAGCCACTTGCTTTGTGACTGAACAGGATGTGCGTGGGCGCTGTGCAGTGATTCGTTGTCGGGCTGGCCTGCAACTACTAGTTAAGCGCGATGAAGAACAGAGAAAGAGGCAGCTCACGCTATAGCAAAGAACGTGTTAGCGCACGCCCGCTGTGCCCCGGTGAGAGAAGAAACGCAGTAGGCGCGCGAGGCGTGTTTTATTGATTTTTAGGTCAGAACATAGGGAGACACACAGTTTGTAAACAGGACGCTCGGCCTGCTGACTTACTGCGTCGTTATAATTGTGTTGTCTTGGTCTTGCAAAAAAGCTGACAGTCGACCGACTGGTAGTACAAACTGTTTGGGGGAACGCAGACACTATTTATTATAGATGACTGTTCGGCCGAAACTGGCTTTCAGTGGAAGACATGCTGGGATAAGTGTGTGGATTTTATGTCAAAAATATAACTCAGTTTTAAAAGACTTTAGAGAACAATTAAAGACTGTAGTTTTATTTCACATGAAAGACAGAGACGCATTTGATGAATGTATGCGTGAAAATGATGTTATTGAAAACGATCAAGAAAAACGAAGGATTAAGCAAAAACTAAAGTCTCAAAAGTTTTCTAAATTAGTGTTAAAAACAGATAATCCTACACATTATGTATGTTTGTAAAGTGTTTACTATTAGAGAACTATAAAATAGGCATTCTGGGTAAGCCGGCGGAGCAACTGCGAAACCGGCTTCAGCCGGTTGGAGCTGGCGGAGGTGGGTGAGCCAGAATGCCTATTTTATAGTTCTCTATACTTGCTCGTTCTTCCCAGCCGCACGGTGAAACATTTGTGCGTGGTGTTGTCACTGTCACTGTCAGGAGCTTATGTGCATAGACTACATCTTGGTAGTGGCACTGTGGCGGCGCATGCCCCCCCCCCCCCTCCCCATCCACCTTACCTCCTGGAAAATTAAGGAGAGGGAGGGGGAGTGGAGGTGGACGATTGTCTCTTCCCCTCCCCTCCTTCATGTGCCTTTCTAAACAAATCTACACATTGCAAATATTACCAGACAAAGTGCTGAGGTGACTGTACTCGTGTGCCACTATTAGTTTCGTAAACGTACGGCAGCCTCGATACTAACAGGAAGAAGGGAACTTCGGGCAGTGATTGACACTGGTAACAGCAAGACAACGACACAAGGCTTCTGTTCATTTTCTGAGGCTCTGAACTTGACAGTTAATGACAGTACATGCTTCATGGTGTCAGAAAATGCAGCAGCTGATATTCGTAACTCCAACACCTACATTTGCGTGAGTAGACGAATAGCTATTGGTGTTAAAACTAGCTTCTGGTTGACCTACAAACAATTCGTTTTCTTCTTCTTCTTCCTGAAATACTGGTTCACTCAAAAACGAGTAGGTCACCAGCGCGCATGTTAAAAAGTAAAATAACATAACATAAAATAGTGCGACTCGGTCTGTTGGCCTCTGGAGCAAATTTGGCAACAAGGGGTCGCACTCGATATTCAAGAAGTTAAAAGGGGTGGTCCTCGTTGTGCCCCCGTCCCATTGTGTCCCCGTCCCATTGTGCCCATTTTGGAAAAACCCGGTGTGACGTATTTAGGTTGCGTCTGCTAGTGACGACAACTACAATAGTGGGTGACTTCCCTTGGACTGGCCAATGTCGGGCTAACGATCTACGAACTCGACTGGACTACGGACTCGAACCTTTCTGTGCGGCAGCCCACAAGTAAACGTAACATGGTGTCAGAATCGGGATTAGTCCAGTGAGAACTTTTAATTCACCAGAAGAGTGAAAAGTCAGAACTGAGAAAGAAAAAACTACGTGAAGTCGACAGTAGTAAGCCAGTGACGTCAGTTGCTAAGCTGTAACTAGTGTAAGCATGAGCGCTAACGAAGATGCAGAAGAAAGGCCAGGACCGGCTAGGCGGCCGAGAAGACGAAGAAATATACCGTTACCGCCCAAATTGGAAGTGACATCAGGTGATCTGCAGAGTAACTGGAAAAAGTTTAGAAGGCTTTGGGACAGTTATGAAATAGTGACTGAATTGAAAGAAGAGGAACAAGAGTTCAGAACAGCAACGTTTCTGTCCTGTGTTGGATCAGAAGGATTGGACATTTTTGAAGGTTTGCCATTCGAAAGTGAAGAGGAAAGAAAAAACTTGGATGAGATTTTGCAGAAATTTGAAAAGTTTTGCATCGGAGAAAAGAATGAGACATACGAATCTTATGTGTTTCACAAAAGACATCAAGCAGCAGGGGAATCAGTTGAACAGTTTGTTTGTGACTTGAGGAAGCTCATCAAGTCCTGCAATTTTGGCAGCATTCAGCTGGAAGAGAGGCTTCTGAAAGATCAGATTGTTTTGGGTGTTAAAAATGAAAATCTGAGAATAAAACTTTTGGAAGAGCGGAAGCTGACTCCGAGCAAGTGCTTGGATATTTGCAGAGCATTTGAGATGAGCCAACAACAAAGCATGGCTATGAAAAGTGAAGACGTGACTGATGTTGAAGCTGTACATGCTTTTCGTCCAAGGAAGAATGAGAAAGCTAGCCATAAAAAGGAACCCCTCTTGAAAAGATGCACATACTGTGGAAAACAGCACAGACAGAGAAAAGAAGAATGCCCTGCCTTTGGGAAAACTTGCCTGAACTGTGGAGGAAGAAATCATTTTTCCACTGTATGTAAAGCGCCACAGAAATATTCTAAAGGAAGAACTGTTCACAGAATGTCAGAGACGGATGAAGAAAGTGACTCAGAAAGGGAAGTCTATGCAGTGGAGAACAAGAAACATGAGAAAAAAATCAAAGCAAGGTTGAACATAAAGGAAAACCAAGTGAGATTTCTTCTGGACACAGGGGCATCAACAAATGTTATGTCCAAGAAAACTTACAGAGAAGTGTCAGGCGACACAAACCTGAAGAAAACTGGAAAAGACTAAAAGCAAGTTAGTCATGTTTAACAAATCTGAGATGAAACCTAAGGGAGAAGTCATTTTGAGAGTTGAGAACCCAAAGAATGAAAACACTTACAAAGTGAGATTTATCATCACAGAGGAAGACTGCACACCAATCCTGGGTTTGAGAGCAGTACAAGGCATGAATCTCATCACAGTCAACACAGAGAATATAGCTGTTGTGAGCAGAGAAGAAAGCACTAGTATTTTGGATCAGTACAAGGATGTTTTTGATGGAGAAGTTGGGCAGTTTGAAAGGAAACTCCATCTTCAAATAGACAAGGAGGCAACTCCGGTCAAAATGCCCTGCAGAAAATGGCCCCTTTCAGTGAAGAAAAAAGTGAAAGATGAACTGAAAAGACTGAAAAAATTGGAAGTTGTCAGCAAAGTTGATACTCCAACAGACTGGATCAGTAGTCTGGTGATAGCAATGAAACCCAATGGGAAGATAAGGCTGTGCATTGATCCTAAGCCCTTGAATAAAGCGCTCAAAAGAAACGAATATCCTATCCCAATATTAGATGATGTTCTTCCAAAATTGAAAAAAGCCAAGTACTTCTCGCACTTTGACCTGAAGAATGGGTTTTGGCATGTTGAACTGGACGAGAAGAGTAGCCACTTGACAACATTTGAAACCCCATTTGGAAAATACAAGTGGAACAAAATGCCATTTGGGATATCTGTGGCACCAGAAGAATTCCAAAGAAGGATTGAGCAAGAACTAGCTGATCTACCAGGCGTGGTAGCTGTCCATGATGACATCATCCTTTGGGGAGAAGGTGATTCTGATGAAGAAGGAGGAAAAAACCATGATGAGCGTGTGAAACTGTTGCTACAAAGATGCCGGGAAAATGGAATCAAGCTGAACAAAGAAAAAGTGGAATTGAAGCAAACAAAGGTCACTTACCTAGGACATATTCTTACAAGAGAAGGACTCAAACCAGATCCAAAAAAGATTGCAGCAGTTCAACAGCTTCCAACTCCTAAATCAAAGCAGGATGTACAAAGATTGCTGGGGTTGTGGGCTATCTCCAAAAGTTTGCTCCACATCTGTCTGAAGAAGCAGCCCCAATGAGAGAACTTCTGAAAAAAGAAGTTCATTTCAAATGGGATCCTGATGTGCATGACAAATCACTAGAAAAAGTGAAGAGCACCCTGTCCAAACCACCTGTTCTGCGCAACTTTGACCAAGCTGAGAAAACTCAATCACTCTTCAGTGTGATGCATCAGCTTATGGCTTAGACGCATGCCTTATCCAAACAACCAGCCAATACAATATGCATCTCGAGCATTGTCTGAAACTGAAAAAAACTATGCTCAAATTGAAAAAGAAATGTTGGCGATAGTTTTTGGTCTTGACCGATTTGAAAGATACGTGTTTGGACACAAAGTCACTGTGGAGTCTGACCACAAACCATTGGAGGTTATCCACAAAAAGAGTCTGCTCTCAGCTCCAAAGAGAATTCAGAGAATGCTGTTACACACCCAGAAGTATGACTATGAAGTGGTTTACAAAAAAGGAACTGAGATGTATCTGGCGGACACATTGAGCAGAGCAGTGAGTGGGAAACCTGAAGAACAAATGAGCCACACAGAATTGATTTTTTGCGCGGAGCTTGAAAACATGGATATTACACAGGAGCTATAAAGTCTGTGAAACAACCATGTCCAACCTACAAAAAGCAACAAAGGCAGATGAAGATATGAATCTACTGATGAAAATCATACTGGAAGGATGGCCTGAAGAAAAGAAAGCTCTATCAGAAAACATGCAAGCATTCTTCCCATTCGGGGATGAACTGTCAGTACAAAATGGTGTGATTTTCAAAGCAAGCAGAGTGGTTGTACCATAAGAAATGAGAAATCATTTCTTACGGAAAATGCACGCAAGTCATGCTGGTATTCAAGGATGTACCAGACGGGGAAGAGAAGTCACATATTGGCCTGGAATGAATTATGATATTGAGATTTTCGTCAAAGATTGTCAAACATGCCAAGACTTCAGCCAGAGACAACAAAAAGAACCACTCATAAGCAGTGAAAAATACCAGAGTTGCCATGGCAGTATCTGGCTGCCGATTTGTTTGAATGTAAAAAGAAAAGCTATCTGGTAGTGGTTGACTACTACTCTGACTTTTTCGAATTTGATGTGCTCACAGCCAAGGACAGTGATGAAATCATCAAGAAGATGAAAGCCCATTTTGCAAGACATGGAATCCCAGAGAGACTGACCACTGATAATGGACCACCATTCAACTCTAAAGAATTTGAGAAATTTTCGCAGATTTACGGATTTGAACACATAACAAGTTCACCCCATTATCCACAGTCAAATGGGAAAGCTGAAAGTGCTGTGAAAGTTATGAAGAACATGATACAGAAATGTCACCAAAGCGGTGAGGATGGATATTTGGCCTTACTTGAGCTGCGAAATACTCCCTCAGAAATACTAGAAAGTTCACCTGTGCTGAGACTGTTCTCGAGAAGAACAAGAGCACAGCTGCCTACAACGAGGTCCATGTTGAAACCGTCAGTGAAGCAAGCCACAGATGGACTTCAGGCTAGAAAGGTGAAACAGGCAAGATACTACAACCGTGGAGCTGTAGAATTGACTGAGTTGAAACCTGGACAAGTTGTGCGGTTCAGACCACCTGGCTGTAAAAGATGGGTCAAGGCTCAGGTTGAAAGACAAGTTGACATAAGGTCGTACAACATACGAACAGAAGATGGTCGCAGATTCCGACGAAACCGACGTGACGTCCGAGAAACAAATGAAAATTACAAGCCAGTGTTTCAGCCACCACACGGCAACAAAAGAACAGTCATTTTTTATCCCACCAACAGAACGACTGACTTGTGTCCATCAAACAGGATCAAGAGTGGACCAAATGATGCTGCAACAGACGGGAAACAGTCAAGACAGAGAATCAACAGGCCTTACGGACTGCTTACTCCAGGAGCGGATGAAAGATCAACTTCAAGTAGCAGTCAAGGAATTACAGAACCAGCTGGGGCACAAGCAGATTGCCAGGACTCTCTAATTGATCAAGAGAACACTGTTGAGCAATCACCACCCCAGCAAGTAGAACCAAAACACACTCGATTTGGTCGCACGGTGAAAACTCCTGCCTATCTGAAAGACTACGTTTATCGAAAGTGATGAACGCATCTAGGAACTCGAAACAACTCACCTTCTGTTTTTATTGATGTTAGATTTAATCCTGTAATCCAGGGCAATTCATTTTTGTGTTAAAAGTTTGTTCTTTTTTCGACGTTCATTTGTTGATTTAAAGACAGGGAGATGTGACGTATTTAGGTTGCGTCTGCTAGTGACGACAACTACAATAGTGGGTGACTTCCCTTGGACTGGCCAATGCCAGGCTAACGATCTACGAACTCGACTGGACTACGGACTCGAACCTTCCTATGCGGCAGCCCACAAGTAAACGAAACACCCGGCATACCGAAACAGTCTTTTTTTGATGAGAGAGGGAGGGAGGGAGGGAAAGAGAGAGACAGAGAGAGACAGCCTTTTCAGGGTTTTTTTTCCCAAGCAGGTTTTAAAATATATTAATGAAATATAGAATGAAAAAAAATCCATCACAGGACTAAGTCAAATGAAATGCCATGTAGATTTTTAATTTCAAACCGAAACAAAGAGAGGGTTACATTTTTAAAGTTTTTTTTAACAAGCAGACAATGAACTTTAGTCAACAAAGAAACAACTTGATCAAGTTAATAGAAACATGAACTAAAAAAAAAGAGCGAGTTACCTTTGTTTTATACAAGCATGTAATGGCTTAATATTTGTTTAACAAAAACAAAAGAACTAATAGAAAAACGAAGAATTCAAAATTGTAGGCATCTGATTTTCTATGGGCTTTTGAAAAGTGCGAATCAATGAATTATACAAAATCATTTAAAGAAATAATTTTTAAAAATGTTTAAAACTTGGTCACAAATAGAACTACATTGTCAATACAGTATGCTTTGAGCATCGTCACTGAATGGACAGTCACTTGCTGTGATATCCTGATGCGAATGCTTTCAGATTGCGGTTTACTGTATTGAATAAAATCAAATGTAACGTCAACGGAGTTTAATTAACTGAAACATAAACTGAAATTAAAGCAAAGAGAATGTTACGGTCAGTACAGGATGCTTTGTGCAAGGTCACAGACGGGTCACTTGCTGTGATATCCCGATGCGTATGCTTTCAGGAGCATGCTTTCACTTTGCGATTTACTGTATTCAAATAAATCAAGTAAAACACCATTGAGTTTAACTGAAATATTAAGTGAACTAAAGCAACGAGAATATAACAGTCAGTATAGGATGTTTTGTGCACAGTCACTTGCTGTGATATCCCGATGTGCATGCCTTCAGATTGAGATGATTGAACCAAAAGTCTTTGGTCGAACTAAGCAAGGGGCCTCCAAATGACATGAGTGATAGCTCTCCAATATGAATCCAGGTTTCTCGCGCCGTTTGTATACTGCTGCTTGAGGCGGCAAATGCGTGCTGCCAGAATGCGCCACTTTCTGTGGCGTTGTCTTGGGGTATCTCCTTGTTCGGCAGCCGTCAGTTTGGTCTCGGATTCCGCCTGACAGTCTTTCAGTTTGCGAATGAAGTGCCAAAGGTTTGGATGGCGAACACCGACCAGCTGGTTCAACGAATGATGGTAGGCTACAAAAAACAAAAAAAAAACAATATGATATACCAACATCAAATATACTTCATTATTGTACCACTAAATGAAGACCCACACCAGAGCTCTGGAGAAAGTCCTAAACAGGCAGGGGAAGAATGATCTCACACTCCCAAATAAAAGGATTCATATATACTACTAAAAACAAAAGAAACGCATGGGTTGCAAAACAAAAAACAAAACAAGATGGACAAGCCATTCAAATGTGTTCCCAGTCCGCAGTTGACATACATGTAAGTTAATGGTTCATGTTGTTGCTCAAGTCGATATTCACATTTATAATTTTTAGGGTTTTTGACCCCTGTGACCTTGACCTTTGAGCGAAGGATTAACAAATGGAGGGGAGGGTGTCCCATATGATGCCGAAATCTGACACTTTCGCTCTAAATCGTAAATGTTTTGAACAGTCCAGGGGCACAATGGGACAGGGACACAATGGGACGGGGACACAATGGGACGAGGACACAATGGGACGGGGGCACAATGGGACGGGGACACAATGGGACGGGGGCACAATGACACGTACCCAGTTAAAAGCAATGGCCAGATTCAGGCCCAGGTAACCATAAAATATCTGGGAAGTTAAAATATAAAATCGTCAATATGCAGATCTCAAAACTGTCGTATCAATTTGCTTTTTAAATGAGACTGCATTTGTAGCAATCTTGATGGCACCCGGCAGTGAGTTCCACAGCCGTACAGAACTAGGATAAAATGAATGTAAGTGGCTGTCAATATTTGATGCAGGTATGGTATAACATTGACCGCCACTCCTGGTGCTACTTTTATTCAATACTAGTTGTTCCATTGGAATATCAATTAGTTTAGCTCTGCCTTTGAAGAAGATAAGTTTGATAAAAGCTCTTCTCTCTTCTAAGGGTTTCCATTCTAATTTCCTCATGTTCTTCCTAGTATTCCCCTTTTCTCTGATATGGTTCCCTGTTACGAACCGTGCTGCTCTCTTCTGAATCTTTTCGAGGTTATCAATGTCCTTTAGATGGTAAGGATCCCAGACTGAGCAACCATATTCCAGTACTGGTCTTACCAGTGTTTTGTAGCAGTCGTCTTTAACCTTTTGGGGGCAGTCGTTGATATTCCTGTATAAGAAAGCTAAGATGTTATTTGCTTTCTTACATACTAAATTGTAATGTTCTTTCCATTTGAGACGACTATCTATAATCACGCCCAAATATTTTGCAGCATTGGTTTCTTTAAGAATAGTATTATGAATAGAATATTCTGAAAAATTCTGTTGTGGTGGGGGGTTTTTTTGTTTTTTTTTTACTTCTCAAATGCATGAGAAGCTGCGTTCACATGCTTCATATTTACTGTACGTGGTGCAGAGACTAAGATATTGTTGATTATTTTCTTAAACATGGAAGCTTTGCACAAGCCAGAGATATTGTCCTTTGAGGGCAACGTTGCCAAAAATGGGAAAAACTTTGAAGCTGAATTCGACATCTTTGTTCAGGCTGCATAGGGCGACAAAGACGAGCGCACAAAGGTAGGCCTACATTTTGCTTAACTTAGCCGGCAGAGAGGCAACTGAAAAAGAGAAGACATTCGCAGTGCTGATCAGAGGCTTGTGGTCAGTCACTATAGTCGCCTAAAAATAAGCAGCACAGTTCAGCCTAGACAATTATGTATCAAAATATCTTGGATTAGGCTTGGAAATTCTACCATAGCGTGTCACCACAGGCGGATATCTGAGGCTCTAAACTTGGCAGTTAATGACAGTACATGCTTCAGTGACTGACTGGCTGACTGACTGCAACCATTTACTGTCAGATTAATATAGTGTTGTACTCACATTTACAAAACCTTAGTAAATTAATGATAAATGAAAACAATACAAATAACATCTGAATGACATAGAAGTCATAAAGGAAAATTAATAGGGAAACATTTAACATTTAAAGGTAAAATAATAAAGTCAGAAAATTGTAACAATGAAACAAATTACATCTTAACTGTACTGAAAATCAAATCAGTGACAAACTGCTCAAGCTTTACCTGACAAACTGCTCAAGTTTTACCTGACAAACTGCTCAATTTTTACCTGATAAACTGCTCAAATTGTAAATGACAAACTGCTCAAGTTTTACCTGACAAACTGCTCTAGTTGTAAACAAACTGCTGAAGCTGTAGGTGACAAACAGCTCAAGTTGTACCTGACAAACTGCTCTAGTTGTAAACAAACTGCTCAAGTTGTAGGTGACAAACTGCTCGAAACTTGAAGCAGATTGCATGCCAATATGTATTGGAAGGCAGGGGTGATAGGAAGGGAGCAGGCAGGTGGAGGGGGATGGGTAGGTTGTAGGTGCCAACCCCTCCCCCACCCCATCACTTCATCTTTTTTATTTAAAAAGGGACAGATTAACAACAGATATTTAATGAAGAGACTAGCCAGTCTTCTGGGAGAGGCCTTAACTGCACCTAAAACACCTGTCATCATGTGCAGCTGGTGGAGGCCAAGTGTCCCTGGGTGTTGCCCTTCGACCCCACCAGGACCTAAGCAACCCAAGGACCCCCACCCCCTGCTTTAGTTGAGACAGCCCCCTTCCCTCCTCCATTCATATAAACTGCCTGTTTATGAAGCTGCTTTAAACGACATCTTTTTTTCTCTTAGAACCTAAGTTATTAAGTTATTTTCACAACCCCCCCCCCCACCTCCCCCTTCCTCCTTCACCCACTCCTTGTTTTCCGATTCAAACTCTACAAGCTCTGAAAGATTCCTTCCAGACACTGTATGTACTTGAAAACTTGCACATACTACACACATGGGGGTATAAAAGTTCACCATCACTGTCTGTCTGCTCTCTCTGTCTGTCTCTCTCTCTCTGTGTTTCTGTCTCTCTCTATGTCTCTCTTCTCTCAGTCTCTTCTGTCTATATGCCTCTGTCTCTTTATATTACTAAGTGTTAATAGGTGGGCCCAGAGACGGTGACAAGATTTGATGGGAATAAATCCTGATCAAAACATCTGGCCTGAATAAAAAATGGCTAAATGCATGAAACAATGCCTAAAGACATGAAAGAAATAAGTTCAAACTAAAGTTTCAATTGAATATGAATATAGTGATATGTAAATTATAGCAGCAGCCCAAATTCACTCCTTGTACAGTATAAAGACACCTGTAAAGACTACATACTGCAAATGTTTTACATGGTCACATACTGAAACAGCATAACAGAAATTTGGCAAATGTACATGTTTTATATAAAGAAAAGACGAACTCCATCATTGTTTTATTATGAAGCATGCTTTTTTTAGTTTTCTGAATAATCAGTCTCTAAACTTGAATGTCTCATGGAAGTGTACGCAATTCATCTGAATGTTAAACCAACATGTGTACCAAGCTTTGCTTTCAGATGCATTGAAGTTGACTGTGATTTATCATTTAGAGATATCTAGTCATGCTGCTGTGTGTAAACATGTAATCTAACTTCAGTTTAATGTTATTATACACACACACACACACACACACACACACACACACACACACACACACACACACACACACACACACACACGTGTGTGTGTGTGTGTGTGTGTGTGTGTGTGTGTGTGTGTGTGTGTGTGTGTGTGTGTGTGTATTCAAAATCACATTTGTTGTAAACATTTTATGTTCCACAAAATATTGAATATCTTTCATGAAAACAAAACAAAACCAAAACAAAAAAAAGCCCTCCTGGATTTTGATTATTTTCCAGAACTTGATTGAAAGCACAAGACATTCAGGATTTTCAGTTTCCATCCCAAGTTCACTGCTTTCTTCTCAAGAGTGTTTTGTAAGGTGAGTTGTCATCTTATGTATGACACATTTCCACCATGAATCCATGAACTTATACATTTTCATCAGCCTGTATAGTAACAATAGCATAAATGTTGTCATATGTCTGTTATATGCATTCTTGACATGTGGTGTCAAAGCCTTGTCTCTTGGGCTTTTTTTTTTTGACACTATTTATTGGAAACCAAAGATTTCAGACATTTTAGTGACTTTATTTAACAACAACTACAAAAAAAGAACTTCTATCTTGTTAAATTTATGTGCATTGTAGTAACATGCTGGTATTGAAACCAAAGTTTGATTTCAGACATTTTAGTGACTTTATTTAACAACAACTACAAAAAAAGAACATTTTAATTTATCATGATACTTGCATTTTAAATTTATGTTTTGCATTGTAGTAAGACAATTTGCTGTGTATTTGCATGTTTACCAAAGTTTTGTGATTAATGTCAAAATTTTGAACGACAAGTATTTAGCTGTATTCTGCACATGTTACAAAATTGTTTTGTAAATCATCAATGTATTGAAACGATAAATATTGCTTAGCTATATTCTGTGCACACTGTACCAGTTGGGTGAAAATTCCAAGAAAACAAAAAGCAAAAGAAAGAAGAAAATGTTGTTTGATGAGAAGGTATGACATGTTATACATCAGGGAGATGTCATGAATCAGATGTTACAGCACACACAGTTGTAGTCTAATCAGATAAAGTGAAAGCTGTCTAAAAGGACAGAAGGTAACAAGAAGAACCTGAGAAATTTGTTAACTTCACTCATGCAGTTTTGAAATAACAACAGAGTAGAGAGTTTCTTATGTACAACATTTTGCTTCCTTCAGTATTTGAAGCAATATTCTGTATAAAACAGCCTTAGTAAAATTTAGAAAGAGAAGGGGTTAGTTACCGCCAAGGACATAGACAAACAAGGTACAGGACAAGACAGAATGCATTTCAACCTCTTGTGTCTTCTTCAAGCAAAAACAAGTAACATAAATGGAGAACGAGAAACCTTATCTGGTCATGTTGGAGCAAACCGGTAAAATGTCCGTCAGATGGAAACGAGGGAATCATGGGAGAGGAAGTAGTGTGTGTGTGTGTGTGTGTGTGTGTGTGTGTGTGTGTGTGTGTGTGTGTGTGAAACAATGGGGTTTGTAGCTTGTTTTGTAGAGTAGTTTGATATCTCAGTGATGGCAGTTGTTACAGTGGATTGACAACTGTGCTCATAGTGGGGGGGGGGGGGGGGGGGCGGGGTTAAAAGAAAATAATAATGAAAAATAAAATGAATAAATAAATGAAATAAAAGAAGTAAATAAATAAAGAATAAAGAAATAAATTATATAAATGAATAAATGAACGATTTTAATGGGTGGTGATGGTGATGACAGTAGTTATGTGTGGGGGTGGGGGTAATGATGATAAGGATTGGAAGAGAATGGAAATGATCAAGGGGTGATAAGATATTGTTAGGAGGGGAGAGAAAAAAAAAGGGGGGGGGGGATACGGAATATGGAGGGTGGTGGTGGTGGAAGAGGGTAATGGGGGAGGTGGAGAGAGAGGGAGGGTTCATATCTCTCCTCCCACACATACGTATGCATGGGGTGGGGTGGGGGGTGAGAAATTCATGCAAATAGTGTTGTTGGAGAAAAAAAGTGTGTGGGGGGGGGGGGGGGGAGGGGGGGGGTAAGAGAGGGGAGGGTATTGTGGATGAATTATGGTCATAATGAGACTAATTGTGAGGAGTTTTCAGACACGTACACACCCATTCACACACACACACACACACACACACACACACACACACACACACACACACACACAACCACACACACTATATATATATATATATACCTTAGAAAAAAAAAAAATAATAAAAATTTTAAAAAATGATGATGACCATTGTCATAAGTGGGACAAACAATGCTATAGGATGTTGATCATTGTCATGAGTAAAATAACATGACAGCATTGGTATGATAATGCCAATTGAGCAGAAAATTGGAAATGATCAATGACTGATGAACAGTGACCATTGTCATATGTGAGATCAACACTATCTCACACACACACACACACACACACACACACACACACACACACACACACATATAATAATTATATATACACACACACATCTACACACACACACACACACACACACACACACACACACACACACACACACATACATACAATAGTATGTCTCACTGATATGTAAAAACTGAAGTTTGTTCTGAGTGTAATAGTATTTTATTGTGATGGTGTAGGTGTAGGTTAGTTAAAACATTGTTCTGAGTGTAATAGTATTTTATTGTGATGGTGTAGGTGTAGGTTAGTTAAAACATTGTTCTGAGTGTAATAGTATTTTATTGTGATGGTGTAGGTGTAGGTTAGTTAAAACATTGTTCTGAGTGCAATAGTATTTTATTGTGATGGTGTAGGTGTAGGTTAGTTAAAACATTGTTCTGAGTGCAATAGTATTTTATTGTGATGGTGTAGGTTAGTTAAAACATTGTTCTGAGTGCAATAGTATTCTATTGTGATGGTGTAGGTTAGTTAAAACATTGTTCTGAATGTAATAGTATTTTATTGTGATGGTGTAGGTGTAGGTTAGTTAAAACATTGTTCTGAATGTAATAGTATTTTATTGTGATGGTGTAGGTGTAGGTTAGTTAAAACATTGTTCTGAGTGTAATAGTATTTTATTGTGATGGTGTAGGTGTAGGTTAGTTAAAACATTGTTCTGAGTGTAATAGTATTTTATTGTGATGGTGTAGGTGTAGGTTAGTTAAAACATTGTTCTGGGTGTAATAGTATTTTATTGTGATGTGTAGGTGTAGGTTAATCAAAACATTGTTCTCTGCGTGTGTTGGTTGCAGTGTCTGTGCTGTCACATTAGTAAACAACTCCCTTCACCGTCATCAATCCATGTCCCTTGTTCTTTTGTCCTCCGTCCTATTTGTGCCATTCAAACGTCACCCCCTGTATAGTTCATAACTAAATTGCATCTTTGTGAAATGTAGCAAAAAGTTTCATATTAAGATAAGAATAATATCGAGTAATTGTCTTATTTACTTGTGTCAAAAGAAAGAAAAGAATAACAGGAAATAAAAATGGTAAAACTTCAAATCACTTTTTTCGTTTGAGTGAAACATTATTTGTCCTTGATCATGTGAACTCGGGATAACTTTTAGGCACTGATTTCAGGTGGTGAGGGTTACAATGTTAACACAACAGGATTTCAAATAGGAAATGGAAGAGCCAGCAATCAAAACCAGCAAGTTCAAACCCTGAACTAGTTCATCCTCATGAAACCAAGAAACGCATGTGATGTGGGAGAAGTCCAATGCATGGAAGAAAAGACTGCCCAGCGAAAGTTGCTGAGCGCCGAAAATGTTTTTCCAAAGGTGGCTATACTGTCAAGTGTAGAAGCAAAAGAAAAGTACACAACCTAGAGGAAGAAAAAGAAGAACAAACTATACTTGGCTCAATTGTAGGAACTAAGTGTGCAAAGATGAAGATTCTGTCCACGCAGTAAAAGAAGATCTTAGGCATGCTACTGTGCAAGTCAATGGAAAATCAGTAAAATTTTGAGTGGATACAGGCACTGATGTCTCTGCTGTCCCAAGAAGATTCTTTCAAAAGAATTCTCCTGTAATCCAGAGCATCAGTAAGAAGCTGTTAGATCCAGGGAAGACAGATCAAGGTTGTAGGAAAATATACTGCCACACTCAAGACTGAAAAGACAGACAGTACAAGATCTGTATATAGTGGAAAATTTACATGAGCCACTACTTGGTAGACCTACTATCATAGAATAGAAAGAGTAAACTCTACACAACAAACAGCAAGTCCAACATCAAAATTTCCAAAAGTATTCACTGGACTGGGAAAGATGAAGACCGTCTACAAAATCAGACTGAGAGAAAATGCACAACCATTCTCCATTGTTACGCCAAGATGTTAGCGACTTCCTATGAAGACCAAAGTACAGGAAGAATTGACTGGAGTGGAGAAAGAAGTCATCAGATCTGTCACAACTCCAACTGACTGGTGTGCTCCTATAGTAGTGGTACCAAAATCAAATGGGAAAGTCAGACTGTGTGTCGACCTCTCCAAACTCAGCGAAAATGTTCCACAAGAAAATGTCCTCCTTCCAGCTACAGACCAACTCCTTGCTGAACTGTGTGGAGCAAAAGTCTTCACAAAGCTTGATGAACTGTGTGGAGCAAAAGTCTTCACAAAGCTTGATGAACTGTGTGGAGCAAAAGTCTTCACAAAGCTTGATGAACTGTGTAGAGCAAAAGTCTTCACAAAGCTTGACTGCAAGAGCGGGTTCCATCACATACCACTTGATGAACTGTGTGGAGCAAAAGTCTTCACAAAACTTGATGAACTGTGTGGAGCAAAAGTCTTCACAAAGCTTGATGAACTGTGTGGAGCAACAGTCTTCACAAAGCTTGATGAACTGTGTGGAGCAAAAGTCTTCACAAAGCTTGACTGCAACAGTGGGTTCCATCAGATACCACTTGACGAAAGAGTCGCAAGAGCTGACGACATTAATAACACGATTTGGAAGATTTTGTTACAAAAGACTTCCATTTGGAATCAGTTCCAGGCCAGAAGTTTTCCACCAGGAAATGATGCACATACTTTCTGGAATTCCAGGTGTCATCGTTGACATGGATGATGTTCTCGTCGGTGGCAGGAGTCAGACAGAACATGATGAGAAACTACAAGCTGTTCTGGGGAGACTGGAAGCAGCAAACATCACAGTGAATGAGACATGTGCCTTTTCAACCCGTCAAGTGACATTTCTGGGTCTGAAATAGCTCACCTGTCTCAGACAACATCTCCAGCTGTAGTCACACATTGCAGATCTATTTATGGAAGACAGGGCATACCAGAAATTGTTGTTTCAGATAAGGGACCATAATTCAGCTCCAGAGACTTCATCAAGTTTGCAGAAAACTATGGTTTCACCCCTCTTACCAGCAGCCCTCTTCACCCTCAAGGAAATGGTCAGGTGCAGAAAACTATGGTTTCACCCATCTTACCAGCAGCCCTCTTCACCCTCAAGGAAACGGTCAGGTGCAGGAAACTATGGTTTCACCATCTTACCAGCAGCCCTCTTCACCCTCAAGGAAACGGTCAGGCTGAACGAGCAGTACAAACAGTCAAAAACTTGCTCAGAAAAGCAGATGACCCCTACATGGCTCTTCTGAACTACAGAGTCACACCTTTACAGCACGGGCTGAGTCCAGCTGAGCTTCTGATGGGGAGAAGACACAGAAGGAAAATCCATGTATGCCGAGTCATTGTGTTCCAGTCAAGAGAGATCTACAGCTGTTCCAGCAGGGTGATGTGTGCATCAAACAACAGCAAAAGAAGAACTTTGATTTGGGTCACAGAACGAAACCCCTACCACCCCAGAAGAAAGGAACGAAACCCCTATCACCCCTGAAGAAAGGAAAGAAGATATGGATGAAAACTCTTAGAGATGAGAAGGCAGTGGTTGTAGACTTCCCAACGTCATTGTCATACACTGTTCAAACAAGTATGGGGAAACGGAGAAGTCATTGTCATTTGCGCTGACGAAACGACCAGCCACACTCGGAAACGACCCAGCGAGCTGTCCCGTATCCAGCATCAACTGTTGCAGAACCTCAAGAATCTTCAGAGGCACAGCGGCAAGAACCAGAACCAGAGATGCTTTTCGACAATACACCTGCTGAACAGCAGCTGACACAAACATTACCAGAAGCCAGTGAAAGACAGTTGGAGTCTGGTGTGCACACAAAATCAGGAAGGCTTGTGAAACCTCCAAAGAAACTGGATCTTTGATTGTAAACATTTCTCCAATCAAGCAGTGAACAATTTACGTTGAAGTGCGTAACAACAGTTGTATCCCAGTGCTTGTTGAACTTATTGATTTCATTGTAAGTGTTGAAATTAGTTTACAGTCTGCGAGTTTGAAGAAGACTCTGTTATCCTGAAAAGGGGGGATGTAGAATGGTGAGATGCATTATTATGATCTTATTGACCAATCATTATTTAAACAAATCTTAAGTAAATGTTAGTGAACTGCCAAGAGAAATGTGGACAAACGAGTCACAAGACAAAACACGTTGAATCACAATGCCTACCTTGTGCTGAAGAGATCAAGCTAAGTGACAGATTCGTTCATTTTCATTGTCCTATTTGTTTGTGTCTTGCCTGAAGAAGACCTAAGGGGTCGAAACGCGTCATGTTTTGTCTTGTGACTCGTTTGTCCACGTTTCTCTTGGCGGTTCGTTAATATTTATTTCAGATTTGTTTAGATTTCCACCTGCAGTCATCTCACTTTGCAACTAAGCCATTGTTTAGAATGATTGTAGCGCTGGATGTCGACTGCCGGAAATACAGGGTGACTTGATCGTGGGAATGGGGGATAAACGACGTACAGAAGAATCGTCTCACAAATACTGTTGAGCTAGTGTGTTCTACTGAGGTTAGATAACACAACAACCAGTAGGTAAAATTACAAACTTCGAAGTCAAATTTGATGTCACTGTGCGTTTTTCAATTATATGTGTGAAAAGGTTATTTCGGAATGATTTTATGATTTTTATAATCCACAAAATAGGTGTGGTACAGACTTTTTTTCTGTGTGGCAGAAAGTGCAAGAGTGGTCATAAACCACAGCCATTTCTTTCTACAGTAGTTTTACCCCAGAGTGGATGAACAATCCATGATTGAAACCACTTCAATTTTACTGAGAAATTTTATGTATATTTTTGAAAACATTCTATCCAGCGATTACAGTTTCTAAGTACCCCTCCACTTTTACAACAGTTAGGAACTTTTGTCATCATCTGTGATATGCTGTGATGGAGGTACATGCCTTTACCACTCCATTTCAAGTCATTCCACAGCACACAGAAAGTCAAGCTATGGTATGCTATGATGAAGGTACATGCCTTTACCACTCCGTTTCAAGTCATTCCACAGCACACAGAAAGTCAAGCTATGGTATGCTATGATGAAGGTACATGCCTTTACCACTCCGTTTCAAGTCATTCCACAGCACACAGAAAGTCAAGCTATGGTATGCTATGATGAGGTACATGCCTTTACCACTCCGTTTCAAGTCATTCCACAGCACACAGAAAGTCAAGCTATGGTATGCTATGATGAAGGTACATGCCTTTACCACACCATTTCAAGTCATTCCACAGCACACAGAAAGTCAAGCTATGGTATGCTATGATGAAGGTACATGCCTTTACCACTCCATTTCAAGTCATTCCACAGCACACAGAAAGTCAAGCTTGTTATATTTTCATAAACAATGTTTGCTTGGTCATGTGTCATCGAATACTTGATAAATAACCATCATGCGTCATGAGATCAATGCTGACTTGGTCATGTGTTGTCGACTACATGATAAATAACCATCATGCATCATGAGATCAATGCTGACTTTGAAATGACGGTTACATTCTGTTAGACACAAAAATCTGTAAAGAAAAATAAGACGCCCTGCACTGAATGTTACATTCTGTTAGACACAAAAATCTGTAAAGAAAAATAAGAAGCCCTGCACTGAATGTGACATTCTGTTGGACACAAAAATCTGTAAAGAAAAATAAGAAGCCCTGCACTGAATGTGACATTCTGTTAGACACAAAAATCTGTAAAGAAAAATAAGAAGCTCTGCACTGAATGCCACAGTCTGTCCAAGTCGTTGATTGAAGGACTTCGTTTCCAAATCTACAGCGTTCATTGTACAGAAAAGGTTCAGCCAGTAGATCTTTGCTTGCTTTTTGATGGTGCTTTGTCCTCAACAAAGGTATTGTGCGTTGAAAATATGTGTGCAAGATGGGTTATCCATTCTTGTATGAGTTGAGTAGGATAGTCCAGACATATCCAGTTCATCAAAAACAAAAAAAGTAAAATTATGTGAAAAAGCTTTTCCATTTATGCGTAGAGTAATACACATTACTTATCCAAGTAATTATAGCATATATCAAATATGTTTTAATTTGGGGAACATTTACAGCAGTGTCTTTTGCTCATTTAACCATCGTCTTCCTACTAACTCTGTCGTCTTTTCAGTTCTGCACAAACCCAAAACGCACTTGCTTTCTGGAGATCTGCCGTGAAGTCATCAGAAGAATCAGGCAGTTGAATCCATTGGTGAATCAGCTTTGAAAGAATCAACGAATTCCGAACAACGACCCTCCCAACCAAGGTAATATTTCTCTTTGACCGAAAATAAACAATGCTATCAACTCTTCATAGTGTCATTCAATTCAGTGTCTGGCAGTGCTTTACCTCACATGTTGGCCAAACTTAAACAATGGTATCAACTCTTCATAGTGTCGTTCAGTTCAGTGTCTGGCAATGCTTTACCTCACATGTTGACCAAGTGCTGGGTATCTTCAATCTTTCACTGTTTCAGGGTCCCACTTTATTTTAGAACACATTGAGGACATTTTGATTTTTTAAATTTTTATCATGGACTCCAGCCAACTTGCTGGGGTTTTATCTACATTAATGTGTAAACCGCAGAACGGTCTGAGCATTCCTTTGATCCAAAAACATTTCTTTTCTCTCCAGTCTTCATTAACTAAACGTCAGTGAGAATTTCTATGGTCTGCTTTATTATTAATGATTCCCAGCATGTCTTTGTTTTTACAAATGATTATTGACATTGTGTCATCATGCATAATAGATAAGTAAGGGGAGATTTAGTTCCCCTCTCTACACCCCCATCCTGAGTTAGTTCCCCTCTCTACACCCCCCATTCTGAGTCAGTTCTCCTCTCTACACCCCCCATCCTGAGTCAGTTCCCCTCTCTACACCCCCATCCTGAGTCAGTTCCCCTCTCTACACCCCCCATTCTGAGTCAGTTCCCCTCTCTACACCCCCCATCCTGAGTCAGTTCCCCTCTCTACATCCCCCATCCTGAGTCAGTTCCTCTCTCTACACCCCCCATCCTGAGTCAGTTCCCCTCTCTACACCCCCCATCCTGAGTCAGTTCCCCTCTCTACACTCCCCATCCTGAGTTAGTTCCCCTCTCTACACCCCCCATCCTGAGTTAGTTCCCCTCTCTACACCCCCCATCCTGAGTCAGTTCCCCTCTCTACACCCCCCATCCTGAGTCAGTTCCCCTCTCTACACCCCCCATCCTGAGTCAGTTCCCCTCTCTACACCCCCCATCCTGAGTCAGTTCCCCTCTCTACACCCCCCATCCTGAGTCAGTTCCCCTCTCTACACCCCCCATCCTGAGTCAGTTCCCCTCTCTACATCCCCCATCCTGAGTCAGTTCCCCTCTCTACACCCCCCATCCTGAGTCAGTTCCCCTCTCTACACCCCCCATTCTGAGTCAGTTCCCCTCTCTACACCCCCGAGTTAGTTCCCCTCTCTACACCCCCCATCCTGAGTCAGTCCCCTCTCTACACCCCCATCCTGAGTCAGTTCCCCTCTCTACACCCCCCATCCTGAGTTAGTTCCCCTCTCTACACCCCCCATCCTGAGTTAGTTCCCCTCTCTACACCCCCCATCCTGAGTTAGTTCCCCTCTCTACATCCCCCATCCTGAGTCAGTTCCCCTCTCTACATCCCCCATCCTGAGCCAGTTCCCCTCTCTACATCCCCCATCCTGAGCCAGTTCCCCTCTCTACACCCCCCATCCTGAGTCAGTTCCCCTCTCTACACCCCCCATCCTGAGTTAGTTCCCCTCTCTACACCCCCCATCCTGAGTCAGTTCCCCTCTCTACACTCCCCATCCTGAGTTAGTTCCCCTCTCTAACACCCCCATCCTGAGTTAGTTCCCCTCTCTACACCCCCCATCCTGAGTCAGTTCCCCTCTCTACACCCCCCATCCTGAGTCAGTTCCCCTCTCTACACCCCCCCCCATCCTGAGTTAGTTCCCCTCTCTACACCCCCCATCCTGAGTCAGCCATTTGATGACACACCCATTAAACATAGCCATAAACTTTATCATGTATGTGTGTGTATGCATGTGTGTGTGTGTGTGTGTGGGCATGTGTGTGTGTGTGTGTGTGTGTGTGTGTGTGTGTGTGTGTGTGTGTGTTGAAAAATCTCTAATTCCCTCACCCACCCCTTCCTGTTCCTTCTCCCTCTTCACCCCTTTCCTCGCTTTACTGGAGTCGTTCACTTTTTGCTCACTGTATGTAGCTGCACATTTGGTGTGTGTTGGTCTTTCTGATGGCTTTTCATTGCAATTTGTAGAGTGATTTAATTTTGGCCATTTTATTTAGATTGCCCATTCACTTTTGTTGTCATATAATTCGCTCACATGGAGGCGTCTTATTTCTACTTCCTCTTAGTTCATTGAGGACACTGTAAAACAACAACAACAACAACAACAAACAAACACACCTGCAACTGTGTCTTTGTGGTTTTTCCCCTTCTGTATATAGCCACTGTTAATACTATAATCACTATCGTCATATTGTTACCAAAAGTGGTAGTAATCCTCCCTTTATTATTTAGATTTTTTAAAAATCAATATCACCATCATTACTATTATTACTATTGCTATTGTTGTTATCATTGTCGTCATTATTATTTAAAATCCCAGTGTCTTCTTCCCAAGGGCTTTGTTTTCATTCAACACCCATCTTGCACCGAATATGAGAAGACACGTGATTCCTTGTTCTTCGCTTTCATTGTTCTGAATGTTGTTTGGTTTACCCAAGGAAGACCTGTGGGGTCGAAACGCGTCGTGTTTTGTCTTGTAATTTGTTTGTCCATATTGTCTTGCGGATTCACTAACAATTTCTTTTTTTTTTAACGCATTCTTTGAAGTTGTACGAACTTGCTTCTTCTCTTTGTTAAGGCAGGCAAGGTCACAACCATGTAAATTTTGCACCACTGTCGTGTATGTGGTTATAGACATGTCATCCATTTCCACCGGCACACAGTGGCATACCTTTCCGAAAAACGGAGCCAGAAGATTTCCTAAACTTCCTAATAAAGCACACAGTATAAAAAGCGTGCCATCGTGCTGTTAAGCGAGTTTTGACTCGTTGGTGTTCTATCTCCATGAAGTTTTTGTTTGTTTTGAATTGGCAAAGATTAAACTTCGCTCGAACCATTTCTTTCAGTACGACTTGCGTACTCCGTGTTGTGCTCCAAACCGTCCACTGCAGCTGTGGCCTTAAAGGCCTGCTGTGTTGTTGTTATGAAGGCCACAACCCTGCCGGGCACAGCAGAGTGTGTAAAGCAAGTCACTCCCGCTGTCTCCTTTACTACTGTGTTGTTGTTATGAAGACCACAACCCTGCCGGGCACAGCAGAGTGTGTAAAGCAAGTCACTCCCGCTGTCTCCTTTACTACTGTGTTGTTGTTATGAAGACCACAACCCTGCCAGGCACAGCAGAGTGTGTAAAGCAAGTCACTCCCGCTGCCTCCTTTACTACTGTGTTGTTGTTATGAAGGCCACAACCCTGCTGGGCACAGCAGAGTGTGTATAGCAAGTCACTCCCGCTGCCTCCTTTACTCATGAGACCCAAACAGAAAGGCAGACGACAACCAAGCACACATGATGCAGGACACTCTTTAGCAGAGATTCTATGCATCCCTGGACCTGCTCATTTGAATTCAAATGCGTCCAGGGATTACCTCTGACATTTTTGTTCCTGCTTCCTACGCATACAGGATGCAGGGATGTTTTAAAACTGAATAGCCCTGCACACTAGCAAACACACATACGTACGCATGCGCGTGTGTGCACGCACACACATGCACACACACACACACGCACACACACAAACACACACACATGCACACACACACACACATACATGCACTCGCACTAGCAAGCACACGCACACACACGCACGCACGTGCGCTCACACACACACACACACACACACACACACACACACACACTCAACTCCATTGTTTTTCCTCCAACCAAAATGTCGCACACATAAGCCACAGACACGCCCAATTCACTTTGAAATACGTTGCTTTTGAAATCTCATCTATCTGTTTCATGATCCATATTGTATGCACTTTGGAAACCTTGTCTGTCTGCTACGTAATACAAGTTTTACCCGCTTTGGAAACCTCATGATGCATACTTTGATATCTCATCTGTCACATAACACATAGTTTTTCCACTTTAAAAACCTCACGGGGGAAAAAAAATCTTTCACCTTTGATATCTCATCTATCACATAATACATAGTTTAACCAGTTTAGAAGCCTCATCTATGTGTTACATAGTATGTACCTATATTCGCTTTAGAAACATCCATCTCTCACATAGCACATATGATCCACTTTGGAAGTCCCATCTATCAGTTACATAATACATGCGCATGTCCACCTTAGAAACCTCTCCTTTTTTCCCATAAACACCTGTATTCACCTGGGAAATCTCATCTCTCTGTTATCCAATAAATATTTGTTTTCACTGTGTGATGCTGACTGTGAGTGTACTTCTGATCATCACATTGTGCCCCTTATGTTGGTTTCAGACTGAATCATGGCCAGTAGCCAGCAGCAGGTATGTGTGTGTGTGTGTGTGTGTGTGTGTGTGTGTGTGTGTGTGTGTGTGTGTGTAATTTTATACTGTTCTTGCTCTTCTCTTTGAGTCATGTATGTGGGTATGCGCTTATGTGCATGCTCTCTCTCTCTCTCTCTCTCTCTCTCTCTCTCTCTCTCTCTCTCTCTCTCTCTCTCCTCTTTATCTGTGAAAAGCAATCATATTGAGTGAACATGTTGTCTCTGGTGCTCCCTTTCATGCAAGTGTTTATATGTCTGTGAGCTGGGTTTTTTTTTTTTTAACTTTGCGCAGTTTTGCATCCCACAAGCTATGCCGTCGGCTTCCTTGAATCTCTGACATGTTTGTGGTGAAAGTAAATATGAAATGAGGCAGGGAACAGTAAACAAAAAACAACAAATAAATAGGGTAAGGGTAACTCTTGCTCCCACAAGAAAACTAATACACGCCCTTAACTCCAAAGGAATGCAGCTTACGACACCAAATCGCCTAGCAGATATGACAGCACAGAGCACACAGAACAAACATGGAAACATCTGTTCAGTGTTCCAAGATCTTTTCCATGTCAGTGATTAATGTGCTTCCATCAGCGCTGTGTAGAAGGGATGATTCTGCTGGTGTAGGTCCGTACATTTCTTTCAAAGCATCATAAAGGTTCTTCATATTATGCCTGTCAGCATATCCTTGGATCTTGTCAACTTTGTTGCTCAGCCACATGCATCTTCCATAGTTTTTCCTTGAACTGTTCTACGTATGTTTTGAATGCATCTTTTGTTGGAGGTGGACTTGGTGTCACTGAGGTGATCCTTGTGCAGAAGATGTGTCTCATACAGTGGCTTCTCTGTCTGTTCTACATGGTCTAAAGTGATGCATAAGTTTTCCCAAATTGTCACAAGTATGTGGCATCTGAAAACTTTTCATGATTTCACAAGGAATAGTTCTTAAATGACCATCTCTTCCCTTGGATTGCCAATTTGCAAACTCTTGTGATGCCCTAGAAATTTGATATAACAACTTTGGCATGTGTGTGATTAATATGCTTCATCCAAAGCTCTTCATGTAACCCCCTCCCCTTCTGCCCCCCCCCCTCCCCCCTTTCAAACATGACGAACAATAATGATCAAGCCATGGATTTAAAAGGCTCAGTTTTGGCATGGGGAAACATACAGAATTTAAAAAAAAAGTCCTAAAAGCTTTATTAAAGGAGAAACATACTCTTGGATAAAAGCTGATAAGAAACGCTGGATTTAAGTTTGAATTAAAGGCGACACGTCATAATGTTGAAAATCAAAAACAAAGAAAATCCATAAAAACAAAACCAACATGTTACTGTGGACTTTTTCCGGTAATATCCCAAATGTATGATTGGAGGTATGATAGAATTTGGCCATAACTAGAATATCAAGAAACCCTTAAATTGGCCAGTTGGGGGTAGGCAAGGGAGAAATGAAATCAAAAACAACAAAAAATGGCTTCTTCTCACCTACCCCCCCCCCCCCCCCTCCCCCCAAAATAAAAAAGAAAAGTAAATTCTGATTTGAAAAGAATGTCTCGAGTCTCACTTGGACTCTGATGAAACCGAAACGAGAAGAATGACTGGATGTTGGTCTTCATGGCTGATTGTCGAGAGTGCAGAACAGGACAAACCGATTTCCGCGTGAAGCCGATTCGCTGTTTAGAAAGGCCTCCATGGAATTGCAGGAGACCCACAGTCAGTAAAGAGACCAGGGAATGGCACCTTCCTCGTCCAGTGCAAATCTAAGAGACAGTCGAAGCAGCTGCTGAGAGCCACAAAACTGGTAGACAGAGAGATGTGGCTGACTCCCCATAAACAGTTGAATTCATCCAAGGGAGTCATTCGATGCCCGGATCTCAGGCATTTCAAAGACTGAGATGAAAACTGAAGTCGCTGCACCAGGTGTCATTGACATGCATAGTTATCAAAGGTACAGAGTGCCCACCAGCACCCTCTTTCTGACATTCTGCACCCCTTCATTGCCTCACGTGCATAGGGTGACAGTTTGTAAAGGTACAGAGTGCCCACCAACACCCTCTTTCTGACATTCTGCACCCCTTCATTGCCTCACGTGCATAGGGTGACAGTTTGTAAAGGTACAGAGTGCCCACCAACACCCTCTTTCTGACATTCTGCACCCCTTCATTGCCTCACGTGCATAGGGTGACAGTTTGTAAAGGGACAGAGTGCCCACCAACACCCTCTCTCTGACAGTCTGTACCCCTTCATTGCCTCACGTGCATAGGGTGACGGTTCTCAAAGGTACAGAGTGCCCACCAACACCCTCTTTCTGACATTATGAATCCCTTCATTGCCTCAAGTCATCGAAGTTGGTTATTTGAATATTCAACTTTACATTCTGTTTCCGATATCATGCTTCAAGTGCCAGAAGTTTGGGCACATCAAAGATTGCTGTTCTGTAGAGGAGGTGTGTGGTCTTTGCTGCAAAGCAACTCATGATGGGCCGCATGAAGATCCGGCCCATTGTGCAAACTGTGATGGCGACCACCCCTCCTCTTCACGCAACTGCCCAGTTTCGATTCAGGAGGCAAACATCCAGAAAGTGAAAATAGAAAATAAAATTTCACCTTTTGAGGCACTCAAGTATGTCCATGGTAGTCAGCCTACTTCAGTTTCTTCGTACGCTTTGGCTGTGAAGAAAGTTTCTACACGTTCTGTTTGCTCTCAAACCAATGTGCTTCTTTTTTCTAAAACATTGCAAGAAAAAGAGTCTAGCCCCAGTGGAGGCAAATCCGCCACCTCCGAATTCAGAGTGGAAGTCCTTGGCAGGGGAAATAAATCTGCCATTTCTAGGACCTTTGTCAGTCTGATTGAAGAACTTCCTCGGCCTTGTTTGCTGTTAGATGACTTTAATGGCCATAATCCCCTTTGGGGTATGATGACTATATAATCCAGAAGTCTGCTTCTTAAAGATGTCTTTTCAGAGCTGGATTTGTGTTGTCTTGAGTGATGGGTCTCTAATTTGCCTCCATTCTTCTACTGGTACACTTTCCTGTTTAGACTGGTTAATATGTGACCCCTCGCTGGTCTTGGACTATGGGTGGTCTGTCTGTGACGATCTGCATGGAAGTGACCATTTTCCGGTTCTGTTAAAATCCATAACAACTGAGAACGCCTCTGTTCTGGAACGCTTTGTTAGAAAAAGGTGAATTGGAATCTTCTCGTTTTGCTGCAAATATTTCAACCTGGCTCCAGGAAACTGACATTCTTCAAAGTTAAGACCCAGCAGAATCTCTTACTAATACTTTGATTAAATCTGCAAAAGCCTGTGTTCTGATGTCTTGCAATGAACTCCAACTGCCTAGAACACATTGTTCAATTCTGACTGCCAACAAATCTCAAGAGAATGCAAATGGGCTCAGCGTCAGATATTCTAAAGACCTTCAGCTCCAAACGCTCAAACCCATCAAAATCTTTGAGCCAAAACGAGACACACTTTTAAAGTCAGTACATGTCAGTCTTGGAGAAATTTCTGCTCCAGGCCGACATCTAGGACATCCAAAGAGAAAGTCTGGAACATCACCAAGAAAATCGAGGAGAAGAACACAAATCCATCAACTCATCACCTGAAACTTGCTGATGCTCTGATAACTGACAAACAAGCTGCTGCCAATCTGCTGGCTGTAGTAGTGTTGCACCTACATCGGTTTTAGGGCAGACAAGCAGATCACGTCCGTCGCCTATACATTGCACATGACACGGAAGAAGTGTCTTACCCATAATGGCTTGTTTAACTGTTCAGCTTCCTAGAAACAATACACAACCTTAATGAAGCTTCGTGTCAAGCCTTCTGACTTGAATGTATGTATTTAGATACCCACCATCCATTACATGGTGAATGTATGTATTCAGATACCCACCACACATTACATGGCGAATGTATGTATATAGATACCCACCATCCATTACAAGGTGAATGTATGTATTCAGATACCCACCATCCATTACATGGTGAATGTATGTATTCAGATACCCACCACACATTACATGGCGAATGTATGTATATGGATACCCACCATCCATTACAAGGTGAATGTATGTATTCAGATACCCACCATCCATTACATGGTGAATGTATGTATTTAGATATCCACCACACATTACATGGTGAATGTATGTATTTAGATACCCACCATCCATTACATGGTGAATGCATGTATTCAGATACCACCATCCATTACATGGTGAATGCATGTATTCAGATACCCACCATCTATTACACCAGCCTCCAGCATTCAACAGAACTCAGCATTCTCCAATAAACCTGCAGCCTTTTCAAGAAACCAACAACTCGGAGAAAAATCTTCATGCAGCTTCACTTCAGACATCTCTGAAGTGTACAATCTACCTTTTTCTGTTGATGAACTCGGACAACTCTGAAGTGTACAATCTACCTTTTTCTGTTGATGAACTCAGACAACTCTGAAGTGTACAATCTACCTTTTTCTGTTGATGAACTCAGACAACTCTGAAGTGTACAATCTACCTTTTTCTGTTGATGAACTGTAATCAGCTCAGCAAGTCAGGAACGATTCTGCTCAAGGCCTGGATGACATTCATTATCAGCTTTGAAACATCTCCCAGAGAGCTGTCTTCAGACTCTTCTAAAAGTCAACAATTATATCTGGACCACAGGGTGCTCTCCGCCCTCCTGGGGGAATTTCCATTCCTTGCTACAAAGCATTATCATCAATCTAGCATAATCACTATCATCACCATCACTATTACATCATACCATTAAACAATAATTAAAAAAACAAATAAACTCTGTTGTTTTACTATCCTAATCACTATCATTACCATCACTATTCAAAAACACAAATAAACTCTGTTGTTTTACTATCCTAATCACTATCATTACCATCACTATTATATCATACCATTAAACAATAATTAAAAAAACAAATAAACTCTGTTGTTTTACTATCCTAATCACTATCATCACCATCACTATTATATCATACCATTAAACAATAATTGAAAATACAAATAAACTCTGTTGTTTTACTATCCTAATCACTATCATCACCATCACTATTATATCATACCATTAAACAATAATTGAAAAACAAATAAACTCTGTTGTTTTACTATCCTAATCACTATCATTACCATCACTATTACATCATACTATTAAACAACAATTAAAAAACAAATAAACTCTGTTGTTTTACTATCCTAATCACTATCATTACCATCACTATTATATCATACCATTAAACAACAATTAAAAAACAAATAAACTCTGTTGTTTTACTACCCTTCAACCCCTCTGCTTTCTCCCATTCCGTGTTTAACCACTAACACTACTATTTTCATCGTCATATTATCATCTAAAGTAATCATGTTCCACCTCGTATTATTTAAATATTGTCATCATCATCACTGTTATTGCTGTTGTTATTATTATTATCATTATTGTCGTCATCAGCATTTTAACTCCTATGGTCCCCTTCCGAATGGCCTCATTTTCATTCAACAACCATTTTGTGCCTGAAGATAAGTGGTTGCTCGTTCTTCGTTTTCATTGTCCTAAATGTTGTGTGTTTTTGCCTGAAGAAATGCTTCGTGTTTTGCCCTGTAGTCCGTTTTGTCTGTGGAAATATACCTTTCCTTTGGAAAAACAACATGTGGTTGTTATTTAATTATTTTTTTATCTGGAAAAAGCATATGATACCAGTTGGAAATTTGTATTTCTTATGGATCTTCATAACTTGGTTTTTGTGGTCATCTGCGTATTTATTCAAAACGTTGTGGCTGATTGGCAGTTCCAAGTTTGTATTGGCACCATGCTGTCTGATGTCCATGGGCAGAAGTTGGATGTACCTCAGGGTTTTGGAATAGCTCAATGGTAGAGCGCTGGACTCATAATCTTGGGGTTGTGGGTTTGAATCTCGGCCAGGCCGTTTTGGTACAGGGGGATTTTTCCCTTGGAGTGAACATTGGTTCTGACTCCATTTCCCATACAGTCCTTCAAATGAGACTATAAAGCGAGGTTCCGTGTGTGAACGCACGCATAACATCTTGCACACATGTCAAATCCCATTACCTACTTTCGAAGAGGACAGTTTGGCTGTTGGTATGGATGACACGTTACACATAGCATGCACCTTCCCCAAAGTTGGAGCATGGCTGCCTTAATGGCGGGATAAAAAACGGTCATACACACAAAACTCCACTCCCTTTGTTGGGTAGATGAGATTAATCCTTGCCTGCCTATACAGGGGGTGTCCACAGGAGTATCAGCCTACATATGCAAAAAAAAAAAAAAAAAAGAAAAGAAAAGGTATACCTCAAGGGAGCTTTCCTTCTGCTTTTTTCAGTATAACGATATTGTCGATTCAGTTAACGGGGATCTGAGTCCTCTCTGTTTGATGGTGACTTCACATTCTATATAGTTGGAGCCTCTTATGCCAACATTTATCATCGACTCCAACATTTTATGGATAAGTTTCGACAGTTGGCAGAGGAAAATTGGCTTGCTTTTTCAAGCACCAAAACACAGTGTATGCATTTTCACAATTTCCATCAGTTCTTTGCCGATCCTGAAATTCGTCAGGACAGATCCACCATTCCAGATGTGAATTTCTGGGGGTTTTTTGTTTGTTTTTTTTATGGAAAACTCAACTTTAAAAGTCACATCCAACACTTAAAAACTGCTTGACAGAGAGCACTAAACATTCTGTGTTGTGGCACACACTGATTAAGACACTGACAAGAAAACTCTGATCTGCTCCAAACTGGACTACGGGTGTGTAGTCTACGGCTCGGCCAGACCTTCCTACCTGCAAAGTCTTTATCCCATCCACCATCAAGGGCTTCGACTCTGTTTGGGTGCATTCTGCACCATCCCTGTTTACAGCCTGTATGCTGAGGCAGGAGAACCATCTCTCTCGAACCATCGGCTGAAACTTACCTTGAACTACTGTTTGAATCTCTCATCTGAACCCCAAACCCTGCATATGACTGACAAGTTTCAGAAGAAATTTGATGACCACCCCAGTTCCATCCCACCCTTGAAAATTCGTATTCTTCCCCATTTAACAATGCAGATGCAGACCCTGGTGTGGTGTGTGATTTATCCAAGTTTCCTGATGACCTACCATGGACTTTCTTTGCTCCAGAGATCCGGTTTGATTCAACAGAACTCCTCATCTTCAAATAAATCTTCAGCCTTTTTAAGAAACAAACAAATCAGAGAGAAATCTTCATACAATTTCACATCAGACAACTCTGAAGCCTACAATCTTCCCTTTTCAATCAACGAACTCAAATCAGCCTTTGCAAACCTGCAATGATTTTGCCCCTGGTCTGGATGATATTAATTATCAGGTTTTGAAACATTTTCCAGAAAGCTGTCTCCATACCCTTCTTCAAGTCTACAACCATATCTGGACCACAGGCTGCTTTCTGTCCTCCTGGTGGAAAGCCCTGATCATTCCAATTCCTAAGCCTGGAAGGGACCTTACCAACCCTTCAGACTATTGTCCAGTAGCTCAGACCAGCAACCTCTGTAAGCTGATGGAAAAGATGGTTGACTCCCGTCTGATGTGGAAGCTGAAACGATGGCCTTTTGGCCAGTGAACAGTGCGGGTTCCGGAAGTACCACTCGACAGTTGACCATTTAGTCCGTCTGGAAACCACCATCCGCAACGCCTTTGTCAATAAGCAGCATGTGGTCGCTATCTTTTTTGACCTAGAAAAACGTATGACACCACTGGAATCAGAATCCTTATGGATCTGCACAGACTTGGTTTTCGTGGTCACCTGCCTCTGTTTATCCAAAACTTTCTGGCTGATAGACAGTTTCAGGTGCGTGTTGGCACCACACACTCTGACATCTATGGGCAGGAGTTGGGTGTACCTCAAGGGAGCATCCTTTCTCTTGCCTTTTCAGCATTAAAATCAACGACATCGTGAAATCAGTAAGCCAGGGCTCTGAGTCCTCTCTGTTCGTTGACAACTTCGCGCTGTACGCAGTTGGAGCTTCTTACGCCAGCGTACAGTGTCGACTCCAATTTTGTGTCAACAAGATCCAACAGTGGGCCGAGGAAAATGGGTTTACCTTCTCACGTACCAAAACTCAGTTAATCCATTTCCACAATTTTCGTCAATTCTTTGTCCTGAAATTCGTCTGGACAAGTCCACCATTCCAGCTGTAAAAGAAGCCAAATTCCTTGGAGTTATTTTTGATCAAAAACTCAACGTTCTCATCCACGTTAAAAACCTCAAAACCTCTTGCCAGAAAGCTCTGAATATTCTGCGGGTCGTAGCACACACTGACTGGGGCACTGATAAGAAAATTTTGCTGCACCTCTACAGAGCCTTGGTCCGTTCCAAACTGGACTATGGTTGTACTGTGTACGGCTCTGCAAGACCGTCTTACCTCAAACTCTTGGACCCTATCCACCATCAAGGGCTTCGTCTCTGTCTTGGAGCATTCAGCACCACCCCTGTGTACAGCCTGTACGCAGTGACAGGTGAACCCTCACTGTCCAACCGCAGGCTGAAACTAGCTTTGAATTACTATATCAGACTGTTCTCGGAACCGGAGAATCCTGCCTATGACTGTGTCTTTGACCCTCAGTTCCAAAGTAAATTCGAAAACAACCCTAACTGTATTCCGCCGTTTGGTCTTCATATGCAGCCTCAAGCGCAGAATGCAGGTCTAGACCTAGGAGTTGTGTCGGATTTTTCCAAGTTTCCAGATGAGCCTCCGTGGACCTTTTTCACACCAGAGATTCGTTTTGATCTTGCAGCTTTTCGCAAAAAGTCTACCAGCTCTCTGGCATACAAGGCATTGTCTGCTGACCTCTGTTCAAAATTTCCATCCTGTCAGAAAATTTTCACTGACGGTTCCAAGTCTGTAGATGGAGTGGCATGTGCAGCCTATTGCCCTGGTGCTCCTTCTCAAATACTGTTGGAACATATTCCTTCAGATGCTTCTGCTTACTCTGCTGAACTTACAGCTCTGGTTCTGGCACTGAGGATAATCTCACAATCTAAGAAGAGGGACTTTCTGGTTCTGTCAGATTCACTGTCAGCTTTGGAGGCCATAGCTGGCCGCAACCTTCAGCATCCAGAACTTTTACACTTCTTTGAACTTTTTGCCAAGTTGAAAGTGGAGGGTTACAACATTATTCTGGGTTGGGTTCCTGGTCATGTTGGCATCAGAGGGAATGAAATGGTTGATCGTTTGGCCAAGAATGCCACAACAGAGAAATTGTCCAACATATATATCCCCTGCTCAGATCTGAAACCCAAAATTAACGATTATGTCAGAGACCTCTGGCAGGAGGATTGGAATACACAGACGGATAACAAACTCTTTCAGATCCGTCCAAACCTTAAGGAGTTCCTCTCATCTACGTCTGGTGGTCGTAAAGAAGAAACAGTTCTGTGCTGGCTGCACACCGGCCATTCGTATTTTACCCATTCATACCTTTTAAAGAGTGAAGTAGCTCCGTGGTGCATTCCATGTCATGTTCCACTCACAATGAAACATATTCTTTTAGATTGTTGGTACTTGTACGATGTGAGACATAAACACTTTACAGCAGAGTCCATGAAAATCCTGTTCAGAGATGTCCCACCTGACGTGATATTTGAGTTTTTGAGAGAGATTAACATTTTTCATCTGATTTAAGATTTTATGGAAGAAATATTTTTAATGACGTTTCTGGTGCGTTTGTAGAAGATGTAATTTAAAGAGATGTGTGAAAGTAGTTTTTTTTTTATTTTTTAATTTTTTTTTTTAGATGACTTGTGAGTTGATTTTAACATGGTGACAGCCCTGATGTGGCCCTTTGCGGTCGGCTGGGCTATAAGCAACATTACCTTACCTATCTCAAACCATCGGCTGAAACTTACCTTGAACTACTGTTTGAATCTCTCTTCTGAACCCCAAACCCTGCATATGACTGTTTTTGACCCCAAGTTTCAGAAGGAATTCGATGACCACCCCAGTTCCATCCCACCCTTGAAAATTCGTATTCTTCCCCATTTAACAATGCAGATGCAGACCCCGGAGTGGTGTGTGATTTATCCAAGTTTCCTGATGACCTACCATGGACTTTCTTTGCTCCAGAGATCCGGTTTGATTTAGCCTAGTTCCGTAAAGATTTCACTAAATCCTTTTTCACCAAACTGTGTTCCAAGTTTCCATCCTCCTTCAGAATTTTTACAGACGGTTCCAAATCTGAGGAGGGTGTTGCTTCTGCTTAGCATTGCATAAAATGTCCTCCTCAGAGATGTTCTAAACACATTCCCACTGACAGCTCCATTTACGCTGCTGAGTTGACAGCCTTGGTTCTTGTTCTTGAAATGTCACTAAATCAAAATAAAAAGATTTTCTCATTTTGTCAGACTCCCTGTCTGTTGTGGAGGCCATTGCCAGCCGTAACCTCAAGCACCCTCAATTACCGAAATTATTTGAACCTCCCTGAAATCACATGGATATAACTTAGTTTTTGCATGGGTTCTCAGCCACAAGGAAAGAGTTGAGCAGATTATCTATCTCTCACACCGATTTGAAACCCCAAACCCAGGCTTGTGTCAAAGACCTCTGGCAAGAGGAATGGAACTTGCAGACAGATAAACTATTTAAAATCCGTCCGAACCTGAAAGAGTTTTTACAATGTTCCCAAGGCGGCCATAAAGAAGAAACAGTCTTGTGCTGTTTGCAGTCTGGCCACTCCTTTTACACCCTTTCTTATCTTTCAAATGGTGAAGAAGCTCCTTGGTGCATTCCATGTCATGTACCACTGACATAGAAACATATTCTTTTAGAGTTTTGGGACTGGCATGATGTGAGACATAAACACTTTACAGCAGACTGTATGAAACGCTTGTTCAGAGATGTCCCACGTAACATGGTCTGTGAGTTTCTGAAAGAGATTAACATTTTTCATCTGATCTAAGATTTTACAAAGGACAGATTTTTAACAAAATTCTCAGTGTGTTTTAGAAGGTGTGTTTCAAAGGGTTGTGTGAATTATCTTTCTTTCTTTCTTTTTTTCTTGATGACTTGTAAGCTGACTACAACGTGGTGACAGCCCTGATATGGCCCTCTGCGGTCGGCTGGGCTATGAGCAATATTACCTTACCTTCTCAATATTAAACAGTGAGATGATTGAGGAAGATTTTTATCACAGAGTTCTGGGTGTTATTGTAGACAATCGCTTGTCATGGCCATAACATTATGACGATTGTAAACTTTTTTCTCAGAATTTTTTACCATCTTTCCAACTACAACAGCTTTGGACCAACATCATTGTGTCCAACTTTTTTTGTTTTGTTTTATAAGATGTCATTTTACATATGCTTCGAAGATATGGGACTTGACCAGCCACTAGTGATCAAAACCGTTTTTCAGTCTTCATAGATGGGATATTAAATTGATTCTTATAAAGTTTTCAGATGCTTTATTTTAATTTTTGTCAAAGTAGACTGACTACAAACGGAGATTTAATACAAGAACATAAACAGAATTACTTATTGGGCCGCCAGAACAAGGAATAAACAAACTACAAAACAAACGCAACGTGTTTTGACCTATTTGGTCTTCTTAAGGATGGATAAAAACATTCAAAACAATAAGAGCAAGAGATCATTAGACAGTCGCTTATAGCTTCAATCTGGGTGCTAAATTTGTTCTTGAGTAAACAACTAGGACTACAGAATGGAACTGAGGTTTAAGAGGAGAAGATACAGATTATAACAACAACAACAACAACAGCAACGTGATAATGATAATGATAAAAGCAACAACAACAACAGCAAAGTGTACCATTTAAGTAGTCCACAGTGATTTTGAAGAGACCAGTTTTGGCTTTATTGATAAACATGTTATTGTGTATCTTGATTGGTTGAGAGGAAGTTTTTGTGGTTAGAGCCAAAGGTGCATTGCCATTCATTATCCGTAGATCAGCATTGCTTGATTGTACTGAAGTTTGTATGATAAAGGACAAAATATTTTGCTTGGTATAGTTCTGAGGTATTACTAAGACAATTTTTGTAATAGATGTAGCTTTGAGAGTTCGCTTATGAACACTAAGTAACGCTTTCAGTGAATAAACACTACAAGAATACATGTACACAGAGTTAAAAAAAAAACAAAAAGAAGAGAACCAAGTACTGGCCCTTGAGGCACACTGAATGTTTGTGGTAAAAATCTGCAAAATTGATAGATAACTAGTTTTTCAGGAATAATTTGTGATCAATGACGTTAAAGACTTTTGCAGTTAACAGAAAACTTGTGAATTGTCAGTCAGCTATATTTGCTATCTATTGATCAATAGATCTGTCAATGTTGTGGCAGAAATGGTTGGCTCTAAATCCAGGCTGGTTGGGATGGCGTACTTCATGTTATGCAATATGACACATGAAGTGTTCATTGATATGCTTTTGAAATGGCTAAGTACAGACGAAATAGGTCTACAGTTTGAAGGATCTGCTGGCTATCTCCAGATTAAAAGAGTGGCATTAATGTGGCTTGCTTAAGGAATTAGGAAAGTAAGTTTCATTAATACAAAGGTTATATGAATACATGGATGAGTCCATCTAGTCTACGAGTGTCTCTCTGCTTCACATGTACATGATAAAAATAAACATCATGCATCATTATTATAGGAACTACTAATGCTGCTTTGGTATTTGTCTCATCAAAATTTTCTAGAAGTTGTAGTTCATTTACATTAAATCTATCATTTTTTATGTTTGATCAGCAATATCAGAAAAAGAGGATTTAAGCTGCCATTTCTATATTATCAGTTGCATTGTTGACATTTTGCCCTAACAAACAACAGAGTTAATTGTGTACACACTCCTGAATCATTGAAAATTCACATCTAAGATAGGTTTTCAAAGTTCACTTGCGTTATTGTTTTAACTTGTACGGTGTTCAATACAAAGATCATCATCAGACAAACTCCGTGTAATGATGAGCACGATCTAGATTCGGCACCTGCGTCTGGGACCACAATTCAAAACCTGGCCAACCCTCACTGTTTGTCATCCTAAATAACTGTGTGTAATGTGTGTGTGTGTGTGTGTGTGTGTGTGTGTGTGTGTGTGAGAGAGAGAGAGAGAGAGAGATGCATTCATAATTCCCTCGTCCCCTTTCTTTTGGCTGTTGATATACTACCCAAGACTAGAATCATTCATTAAATGACAATACATTGATAAGCAGAGAGACAGACAGACAGACAGAGTTTAAGCTCTGGAGATGGCAGCAACAGACAGAGACAGGCAGAGATCCCTTGCCATCACCTCAATCACTGGACGGCACAAAGAGGATTGAACCTGAACTGCCTGGAGTTATCCTTGGTTGGCACTGACAGATACAGATCGTTCAGGTTGAACGTTTAACGGCACAGAGAGGATTGAACCTAAACTGCCTGGTGTTATCATTGGTTGGCAGTGACTGATACAGATCGGTCAGGCTGATTGTTTAACGGTACAGAGAGGATTGAACCTGAACTACCTGGTGTTATCCTTGGTTGGTGGTGACAGATACAGATTGGTCAGGCTGAACGTTTTAACATGGAGCAGTTCATTTCACGATGGGTGTATTCTTAGGTTGCACATACCTTAAATATAAAACAACATATAAAAGGATAAATGAATAATCATGATAATAATAATGATAATAATAAGTAATAATAACAATAATAACGATACCAATAGTAATAATAATAACTATAATAGTAGTGCTAATAATAATAATGATGATGATGATGATAATAATGACCAAGGATTGATGAAAAGAAAACAAGCAACAGGGATGATGGTTTATTGCAGGCAGGGAGTGCTCCAGAGGATGCCTGGATCCCCTTTGCTCAATCCATGTACCCCAATCTCCTTCAGACAACTCATTTTTTCCCGCCTCTCTTTTTTAATCGTGTTCCTCACACTGTGGCAACTGCTGAAGGGCAGACAGCTCTTGTCAGACAGAATCCACCCCCACTCAGCACTTCTAAGAAAGGGCGACGTGCCAAACGAAATGCCTCACAACCAACATCATCACAATCATCCACATCATCACAGCCCTCAACATCATCACAGCCATCAACCTCATCTCAGTCCTCCTCACCAGCAGGCAAAGTTTTCACAGACAACCCATCAGGCCTGCAGGACATGCACTTCCAAGACAGTGATCGTCAGAGTGATGAGGCACAGTACCAGTGTTTCGAGGCCCTGGAACGTATCAAAGAGGTCATGATGGTCATCAGTGAAATGAAGTTCAGGAAGTACCTGGACAACAAAAATAACCCCCAGCAACACATCAACCCTACCAACATCATTTCCCAACTCCCCTCTATCACCCACCCATCCATTCCCCACAACATTGCTGATGGGGAATGTGACATCATCATTCTCCACCGCCAGTATGGCATTCTGGTGGGTGAGGTCAAATCTGTTGGGGGAGGGCAGTACTTCTCTACACAGTCACCAGCAGACCAGGACCAGATCATCGCCAAGGAAATCATGAAGGCCATACAGCAACTTGACAATCAGGAATTCGCACTCAAGCACCTTGTACACGACATGGCTGGCGGCAACATCAGGGTGACAAAGGCGCCTCTTCTACCTAACATCACCTCAGCTCGGCTGACTGCGGCAGTGAACAATGACCAGAAGCTCCAAGTGGTGAGTAGACATTATAGACACACCTTAGTGCTGAGGGACAAGACACATTCTTACCTGACTGCAGATCAGATGACACATGCAAACAGATCACATCTGTCATCTGTCTCTGTACTAATTGTAATGGTTTTGTTTGGCTCACAGTGTCATGACCACAAGTTTATACACATTGAAACTGATGAAGATCTGTACACTGTATAAACAAGACTGTACATGCTGCAATTGATATGTTGTGTCAGTAACACAGGTATGTAAACATTGCTACACACAAAGATCTGTACATGTTATGTAAAGTGGGGTTGTGCGCACACTGACATTGGTGACAAATAAGTCTAATTTGTTACACATGTTACACAACAGCATATGCAACAGCTTGCACGGTTACATCTTTGCAGATTGCGAATGACATAGGCATGTACACTCTGTTAGGCACATGTCAGTACACACCGGTATCATAGTGGTATACACATTGTAAATGATAAGTCTGTGCACACTGACCCAGACCAGTACATACCAGTATCAGTGTACAACACACACTGTAACAGACAGCTCTGTGCACACTGACATAGACCAGTACACACCAGTGTCATTGTACTACACACACTGTAACAGACAGGTCTGTGCACACTGACACAGACCAGTACACACCAGTATTATTGTGACATACACACTGCCACCTGGCACACTGCCACCTGAACATCACCTGGCAGGACAAAGTCCCAAACAACACTGTCCTGGAAAGAGCCGGATGCACCAGCATGTACACGCTGCTGAAACAGAGACATATGCGCTGGCTCGGCCATGTCGTGCGCATGGATGATGGACGGATCCCTAAGACCTCCTCTATGGAGAACTTGTGCAGGGAAAACGTCCCACAGGCAGACCACAGCTGCGATTCAAAGATGTGCAAGAGGGACCTAAAAGCCTTGAACATCGACCAGAACAACTGGGAAGCAACAGCCCTCGAACGGTCAGCCTGGAGACAGACTGTGCAGAAAAGTCTCTCCAAGTTCGAAGAGACACTCGCTCAGCAGCACGGGGAAAAGAGAATGAGAAGAAAGGCTGCAGCCCAGGCAGACAGACCAGCGTCAGACTTCATCTGTGCCCTCTGCCACAGGGACTGTCATTCCCGCGTCGGACTGGCCAGCCACACCCGTCGCTGTACCAGAATAGACACCTAGAGCGCAACTCCATAGTCTTCCGAGACTGAAGGATGCCTACCTACACTGCCACTGATAAGCCTGTGCCCATTGTCTGACAGCTCTGATCTACACGCTGACTGCTGTCATGGGAGTATTGTTTGGTGTGTGTCTGACACAGTTCAGATCTTCACACTGACTGCTATCATGGGAGTATTGTTTGGTGTGTGTCTGCCACAGCTGAGATCTTCACGCTGACAGCTATCATGGGAGTATTGTTTGGTGTGTGTCTGACACAGCTGTGATCTTCACCTGACTGCTATCATGGGAGTATTGTTTGGTGTGTGTCTGACACAGCTGTGATCTTCACGCTGACTGCTATCATGGGAGTATTGTTTGGTGTGTGTCTGACACAGCTGTGATCTTCACGCTGACTGCTATCATGGGAGTATTGTTTGGTGTGTGTCTGACACAGCTGTGATCTTCACGCTGACTGCTATCATGGGAGTATTGTTTGGTGTGTGTCTGACACAGCTCAGATCTTCACGCTGACTGCTATCATGGGAGTATTGTTTGGTGTGTGTCTGACACAGCTGAGATCTTCACGCTGACAGCTATCATGGGAGTATTGTTTGGTGTGTGTCTGACACAGCTGTGATCTTCACGCTGACTGCTATCATGGGAGTATTGTTTGGTGTGTGTCTGACACAGCTGTGATCTTCACGCTGACTGCTATCATGGGAGTATTGTTTGGTGTGTGTCTGACACAGCTGTGATCTTCACACTGACTGCTATCATGGGAGTATTGTTTGGTGTGTGTCTGACACAGCTGTGATCTTCACACTGACTGCTATCAGGGGAGTATTGTTTGGTGTGTGTCTGACACAGCTGTGATCTTCACACTGACTGCTATCATGGGAGTATTGTTTGGGTGTGTGTCTGACACAGCTGTGATCTTCACACTGACTGCTATCAGGGGAGTATTGTTTGGTGTGTGTCTGACACAGCTGTGATCTTCACACTGACTGCTATCATGGGTGTATTGTTTGGTGTGTGTCTGACACAGCTCTGATCTTCACGCTGACAGCGACAAACACCCTGAATTTTTTAAATTTTTGTCGTCATCCACCAGTCGTGACGTATTTTCCTGAGGTATTGCGTCATTCTGTCCAATCGGTGTCTTTTTCTTCTCAGTCATGCAGTGTTTTCAAAGTGTCACACTATCTGTGATGGGACTGATATTTTGAAAGAACATTTTATTCAACATGTTTTTATAACATTGCAATTTTAAAACAGAGTGACATCATATATCTGATTGACATGAACAAGTGACCTGAGTCACCAGTGGTCACTTTGGTCTCCAACTGGACATCAGCTTCTGTCATGTGTCCTGTCTGTGCTTTACCTCCCTTTGATCTTCTTGGATGTGACATAAAGTGGACAGAAGGAGAGTGATACTTTCAGCTGCTCCCTTCGATCTCTCTTCACCTTCATGGACATTGACAATCAGCGTTGTTGTCATTGGCCTGTCTTCACCTTCATGGACATTGACAATCAGCGTTGTTGTCATCGGCCTGTCTTCACCTTCATGGACATTGACAATCAGCATTTTGTCATTGGCCTGTCTTCACCTTCATGGACATTGACAATCAGCGTTGTTGTCATTGACCTGTCTTCACCTTCGTGGACATTGACAATCAGCGTTGTTGTCATTGGCCTGTCTTCACCTTCATGGACATTGACAATCAGCGTTGTTGTCATTGGCCTGTCTTCACCTTCATGGACATTGACAATCAGCGTTGTTGTCATTGACCTGTCTTCACCTTCATGGACATTGACAATCAGCGTTGTTGTCATTGACCTGTCTTCACCTTCATGGACATTGACAATCAGCGTTGTTATCATTGGACCTTCATAGACATTGACAGTCAGTGTTGTTGTCATTGGCCTGTCTTCACCTTCATTCACATTGACAATCAGCGTTGTTATCATTGGACCTTCATAGACATTGACACTCAGTGTTGTTGTCATTGGCCTGTCTTCACCTTCATGCACATTGACAATCAGCGTTGTTGTCATTGGCCTGTCTTCATCATGCATATTGACAATCAGCGTTGTTGTCATTGGCCTGTCTTCATCATGCATATTGACAATCAGCGTTGTTGTCATCGGCCTGTCTTCACCTTCATGGACATTGACAATCAGCGTTGTTGTCATTGGCCTGTCTTCATCATGCATATTGACAATCAGCGTTGTTGTCATCGGCCTGTCTTCACCTTCATGGACATTGACAATCAGCGTTGTTGTCATTGGCCTGTCTTCACCTTCATGGACATTGACAATCAGCATTTTGTCATTGGCCTGTCTTCACCTTCATGGACATTGACAATCAGCGTTGTTGTCATTGACCTGTCTTCACCTTCATGGACATTGACAATCAGCGTTGTTGTCATTGACCTGTCTTCACCTTCATGGACATTGACAATCAGCGTTGTTGTCATTGACCTGTCTTCACCTTCATGGACATTGACAATCAGCGTTGTTGTCATTGGCCTGTCTTCACCTTCATGGACATTGACAATCAGCGTTGTTGTCATTGGCCTGTCTTCACCTTCATGGACATTGACAATCAGCGTTGTTATCATTGGACCTTCATAGACATTGACAGTCAGTGTTGTTGTCATTGGCCTGTCTTCACCTTCATTCACATTGACAATCAGCGTTGTTATCATTGGACCTTCATAGACATTGACACTCAGTGTTGTTGTCATTGGCCTGTCTTCACCTTCATGCACATTGACAATCAGCGTTGTTGTCATTGGCCTGTCTTCATCATGCATATTGACAATCAGCGTTGTTGTCATCGGCCTGTCTTCACCTTCATGGACATTGACAATCAGCGTTGTTGTCATTGGCCTGTCTTCACCTTCATGGACATTGACAATCAGCATTTTGTCATTGGCCTGTCTTCACCTTCATGGACATTGACAATCAGCGTTGTTGTCATTGACCTGTCTTCACCTTCATGGACATTGACAATCAGCGTTGTTGTCATTGACCTGTCTTCACCTTCATGGACATTGACAATCAGCGTTGTTGTCATTGGCCTGTCTTCACCTTCATGGACATTGACAATCAGCGTTGTTGTCATTGGCCTGTCTTCACCTTCATGGACATTGACAATCAGCTTGTTGTCATTGGCCTGTCTTCACCTTCATGGACATTGACAATCAGCGTTGTTGTCATTGACCTGTCTTCACCTTCATGGACATTGACAATCAGCGTTGTTGTCATTGACCTGTCTTCACCTTCATGGACATTGACAATCAGCGTTGTTGTCATTGACCTGTCTTCACCTTCATGGACATTGACAATCAGCGTTGTTGTCATTGACCTGACCGTTATCTTAGTCATTTTCAACATGGAGAAATGACGATAATAAAAAGGGAACTAGGCAGTCATAACTTAAAATGTCAGGGCTTCCTATTCATATTTCCATGGAATAATTTCCTTTGAAAGATGATTTCTCCCGTCAAACACTAAGGCTGTGTCATTTAGTGTGGTGGTTGTTGTCGTTGTTGTTGTTTTGTTGTTTTCCCTCCTGTTGAATGTACTTTGGTATTTCACGAAAGAAGACATGAAGGCAAGCGAAAGGAGGAGGATCTCCCAATCCCCGGGTTTGCTGGGATCTGTGCTTGGCATCAAGACTTTTTCTTTCTTTCTTTTCTTTTTTTCCCCTTTTTTCCGAACTGGACTGCATGATTTATTGTGAAAGCAAAGGATCTGCAATAATTATTTGAGTTCATATCTAAAACTATGTCTGCACAAACTGTACGGCATAGGTTTGTACACACCGCATAAGATGGGGCTGTACTCACTCTATGGCATAGGTCTGTATACACTGTGTGACATAGGTCTATATACACTGCATGGTGTAGGTCTGTATACACTGCGTGGTGTAGGTCTGTATACACTGCATGGTGTAGGTCTGTATACACTGCATGGTGTAGGTGTGTATACACTGTATGGTATAGATCTGTATACACTGTATGGTGTAGATCTGTATACACTGCATGGCGTAGGTCTACATAAACAAGTCTGTGCACATCGTATGACATGGGTGAGGCTGTAGGTACTGTAACTAACACAGGTGTGTACACACTGAATGATGTCTGTCTGTTCATACTGTACCTGACAGAGGGCTGTATATGCTGTGACTGACATTGGTGTGTACAACACTGTAACAGACATGTGTTCGTGACACCCATAACAGTGACATACTCTGGCATGATGGACTCTACATGCCATACGACTCATGACAGTGACACACCTTAATATGATGGATTGTACATGCTGTACGACCCATGACAGTGACACACCCTGACATGATGGACTGTACATGCAGTAATCTCCTGACACACCCTAAATGATAGTCTGTCCACGTAGTACAACCCCTGACAGTGACCTCCCCTGGCTGAAGGGTCTGTCCTCTGTGTGTCCTGCAGGACTTGGTTCGGTGCACCAACAGTCAGGACACGGCACAGGCTGTCGGGCGGTGTCTCTGTGCTGACCAGCTGAAACAGCCAGGCACCTGGTGGAGTGCATTGTGGACAGGGGGACCCGACCCCTCCATGTCCGATATCACCTATGAGAGACTGGTGGCCAGGTAAGTCAACAGCTGTATATGTATTCTGCACATCTCTGTGATTTCTGTGAAGACCTAATATTTTTGGCCAGTAACTGAGTATGTATTCTGCACATCTCTGTGATTTGTGTGAAGACCATGTTACCAGGAGAGGTTGACATGTATGGCTACATTGTTACGCGGTGAGGTTGACTTGTATGGGCACATTGTTACTCGGTGAGGTTGAAATGTATGGGCACATTGTTACTCAGTGAGGTTGACATGTATGGACACATTGTTACACAGTTAGGTTGACATGTACGGACACATTGTTACCAGGTGAGGTTGACATGTATGGACACATTGTTACCATGTCAGGTTGACATGTATGGACACATTGTTATACAGTGAGGTTGACATGTATGGACACATTGTTACACAGTGAGGTTGACATGTATGGACACATTGTTACATGGTGAGGTTGACATGTATGGACACATTGTCACCAGGTGAGGTTGACATGTATGGACACATTGTTACACAGTTAGGTTGACATGTACGGACACATTGTCACCAGGTGAGGTTGACATGTATGGACACATTGTTACACGGTGAGGTTGACATGTATGGACACATTGTTACCAGGTGAGGTTGACATGTATGGACACATTGTTACACAGTGAGGTTGACATGTATGGACACATTGTTACCAGGTGAGGTTGACATGTATGGACACATTGTTATCAGGTGAGGTTGACATGTATGGACACATTGTTACCAGGTGAGGTTGACATGTATGGACACATTGTTACCAGGTGAAGTTGACATGTATGGACACATTGTTACACAGTGAGGTTGACATGTATGGACACATTGTTACATAGTGAAGTTGACCTGTATGGACACATTGTTACTCAGTGAGATTGACTTGTATGGACACATTGTTACCAGGTGAGGTTGACATGTATGGACACATTATTACTGGATACGGTTGGTAGTCAGGAAATGTGGATGAATCACACACCACTCCAAAGTCTGTGTTTGCACTGTTCAGAGGGGGACATCACCAATTCCCAAGGATGGAACTCGGGGTGTCTTCAAAGTTCTTACGGTATTTTGGGTCAACAACACAGTCGTAAGCAGGGCATCAGGTTAAAAAAAAGGTTGAGACAATAGTTCACAGACAGTGTTTGTTAACGGCTGGAGAGGGGTGGTTCACATAGTGTACAGCTCTGTCATGTGATCTCAGATCAAAACAGAATAAATAGCATCATCCTGATCAGTCCCCCTCTTCCCTTCCATCTCGACCCCCCCCCCCCCCCCCCCCAAACAAAAAAGTCTTAGCTTCCCTGGCCCCTTTTTGCCCTGCTCACGTGGAGACCTGACTTTCCATTCCCTGTGGAGGAAATCCCTGTCACCGTGTTCAGTTCCGGAGGACTGTCAGTGGATGGATATGATGGCGCCCTCTGGAGGTAGATGTTCATTCACGTTGGCTCAGCGACCAAACCACAATTGTCATGGCCATCAGCTGGGGGCTTAGTAAGTGGTGCCCTGTATGTGCTGGGTCAGAACAGACACCACTGACAGACACCAACATGACCAGGGCTAGAAATTCCAGGGAAATTTCGGTTGTCCTGGAAACACGTTTTTGAGAAATCCCACTTGTCACCCAACTTTCTGATTCCCTCCCTTAGACAACAAATGGTTGATAAAAGTATTTTTCAAACATCAATGTTGAAGGCGGGAGGGCGAGGCAGCAAAGGTTGGTAAGGCAGGGTTTTCGTTTTTTATCTCTCTTCGAATTTCACACTCTGTCTGTTTGCCTGTCTCTGTCTCTGTCTCTTTCTCCCTCTCTCTCTCTCTCTGCGAGAGCGAGAGAGGTAGTATGTGTGTGTGTGTGTGTGTGTTTATGTGTGTGTGTGTTTATGTGTGTGTGTTTATGCGTGTGTGTGTCTATGAGGAAGTGGTGAGCAGAGGTTGGGGAGAGAGACAGAGAGTGACAGATGGACAGTTGGAGATAAAGAGAGTGCATGCGTGCACTCGCTTGTGAGTGTAAAAGCATTTTGCTGCTGTTTGGAGTGTGCAGCAAAGGATACGTTCATAGTATAAAAAGGAGAGGTCGGATGGGGAGGGGGGGGGGGGGGGTCAATGGGATGGGATGTAAGGGGCAGGGGACAGATCTATGAATGTTTCAGAAAGAATCGTAAATAACATAATGCTTACATATAACAAAGTGACTTTCAAGTACAACATAGACATGTTTATAAGTACAATGAAGAGGTAGTACAATTGTGTTAAAGGAATGCTCAGTCGATACTGTGTGTCAAAGCTTCAGCATTGTTCACTGAAAGTATGCAGAAGTTCTTCCAAGTTTTCTTCAGAAAGATTATTTGATGTGTCCTTTGACAAGTGAAGAAAACATAATTAAATGTGATCAGTTACCCGCACATAACTAACACTTTCAGAGAACTTTTTGAAAGCATCGATTCTGAAGCGGAACACGAGGGATATTATTAGTCTACAATGCTAGACTAATGAGCTCGACAACTATTTCTATATGATTTCAAATGGAAGTTTTTTATTTGAAGATAGCATCTTCTTATCAGTACAATTCCTTGTCCTAAATATTTCCCATGCTGTTTCAAGGAGACTACAGTTTTCATCAACTGAAAGGGAGATGTATAGATTTGTAGCTTATTCTGCTCTTTTTGCACCTTTTTTGGCTGCTGTGTCTGCCATTTCATTGCCATTTATGTCACAGTAAGATTGTATCCCGCGAAATTCAGTGACAGTGCATTTTACAGACAGCCAATATACTAAAACAAAAATTTGTAATCGATGTCGGGCTGTATTTTTGCCATCTAAATGTAGAAAGCGAAACAGATTTCAATTCAAATATTTTGTTCAGAAAAGAAAAGAAGCATTCCCTCTTGCCAGTTGGCTAATTCAGGGGACAGCAACGGACAGAGTCACAAAAGACATCATAAAGCCATTGGAAATCATTCATTCAGACAATAGCCTGTCTCAGGTGGGGATGGGAGAACGGGTCGAGGCTGGCTGAACGCCTGTTTGGGGAATTGTGCTCATTCCATGCATGGACAGGAGAACCTGTAATACTACTGTTATGTCTTGAAATATCCCAGACTCAGACAAAGGCAGAAGGAAAATCATAATTATGCGTGTAGAGTAAATGGAACCACGCTCAAGAAAATAGGAGCGATGTTGAAGAACAACAGTAACACTGGAGACGGCAATGCCCCTTCCTCCCCCCCCCCCCCCCCCCAATATACTAAAGGGAGTGGGGGGAAGGAGTGGAGGTAGAAGGGGCTGACCACCATCTGCCCCCCACCCCTCCATAATGATTGAAGCAAAAAGTATGGATGGCATGGATGATAGTGGGCCTCCTTTCCCTGCACTTTTGCAGGAATTCTTTGTTCAGTTAGGTGTTGCCTCTGATGTCAGTCTTCCAGTCTGGCCTAATGGTCTTTGTTCAGTAAGGTGTTGCCTCTGATGTCAGTCTTCCAGTCTGGCCTAATGGTCTTTGTTCAGTTAGGTGTTGCCTCTGATGTGAGTTTTCCAGTCTGGCCTAATGGTCTTTGTTCAGTTAGGTGTTGCCTCTGATGTCAGTCTTCCAGTCTGGCCTAATGGTCTTTGTTCAGTTAGGTGTTGCGTCTGATGTCAGTCTTCCAGTCTGGCCTAATGGTCTTTGTTCAGTTAGGTGTTGCCTCTGATGTGAGTTTTCCACTCTGGCCTAATGGTCTTTGTTCAGCTAGGTGTTGCCTCTGATGTCAATCTTCCAGTCTACCCTGATGGCCTTTGTTCAGCTAGGTGTTGCCTCTGATGTCAATCTTCCAGTCTACCCTGATGGTCGTGGCTCATGGAACTAGGCTGCCTTTCTTGTTCCCACTGAATGTACCAGATCAAATACAATGAACGTGTACAAGGCACCAACAGTGAAGACAGCACCGTAGTTTGATAGTTAAGATCCGATTCTCTTGGTAGCATGTGTTGAAGTGTGAAGAGATGTTGTACCAGCTCTTTAAAGCTGGAGATCCAAGAAGTGGGCTGTACATGGGATCGTGCTGCATGAGCTGTGAACGTCCCACACGCCATGATCAGCTGAGTGCAGGTTCAGCAGATACAACTGAGCGCATAGTGTCCACTGGTGTACACACACACACACAACACACACACACACACACACACACACACACACACACACACACACACACCGTGTGTTCTAACTTGTGCAGGCTGGCACACACAGGTAAACTACTTGGTCACATGAATGGCGTAAAGAGAGGAAGAAGAAAATGGAAGACTGTGTTCTGAACATGCCACATGTCTTGGATGATAGGCCTCGGAGCAGGCAATATGAACGTCTTCGGGATGGATAACTAAGGTTCCCATAAGTTGCTAGTGAATGGTTTAATATTATGACATATTTCCCTAAATTTGTTCTCATTTTCTTTCTTCCCACATTCTTTCCACCCTCTCTGTATTTTGACTTTTTTTTTTAACGACTGAATTAATCTTTGCCAAGTCATTAATGTAAAATGAATTGTCAGCCTGCACTTGTTTTCTCCCACTACAAAATTGTTCAGCATAACACACACAACACACACCACACACACACACATATATATATATATATGTATTTTGTCAGGATGGATGTTGAGCGGCCAGACGTTCAGTAAACACCCTGAAGAATAAGGTGTAGATGACTCACTAGTTTATTATTTACGTGCCGAGGCACTGAACACACACAGAGGACACTGCATAGTTTGAGAGACATGGCTACAAATGCCACACCTCACTATGAAAATTATGAACACACAGGCCGATTCAAAATAAGGTTTACACTATAGTTTAACTCGATAGCAAAATACATCAATGTAACATCTCTACATTAACATATTTAACACAGTATTGTTACTGTGTTAAATCTGTTAATGTTGAGATAGAGAATAAAATATATACAATCTCTAAAAGACTGTTTTCCTTCATCAGCCTATACGGTGGAACTACACAGGCCAGAACACTGTTCCGAATGTTGGTATGGATTGAATTAGTGCCAGTTGATTTCATTTACTGTCATATGGTGCCAAATTAACATTCAGTCATTCATTGGTTCTTGTAAATGAATAAGTTTGAAACCAGAAGTTTGTCTGATATGATAAAGGTCCAGTCGAAACAAAAGAGACCGAAGTCGCACTATAGGGAGAGCCAACCTAGTTTTGCATGCGACGGGCTCAGTGGTAGTCGCCCCTTTTTGTTTGAACAACATTCTGAAGATCTGTATCAAGTTTCTCTCATTTATGTTCCCAACCAGTTCTGCCATGTTAAATTAACAATATAAGCGGCTAAAGGTGGAATCAGCAAAAGTCAAGGGAGCTAGTGTTTTTATAACTGGACTAAATCTTATAATCTGACAAAACTTGTTTAGATCTACCTGATCTTTATCTTTATGATCTTCCGATGTAGCTCTAATTCTAGATCTCGCCCTTGCTCCCCGAGTCTTTGACTGTTGCTCCTTACACGGGTTTCTTGACCTGCGCGACCGAAGATCGCTCGCTTTAAGGGGGTTATTGAAACTGAAGGAAAAGACATCAGTCTGGACTTGTGTTTCCGCTGATTTAAATGATGTATGAAATCGACAGCCAATGTTTGAATTACAAAGACATTTAAACATCTTTTCTGTCAGATGATACAACATTCTGCATGTGAACTGAATTATGCTTGATGTGATATGACAAAATACAATATGAGACGTGTGCATCACTACTTCTGTGCACAATGGATACATTTCCTTCAACTTACAGCAAGACGGATCTTTTCGACTTTGTTAAGTCTTGGTGTTAAGAAATGCACATAAACTGTGAACTATTAAGGCAAAGGCAATACCAATTATATCTTGCTCACATACAACGTTATCATTATCGCACAGAAAACACTCTCTTCATGGCAGATATCAGGAGGTCTAGCATCTTCCATACTAGATCCGAAATACATATGGCGACCTCATATTCAACAACAACAAAGACCCATTGCTTACATGTCCTCTGTCAGTGGAAGGGTTAAAAGGCATTTTAGCAACATGCATTTTATGCAGTATTAACACCCATTTCATGGCACTTTCCGTCAATTACTCAAATAGCAGACAGTTTCAGTACACCACATGACAGTCGAGTCAAATGTAAACAAACCATGATAATCTGTTGAATGCCACACGCAGCCATATCCAACACAAACTGATTGAAACGTGAAACCAGCATCCGCCATTAACATTCAGAATACACACAGAAATCTGTCCCACCGGGCTGTCATGGACAAAGCAGATACATGAATGAAATGACCCTAACTGGACATGCCATTGGTCCCAACGTCCATTGGTCCCATGGTCCATTGGTTCCAAGGTCCATTGGTTCCAAGGCCTGTTGGTTTCAAGGTCTGTTGGTCCCAAAGTCCGTTGGTCCCAAGGTCCATATAAATCTGTGAAATATATAACGGACCTCCGGACCAACAAAACTTGGACTAACGAATCTTGGGACCAACAAGGCTTGGGACCAGTGGACCTCAGGACCAACAAAGCTTGGGACCAGTGGATCTTTGGACCAACAAAGCTTGGGACCAGTGGACCTCAGGACCAACAAAGCTTGGGAACAGTGGATCTTTGGACCAACAAAGCTTGGGACCAGTGGACTTCAGGACCAACAAAGCTTGGGACCAGTGGACCTCAGGACCAACAAAGCTTGGGACCAGTGGACCTTGGGACCAACAAAGCTTGGGACCAGTGGACCTCAGGACCAACAAAGCTTGAGACCAGTGGATCTTTGGACCAACAAAGCTTGGGACCAGTGGACCTCAGGACCAACAAAGCTTGGGACCAGTGGATCTTTGGACCAACAAAGCTTGGGACCAGTGGACTTCAGGACCAACAAAGCTTGGGACCAGTGGACCTTGGGACCAACAAAGCTTGGGACCAGTGGATCTTTGGACCAACAAAGCTTGGGACCAGTGGATCTTTGGACCAACAAAGCTTAGGACCAGTGGATCTTTGGACCAACAAAGCTTGGGACCAGTGGACCTTAGGACCAACAAAGCTTGGGACCAGTGGACCTCAGGACCAACAAAGCTTGGGACCAGTGGACCTCAGGACCAACAAAGCTTGGGACCAGTGGACCTCAGGACCAACAAAGCTTGGGACAGTGGACCTCAGGACCAACAAATCTTGGGACCAGTGGACCTTGGGACCAATTACACGCTCCCTGTTTCCCTGCACAATGGCGACTGCATTCGATGCAGTCACAGTGCAAGAAACTTAAGTCAGTTTGCGATGTTTCCAGACACTGACTTGAATTATTTCAAAACGTGAAAAAACATTAAAGAACCAAAAGGTATAATAAATCCTACTCGCCATGTAAAAGTAAGTCAAACCAGGTGATCATGAAATAATTGAATAGCAGATCCAGCAACGATAGATGACCATGACGTATGTGCGGGTAGGTAGTGGGAAACTGAGATGAAACAACAACAACAACAACAACAACAACAACAACAACAACAACAACAACAACCATTGGAACACAATCGGAAATGTCAAATGAGACTGAGTATAGGGTGGTTGTTATAACATTTGGGTATGGTGGGGACTGATTTCATAGATTGAAACAACATGGAAACGGTAGATCCTGCAATGACTGACTTGCAGATCGATCTAAAATGACTGCAACCATTTTAAATTTTAGATGATACGGTAAGAATATGTACATCAAAAGTTACAATAGCACAATCGCACAACTTAGAATATATAAAAGCATAGCATAGGTATGTTAGCACTGACATATAGTATAAATCTTGTTCGGAAATCGTTAGAATTGAAATAGAACGATGATTAAACGATGACCAATTCGAACTGTCTAGAACAGCTGGCTATGGTTTGATCCGCAGGTGGTAGTGGTTCTTGAAGCAATGTGAAAAGTTATGTAAGATCAGACTGTGTAAGATAATACCTGAAATGGTCGAAATGTTGTATAGTTATTGTGTTATTGAAATCTGTTTGGAAATAAATAGAAAATGAATGAGAGTAATTAGAAAGGGATTCATTTTCAGATCACTCCAATATGACCGATCCTGTTTTGACACATAGAGGGTAGGTTAAGGAGAGTTATTTCAAAAGTTCTGCAAACACCATAGCATATTTGACAATGTATTATTGCATAGCTAAATGTAGAGGTATCAATATATGGCAGAAATTCTGCCAGGAAATCATTAGAGATTGAAAGAGAGGGATTCTGATATATTTACAATTTTGAAACTGTTGGCCAGCGTCCGATTTCGCTTTGATACATTGCGGGTAGGGTTAGTTGAAGCTATGTTAAAAGTAATGTGAATAGGATCTTACCATGTAGGTGTAGCAGGATTATTATATGTAGAAATCCTGTTGGGAAAGAGATAATAGGAAATGACTGAGAGTGACAAGAAACTGCTTACATTGCAGAACAACCCAAAATGATTTACAACGTTTTGATTTGCAGGTGTTAGGGTTAGGGGAAGTTATGTTAAAAGTTACGCAAACGCGACTGCGTAAAGTAAGACTTATCCAAGTGTAGTGTAGATATTGTAGCATTTTCATATGGTACTGTTCGGAAATCGATAGAAATTGAAAGAAAGCGATTCTGAAATGATTCCAAATTTGAATGAGTTGGCTGAGTCTGACTACACTTTAATACATAAAGGATAGGTGTAATTGAAGCTATGTGAAAAGTTATGTAAACACGATCACACAACGTGAAATAGTTCCTGAAATGCTGGAAATGTTGTGTCATTATTGTGTTATTGAAATCCTGTTCGGAAATGAATAGAAAATGAATAAGCAATTAGAAAAGGATAATTCAATATGACTGACCCTGTTTTTGGCATGTAGGCCCAGACAGTAGGGTTTGGAGAAGTTATGTCAGAATCATGCAAACATGATCACACAATCAAAGATATGTCCAAGACTGGTATAGATGCTACAGCATTTACATGGCAGAAATTCTGTTTGGAAGTTTACAAGAATTGAAACAGGATGATTCTAAAACTGTGACGATTTCAAACTGACCATACATTTCCGGGTAGGTGTTGATACTTAGAGGGTAGGGATAGCTGGAGGTGTGTGAAGATCTATGCAAACAATATCACACTATTTGAATCAGTCTTTAGAATGCTGTAACTGTTATAGGATTATTATGGGGCAGATATCCTGTTTGAAAAACGAGAACAAATGAATGAGAATGATTAAAAAAAAAATTAAATTCCAGATCAATCCAAAATGGATGAGTCTGTCTTAATACAAAGAGGGTAGGGTTAGGAGAAGTTATGTTGAAAGTTATGCGAACACGATCGCTCACTCGGCAATATATTGAAGCAAAGTGTAGATTATATAAAATCACCATAGGCTTAAATTCTATCTGGAAATCAATAGAAATTGAAAGAGAGCGATTGAAAAATGGTCACAACTTCGAAACTGGTTGCCTGTGTCCGACCGCTTAGAGGGTGGGAGTTGTTGAAGCTATGTGGACAGGTATGCGTACACGAACACGCTATGTGGAATAGTTCCCAAAATGCTCTGATGTTGTATCACTAGTCTTCGTCGAAAAAAAAGATAGAAAATGAATGAGAGTGAATATAATGTTATTAAATTCCGGGTCAGTCCAGAAAGGTCGTCTCTGTTTTAATAGAGGGTACAGTTGAGGTAAGTTATGTCGAAAGTTATGCAATCATGATTGCACACTCAACAATATATGAAAGAATGGTGTAGACATAGCAGTATCAATATATGGCTGAAAGTCTGGAATTCAATCGAAATTGGAATAGAGTAGTTCTAAATTGACTGCGAATTCTAAACTGGTCGTCCACATTCGGCTATACTCGGACATGCAGAGGGTAGGGGTGGTTGAAGCCATGTGAAAATTTATGCAAACACAATCTCGCCATGTGAAATAATTCTCAAAATGTTGTAGGTGTTGTAGGATTATTATGTAGCAGAAATCCTGTTTGCCAAAAAAAAAGAAAAAAATAAAAAAAGCAAATGAATTAGAGTGATTAGAAAATAATTAAATTTCAGATCAGTCTGGAATGGCTGACTCTGTTTTGATACGTATAGGGTAGGGTTAGGAGAAGTTAGTTCAAATGTTATGCGAAAACGATTGCACTCTGTAAAATAGTTTCTGGAATGCTGCAGAGGTGGCAGCATTATCATGTGGTTGAAAATCTGTTGGGAAACAGACAGGAAATGAATGAGAGTGACAAGAAACTGCTTAAATTGCAGATCAACCCAAAATGACCGACAACGTTTCGATATGCAGAGGGTAAGGTTTGGGAAGTTACGCTAAAAGTTATGAGAGCCCAATTCTATATCCTAATAGATATCCAAACATAGCGTTGACGTTGCAGCATTTACGTATGTCAAAAATTCTGCTCGGAAATCAATACAAATTAAGAGAGAGCGATTCTAAAATGGTCATGAATTCAAATAAGTTGCCTGCATTCAGTTACGATTCAATATGTAGAGTGTAGGGATAGTTGAAGCTATGTGAAAAGTTATGCGAATATGAGCATGCCAAGTGAAATAGTTATCAAAATGCTATAGGTATTGTAGGATTATTATGTAACAGTAATCCTATTCGAGAAAAAAGCAAATGAATGACAATGATTAGAAAATGGTTAAAGTCAAGAGAAATGCAGTGGCCGACTATGTTTTGATCCATGAAGGGTTGGGCTAGGAGAAAGTTATGCTAGTGTGATTGCACTATGTAAAATAGTTCCTGTGGAGGTGGCTGTGGTTGAAACTTTGTTCGGAAATAGATAAGAAATGAATGAAAGTACCAAGAATTTGCTCAAATTGCAGATCAACCCAAAATGACTTGCAACGTTTTGACATACAGAGGCTGGGGTAAGGGGACGTTATGTTTAAAGTTATGCGAAGGTGACTGCATGAACTACGACATATCCATGCATAGTAGATATGTTGCAGCATTTTTTGGCGAAAATTCTGTTGGAAATTGAATGGAAATTGAAAGAGAGCGATTCTAAAATGGATACGGATTCGAATTTGTCGCCTGCGTCCGACTTCGCTTCAATACGTGGAGGGTAGGGGTAACTGAAGGCATGTGAAAAGTTATGCACATACGATCATGCTATGTGAAATAGTTCCTGAAATGCTGGAAATGTTGCATTATTACTGAGCAGTTGAAATCCTGGAATATTTTTTTCGGAAATGAGTAGAAAGTGAATGAGAGTGATAAGAAAAGGATTAAATTCCAGATCAGTCCAATATGACCAACTCTGTTTTGACACGTATAGAGAGGTTATGCCAAAAGTTATGCAAACACGATCGCACACTCAAAGGTATGTCCAAGACTGGTAGAGATGTTACAGCATTTACGTATGACAGAAATTCTGTTCGGAAATTAACTGACATTGAAAGAGAATGATTCTTAAAGAGTTAGGGATTCTGTTTTTAATACATAGAGGGGAGAGTTGTGGAAAGTATTAACAAAAGTGATGCGAACACAGTCGCACACTCAGCAATATATCAAAGCATAGCATAGATGTAGTTTTATTCGGAAATCAACAGGAACTGAAAGAGCCTGATTCTAAAATGGGTAGGAACTGAAAGAGCCTGATTCTAAAATGGGTAGGAACTGAAAGAGCCTGATTCTGAAATGGGTAGGAACTGAAAGAGCCTGATTCTAAAATGGGTAGGAACTGAAAGAGCCTGATTCTGAAATGGGTAAGAACTGAAAGAGCCTGATTCTAAAATGGGTAGCAACTCAAAACTGTTTGCCCGTGTTAAGCTACGCTTTGATACGTAGTGGGTAGGAGTAGTTGAAGCTATGTGAAAAGTTACGCGAACACAATATTACCATATGAAATAGCTCTCAGTGCTGTAGATGTTGTAAGATTATTATGTGGAATAACCCCGTTCGGAAAAAGATAGCAAATGAATGAGAGTGATTTGAAAATGATTAAATTCTCGATCAATCCGGAATGGTTGACTGTGTTTTGATTGTGTGTAGACAGCAGGGTTAGAAGCTATGTCGAGTTATGTGAACAAGATTGCACTATGTGATATAGTTCCTTGAATGCTGTGGAGGTGGCAGTATTATCTTGGGATTAAAATGCTTTTCGGAATTATACAGTGAATGAATGAGAGTGACAAGAAAATTGCTTAAACTGCAGGTCAACCCCAAAATGATATACAACGTTTTGATATGCAGAGGATGGGGTTCGGGGAAGTTATGTCAAAAGTTAGGCAAACCCAATTGCATGTTCTAACATGTATATCCATTTATAGTGTTTACATTACAGTGTGTATATATATAATATATATATATTCAATTATAAACAAAGCTTGCTCTTATGTCTTAGATTGAAGAAATAGGGGGAGATAAGCATTCATATCTGCAGTGGTAGATCATTCTGCCAACTAACAGTATGTGCTTGAGTGGGTGAATGGGGAAAAATAAAATAAATGCTTCTGAAAATGAGCCTTTAGCAAGCTTATAGTCTCCAAGTGGGAGACGATCTCCAATAGGGAGAAAACCCACTAACATATAACTCCTGGTCAGATACCATATTTCGAAACCTGATTGTTTCTCCTCAGTGACCGCGGAAAGCGGTAATTTGACTCCTCTGCCTTTTCGGTTTTAAGAAGAATGCTATCCCAGAAAAGGCTGGTGTGCAATACCGTAGTATGTTTGTTGAGTTTTCAAAAAACCAACCAAAGGTGCCACCTAAGAAGCAAAAGAAAATCATGAAAGAGCAAAACAAGCTACATTTTCTTGCGAAAAAAACCGAAAAGGCAGAGGAGTCAAATTACCACTTTCCGCGGTCACTGAGGAGAAACAATCAGGTTTCGAAATATCGGTATCTGACCAGGAGTTATATGTTAGTGGGTTTTCTCCCTATTGGAGATCGTCTCCCACTTGGAGACTATAAGCTTGCTAAAGGCTCATTTTCAGAAGCATTTATTTTATTTTTCCCCATTCACCCACTCAAGCACATACTGTTAGTTGGCAGAATGATCTACCACTGCAGATATGAATGCTTATCTCCCCCTATTTCTTCAATCTAAGACATAAGAGCAAGCTTTGTTTATAATTGAATATTTCTTGCAGTCATTGCAACACCTAGCGCTCTGTAAGTTGCTGGAATGGTGCTCGGTACTTATCCTTGGAATTTATTAGTTTATTGTATATATATATATATATTTTTTTTTTTTGAGTGTGACTGCTTCCTTGCCAGTGGAATAAACTCCCCAGAGGAAGGCCCAACGGCCGAAATGTTGGGATACCACAGCCCACTTGTTTTTGTGCTTTCCAAGTTGTCCTGATATATATATATATATATATATATATATATATATATATATATATATACATATATGCATGGTAAGCATATGCCTATGATATAGAGAGATAGATAGTGCTGAACAGTTTAGCAGTGGGGAAAACACAAGTGCAAAATAGCTATTCTCCCGTCATTTAAATGATTTGGCAAAATTTTAACTTGTGAACAAAAAAAACAAAGAAAAAATAGATAGATAGAAAGACATAGACAGACAGATAGAGAGATAGATATGATTTGGCTAAATGACTGAAAAAAAAACAGACAGAAAGAAAGATAGATAGACAGACAGACATGAATACGTACACGCATACATACGTATGTGCGTACGTACATACATAAATACATGCATACATAAGATACATACACACATAAATACATCCATACATAGGATCATACATATATACATACACATACATACATGCATAAATGCATACATACACACATACATACATGCATATCCTAAATGACAAATGCAATCCCCATAAGCAGCCAGCACCACACGACTCCAATGGACATGATTTGCTGCACCAGTTAGAAGGTTTGATCAGACGGAGAATGAAAAAGGGAGTCCATTGCCTGTTGTAGAATCATTTCTTTTCTTTCATTTTTCATTTCGTTTCTTTCATTTCCAATAGTTCACAGGCTCTGGAGGGTTTCTTCAGGGACCGTCTCTTATGTTTTAGAACGTCTTGATATCAAAACGACTCTTTCTGCCTCTGACTCCTCAGTGGAACAAGACTACGCCTCTGCCTGAGAGACCCAGACTCCATATAAGTTGCTCACTTTCTCATTTCTGCAAACTGGGATCTCTGAACATGTGGAGGAATAGGTGGGGGAAAAGAAGAAAGAAAGAAAGAAGAAAGAAAGAAAAACTCTGATAAGCAGAATTTCGAGCATGGAGCCAACCGCGGGTCAAAGTACCTAAGAAAAATAAAGGACAAGAATTCTATGTTATTTAGGTGCAGTAACACAGTCATATTTCAACTGCAATCTCTCTCTCTGTCTCTCTCTGTCTCTGTCTCTCTCTGTCTCTATCGACACACAGATGTGCTGTCTCTATCGACACACAGATGTGCTCTCTCTATCTCTCTCTCTCTCTCTATGCACAGATGTGCTCTCTCTGTGTCTTTCTCTGTCTCTTTCTGTCTGTCTCTGTCTGTCTGTCTGTCTCTCTGTCTGTCTGCTCCTCTCTCTCTCTCTCTCTCTCTCTCTCTCTCTCTCTCTCTCTCTCTCTCTCTTCGTACACAGATTGTGTGTGTGTGTGTGTGTGTGTGTGTGTGTGTGGACTGTAACAGGTTCTGTGGACCAGCCAGCACGGTCGACATCCCCACAGCTGGCAAACCACGCAAGGTGCTGAGGGCCTTCGGAGAGGCTGTGGCCGAAACTGCCCTGCGCTTCGCCTCCCTCGTCCTCACGCTCCAGCAGGTGGCTCTGCTCAACAGGCAGCCAGAGCCACAATACCTGTACTTGCAGGGTCCGCCAGGCACTGGGAAAACCGTGGTGCTGGTGTTGAAGGCCCTGCAGTGGGCGAATCAGGGGAGGCAAGTGGTCGTTGTTAGTGAGTCTGTCAATACATCATTGATGATTTTGTTGAGGGAGCAGCTGCACAGAATGCTAGGGACGGCAGCAGCACCACCGCCACCTGGAATCCACTGTCACATCTGTGACGTTGATGACTTCAATGACGTCAATGACGTCATGAAGAATGTTAGCGATCTGGTGCGGCTGCTCGGTCCTGGTCCTGATCCCTTCATCCTCTTCGATGAGGCTCCTATCAACAGGTCAGTTTTTGACTTAGGTCACACGTGTGTGTGTGTGTGTGTGTGTGTGTGTGTGTGTGTGTGTGTGAGACCAAACAGAGCTGTTACAGTATGCCCCCCCCCCCCCCTCCCGAATCGCCCCCTTCCGCCCCCTCACCCGCCTCCCGTTCCTACCTCATTCCAGCTGGTCCAGATGAACACAAATAGACAACACACCAATCGAATATTGAATCTGTTCTCTTTGTTTCAGATATCATATCATTTTTTTTATTTGAACACATTCATCAACTCGCGCAAATGGAAAACAAACAAAGGAATAAATGAACACAGTGATAAACAAATTATTGAATAATGAATAAGTAAAATATATAATAGTGATAAAAATGATAATTATTGTTATCATTATTATTATTGTAAAAATAATGATAATAATAGTAATAATGATAATCATTATTATAATTGTTATTATTGGTATTAGTATCATCATTTATGTCACTTTATCTTACATAGCCCTAAGCGCTAACAAATAAGAAAAGATTAAAGAAAACGTAAATGAAACCAATAAGAAAAAAAGAAAGGAAGGAACTAATAAAAAAGAAGAAAAGAAGGGAATGAACAAATTAATTAATCAGTTGATATGAAGCTGGTATGTTTGTAGACCTTCTGCAATAATTATACGCACTAAATGCGAGACAACAAAAATCAAGAGAGATAACCACAGATTTCACTGATGACATAGGCTGCGAACAGTTGTTTCCCTTATTCTACCGGACTGCCTCTGCATTAACTTGTATGTTTATAACAACAACTGGATTTACACAGGTCACTCAGCTAGGAATAGCACTTACTTGGAGCTTTCACCAGACCTCCGTCTGTCTTCTTCAGCGGTGGTGTGGCTACTGGGTGAACTGGCGTTCAGTGCACACGACCACGGGTCGAACCCTGGTCATGTGACTGAACGATGAGGGTGTTGTACACCGATGGCAAGGTGTGTCTGCCCCGGTCCCGGTTGAGTGTGGGGTTGTTGGCAGCAATATGTATAGCCACCTTCACCCCACGCTGAAACCATCTACTGTCACGGTCGAGAACGCTGATGTTGTTACTTGTATGTTGTTACAGGCGCGCTGTTGTTTTCTGTATCCAGAATAGTACAGTGTGCTGGGTTATTTTATATTGTGTTTTATATCAAAATAGTGTTAATTCATGTTAGTGTTTTGTTGTATTGCAATGTGTTGTATTTCGATGTACTGTATTATTGTCACAAGAAGTTTCTGTGAGCAGAGCTTGGGCCATTCTCCACAGGCAAACTGGCAAATTTCTCTGGTGCCGCCATTTGTCATGCCAGCATGGATGTAGGGGTTTTGCTTTTAGTACAGTTTTTGCCCCCAGCACCCCATCTGAATTCCCCCCCAAAAAAGAAAAAAAAATTCGACATTTGAGACTCAAAAATGTTTTCTTCAGTTGCTGAATGCAAAACACATTCCTATCATTTGACGCATAATTCGCCGATAATTATTTGTCACAAAAATGTATTAGATTTGCAAGATTCTAACGTTAGTGAAAAACTCGTTCCCCTCATCATCATTTGCATGGATGCACCTTCCCCCGCTTCCTGACCCCCCCCCCCCCCCCCCCCATAACTCCACCCCACCCCTCTTCCTCCCAAACCATGCACTCTTCTTTCCCCCCATCCTCCCCACACAGAATCAGAATGAAACACATCACAACTGGTTATTACAGTGGAGGGTTCAAGGCTTTATACAAATATATGATGGGCAACTCGCATCCCTTCTCTCACCACACCGCCCCCTCCTCACCCCCCCCCCCCCCCCAACACACGCACACATACACACACACACACACACACACACATGCAAACAAACACCAGTCTGGAGTGTTAAAGGCCTGCTTAAAATGTAGTGAATCTTCCTGTCTCAGTGGAACATGGTTTATGCACAATCAGGTTACAAATTGTACGCAACTGAGTTTCTGGTTACACATAACAAAAGCAAACAACACACCTCTAACAGGCATTTAAAAGCACACTTTAAATTGTAGAAACATCCGACACTTCATTGCTAGAATGTAACCGAAATGTTCCACATAAAATGAAAATGATTCATACCTAGAGGGAACACAATACGCCATGAAAAAGGAATCAGATTCTAAGTAGACAGATACCCGGTAACAATAAAAAGGCAGTGCTTTGAGAATACATTATTTCAAAGAGTTCACCGGAAACTACCAACTATAAAGTAAATGCGCAACTTTTTGAACGAAGACATCACGTCAGTAGACATCGCTACAGTGGTCACGATCCACAAACAGAAAAGAAGACATACACAGACATCAGAAAATTGGTCAGTAGACATATTCTCTGTGGTCTGGACAGCCACTCCATCAAGATATACCAGACCCAGACTTGTGCAAACAATGCTCAAGTGACATGCTCTGCTGTAATGCTTTACAAAGCCTTGCTGTAAAATATGTCCATGATTCCATGAACATGAAACGACTGTAATGGTCCATATACGGGGTCAGTATAAACTCTGGTTAGAGCAAAATACATGGTCTCTTTTTGTATTATTTGTTATTAACATGTAGTGTCTGTAGTTCATGGCAATTAAACTGTAGGTCACACACACACACACACACATGCACATGCACATGCGTGCGCATGCACGCATACATGAACAGTGGAGCGCACAGACACACACACACACACACACACACACACTCGCACACACACACACACACACACTCGCGCGAACACACACACTCGCGCGCACACACACACACACACGCATGCATGCACACACAAACACACACATAAAGTTTTTAAAATGGCAAACTTCGCATCAGAATGTTGATAAAATGTACAGATGCTGAATATCTTATGATATACTTCACTGTGATATTTGGAATTTGGTAATTGACAATCTTTTTAACAAATTATTGAAACAACTACAAAGACAAGAAAAGCATTGGCTTGATACATTCGTGATCCCATACATTTAATATGTCTGACAATCAAAAGTCCTATTTGTTTATAGGTTAAAGCTAAATGCTTTCCAAGCTGAATTCAGTAAAATGGAATGTGTTCGAGGAGCAGACAGAAACTTACCCCATAGCTCTTTTTTTTAATTGTCTTGATTTCATGGTCTACCCCATATCTCTTTTTTAATTGTCTTTATTTCATGGAACATCATCAGCTTGGTTTCATTAGATTTTTTTTTTATCAAAATACTTCAACCGTTTTAAATACAACTTGCTCTTTCCCTCTCTTGTTTCATATATTGTTTCAATCACTTCGCTTAAATTCTGCCCAATGCTTATGATTTTTCCCCCATGTCTTTTCGTTTTATCTGTTATTCTTTAAGGTAAACATACTAATTTGTTTGCACATCTACATCATCAAGCACCCCCCCCCCCCCCCCCCTAACATTGTCCCCCACCCGACCACCTCCTCCATTGCCCCACACCCATCCCCCTCTCATTTACATTTGAATTATGACAATGCATCCACCCTCACAATTTTCACGCACACACACGCACACTGATAACCACACTCGCAAGCACGCATGCATGCACACACACATACACGCAAAAAAACTTACACATGCATAAACATATGTGCGCGCACATACATACACGCAAGCACGAGCACACACACGCACACACACACGCACAGAATAAAACGGTCACAGGGGAAAAGTCACTGACATAGACAGTGAGACCAGCAGCAACAGACACAAATTGGACATATCCCTGACATCTTCCAAGCCGAAATATATGTTTTAGTAGTTCCCAAAGTAGTTTTCAATTGCCAGTTATTACATGCCTTTCATGGTCGTTTATTAAGGATTGAGTGGATGGTCCAAAGTGGATGGTGTTGTTGTTGTTCTTCGATTTAACGTCTTTTCACTTTAAAGTGATATTAGACAGGAAGTGAGTGTTTACTTGTATATGTGTATGAGTGTGTAGTATGCATGCGTGCTTGCTTGTGTGTGTGTGTGTGTGCATGTGTGTGTGTGCGCGCGCGTGTGTGTGCCTGTGTGTGTGTTAAATATTAGTGGAAATACGACATAAGAACAATCCTTAGCAAAAATCAACATTAACAAATCAAACTGCAACAGTCAAAACAAAACAGTCTAAAATACGCAGAAATCATAAAAACGAGCCGACTGGACTTATCATTAAGTTCTGAACAAAGTTCAAAATAAATACAGGTTCTTGGAAAATGCATTTAGATTCATCTTTTCTGAATTTTGATAGAGCTGATTCAAAATAAGGACAAAAGTACAAAATATGTGTTGTTGTACAACTTATCAACAGCCCCGCATACACATTGGGCGTTTTTTTATGAACTTTGTTTTGAAAGCGTTTAACCTAAGTCTGTAAAACAGTGAAACAATTTTTTTGCGGTGTTTTGGGTGTTTATTGACATTTTTTTGATAAAATGTATAATTTATTAATGAATTCTGTTTTGAAAAATTTTGTGATCGAGCGTTTAAACAACACTTTATTGAAGAATTAGGCTTATGTACTTTGGGAAGCATGTAGTCTTTATATATCTTTTCAAAATTTTCAAAAGAAGCTTTTTGTAATAAAGAGTAACCCTCTTGTAAACTTAAAAGAATGGGAATATCCTTGGATTTAAAAGGCTTTTTTGCACCTGCACGAGCTGTACGATCAGCCCATTCATTTCCAGATATTGAACAATGAGATGGGATCCAACAAAAATCAACTGCGATACCCCTTGATATAAGAACATGAATAGTATTTTAATTTCTGTGATGACTTCAGCCCGGTTTTTCGGATTTGTTGATTCTAAAGCTTGGAGAACTGATTTAGAGTCTACACAAAAGAGTGCACCATAGAAATTGAATGGTGTATCAATGACGTACTGAATAGCCATTAAAACTGCTATTAATTCAGCTGTGAAAATGGAGATGGTGTACCTGTGTACGTGTGTGCGAGTGTGTGCACGCGAGTGTGAGTGTGCGCACACGTGTGTGTGTGGTGTGTGTGTGTGAGAGAGAGAGAGAGAGAGAGAGAGAGAGTTCTGGAGGTTTCTTTTTTTTTTAGATGGCTTTCATGGTCATTTATAAGGGAATGATTTGGAGGTGAAGAGTAAGAGAAAGAAAGAGACAGACAGACAGACAGATAAAGACAGAAAGAAAGACTCACAGTCAAGTCTGAAACTGAATGAATACAAAAGAAAACTTAATGGTTATTGCCCCCTACTGCTATTATCGCTATTACTACCACTACTACTGCTGTTGCCGATATCATTACTACTGCTACTGTTAATACCTCTACTGTCGCTGCTGCTGCTACTACTACTACTACTACTACTGTTCCTACCACTACTACTGCTTCTGCTATACTACTACTACTACTACTGCTGCTACTACTACTACTACTACTGCTGCAGCTACTGTTGATACTACTACTACTACTACTGCTGCTGCTACTACTACTACTTCTACTACTACTACTACTGTTCCTACTACTACTACTGCTGCTGCTTCTGCTACTACTACTACTGCTGCAGCTACTGTTGATACTACTACTACTGCTGCTGCTGCTGCTGCTACTACTACTACTGCTACTACTACTACTGCTACTACTACTACTGCTACTACTACCAGCACCACCACCACTACTACTACTGCTACTTACCACTACTAACTACTACTACAACTACTACTACTACCAGCACTACTATTTACCTCTACCACTACTACTATTTCTGCTACTGCTGCTGCTGCTACTACTACTACTACCACCACTACTACTGCTGCTACTGTTACTACTACTACTACTGCTGCTACTACTGCTGCTACTACTACTACTACTACTACTACCAGCACCACCACCACTACTACTACTGCTACTTACCACTACTAACTACTATTACTACTACTGTTTCTGCTACTACAACTACTACTACTACTCTTACGACTACTACTACTACTCTTACTACTACTAACTACTACCACTTCTACTGCTACCACTACTACTGCCACCACTGACTACTACCATTACTACTACCACTACTACTACCACTACTACTACTACTACTACTATTTACCACTACCACTACTACTACTCTTGCTACTACCACTACTACTACTACTACCACCAGTTGTACTACTACTACTACCACCACTACCACCACCACTGCTATTCCAGAAAGACTACAACTTTGGATTCTCTCTTGAGGGCACATAAGACCGTATGGCGAAAGCTTGGCTGTGTCTGGAGTGGCACTGTCTTCATCTGTCCGTGGGCAGGGGTGGTTGGGTCTGTGGGGTGTGCTCGGCAGCTGGAGGGTGGTGTTTTTCGCCGGTGGGCTCTGCAGTCATGAAATACGGGCTGGTACACCCATGGGGATGCTACTTTAAGGCTGTTATGAGCTGCATCCTGTAGTCTGATTTACCTCTGTTCAGGAGCAGTTATGTCCCTTGATATCTTAATGGAGTGTCCTGCGCGTGCCTGTACCCATTGTCAACACAGCACAGGCCTCCAAGGGTGGTACAGGACTGCTCTAAAGGCAGGTGAAGACAGTGCTGCTCTGGGTCCTCCCCAGCACCTTCGGGTGTTTCTTTTTCTTCTACTACTACCACCACTACCACCACCACTGCTATTCCAGTACACAAGGAGAAGGCGGAATATTCTGAAGGTGTGGTATAAATGCCCTGCTCCTATTTCAGATCTAAATGGAGAATTGAAAGAGAAAGAGGGAAACACGAGGCAGAGACTACTGCTGGTACTAACACCACTACTGCTACCACAGCTGCTGCTGTTGCTGCTACTACTTGTGCTAATATCACAACTACATTAATAATAGCCCTGTGTATGAAGAATTAAAAAAGAAAATGAAGACATGTGACTATAGACTATGTGCTGTAGATCTATAGATCATGTTTTAGATCTACACGGAGTTTACGGGACCTACACCAGACTTTGTATCCTGTGTCACAGAGACGAGTTCTTCCAGTGGCTGACAGCTGTCCGTCACCGACTGCCCTCAGTCCCTGTATGGGCAGCGTCAGTGTGGATAGTGGACAACAGCCGCAAACATCCCCCTCGGTCCTGGCTGGAGATCTGCACAGTCACCGAACCTCTTCGGTCTCCACCTGCAGTCACCAGACAGGTGGAGGGGACACGTTGGATAGATGACCTCACCATCCCCCAGTACAGCACCCCAGCACTGTCTCCCCCCACAAAGGGACCATCAGTCCGGCAGCTGAGTCACAATGGTCAGGAAGGTCACAGTGGGGGTGAGCCCTGGCAGTGTGCCCAGTGTGCCGACACCATTGGTCAACTCCTGTCCGATCTGCGTGTGGGACAGCCAGGTAGGAACTGTTCTATCTCATCAGCAGCAGCAGCAGCAGCAGCAGCAGCAGCATGATCATACTGGTGATGACATGAGAACTAATTTAGATCTTATTCTGTGCAATGTACAAGTCCTCACAGAGAAATAGATCTGGATCTCCTCCTCTGATTCACATTTATTTCTTGTACACCGTGGCTGGTTGTGTGTGTGTGTGTGTCTGTCTGTTTGTCTGTCTGTCTCTGTGTCTGTCTATTTGTCTGTTTGTCTGTCTATTTGTCTGTCTGTCTGTGTGCATCAGACCAGCCAGGGGTGGAGGTGTACAGTGACGTCATGTCATCATGATCATGTTGTTTTCAGGTGCCCCCCAGTACAGGGACACCTGGGTTCTCTGTACTGACCTTCCTGATGCACGTGAGGCTGATGACCTTGTACATGGTCTGAGTGGCGGTCACCGTGTACTGGTCAGGGCGGTGTCACGTCCCCCCAGTGCCGCTGATGCAGAGGATCTGGCCCTGGCCCACACTGACCAGGTCATCGTCACAGACTACAACAATGTCCAGGGGATGGAGAGGACGGTGGTCATAGCGCTGGGAGCGTTCTGGGATGATGACTATCTGTCATTCTCCAGGTCCTCCAGTTTTCTGTGTATCATTCACTGACACCACCACAGGGACAGCCTGTCACCATGTGTCACACCTCCACCCCTCATCACCAACGGCTTCATGTTTCTCTCTCCCCCCTCCCCTCCACCCCTCCCTGCTCTTCATCTTTCTGTTCTTCTTTCTTTCCGTTCCGTCTTTCCTTTCCTCCTCCCTTTCTTTCTTCTTCTTTCCTTTGTTCCTGTCTTTCACTCCATCGTCACCTCTTTGTTCACTCTTTTCTTCATTCCCTTTGTCCTTTCTTCGTTTATTTCGTCCGTCTGTTCTTCTTCAGTGACATTCGCTTACATTCATTCCTTCTTCCCGTCTGGCCTCTTTCTTTCTTTCTGTCTGCCTTTCTTTCTTATTGTGACGTCATTTACACAGTGACATCAAACACTGAGCTCTGTGTGACACGGTATTTTGAACACACTGTACAGAACTCAAGAAGCCAACCTGTTTATCAACACTTTTTTTTAATTCTGTCTTTCAGTCTGTCTTTCTGTCTATCTGTCTGCCTATCAGTCAGTCAGTCAGTCTGTCTGCCTGTTTCTCTCTCTCTCTCTCTCTCTCTCTCTCTCTCTCTCTCTCTTCTCTCTTTCTCTCTCTCTCTCTCTCTCTCTCTCTCTCCTTTAAAAAACATGTTGTATATATGTACTTATGTACCCTGAGAGAGCTCTGTTTACTGTGCATTTACCTATGTTGACCCTAGAGACATACATATGCTATAACATTGGTTGATCATGTACTTTGAGCACACGACTATTGTGTTCTTTTGTCTGGTAATCTTAACCGTAGAACCTCTTA
>CM065747.1:12304790-12372290 GCA_033310375.1 Conus canariensis | reverse complement strand
AAGTGTCGGATCATGAAAGACGTAATGAGAATTGTAACAAAAGTAAACATATTCTGCATGATAACGGAGATAAAACAAATAATACACATTCAAAATATTTTACGTTCCTGCACTGGAATATTAATGGAATTCTTTCCAAGATTCACAATAAAGATTTTCTTTCTTATTTGTCCAAATTTGACTTTATCTGTCTTGTAGAGACTTTTGTGGAAAATCTTGAATTTAATGTGTTTACTGGCTATACTGTGTTTAGCAAACCTGCTGTTAAGTTTACTAGACAAGGCAGACGTTCAGGGGGGGTAATATGTCTGATTAAGAATGATTTTGTGCACTATATCAGAGAACTCCAGGTAGATTGCTCAAATGCTCTTTTCTTTTTGATTGACGGGATATTGTTTGATCTTGCAGAAGATGTGTTATATGTTTGTGCATATGTGCCTCCTGAGGGTTCACCATATTATGCTTATTTTGATATAGACAATGGTATATGTTCTCTGGAAGAATGCCTTACTGAGTGTATGCTTGATTTGAACAATATACATGTGATTCTATCTGGAGATTTGAACAGTAGAACTGCAAATGTCTCTCAAGATATTTTTTATGAGCATGATAAGTATGGTGTTGATTTAACCAGTTGTTCCAATTTTTCGGAAAGAAAATCTTCCGACAGTATAATCAATGGCTATGGAAAATGTTTGTTGGATATGTGTACTTCACTTGGACTGTGCATATTAAATGGAATATGTCATGGGGACCTCGATGGGCACTACACTTATATATCAGAGTCAGGGTGTAGTGTAAATGACTATTTTTTGATGTCTCGAGAATTATTTTCACTTGTTGTATCGTCTTGCAGTTTATATGTATCAGAACGATTGGAATCTGACCATTTACCCGTGGAGCTTCATTTTGAATTGCCGAATTTAAACCCTGTGTTTTTGACCGCTGGAAAGGAACGTGAAGTTATTAAAAAGTTTGTGTGGAAGCCTTCTTTTGAACATACTTATGTCACTGCAATGCATTCAGATGAAGCATTGTCATCTCTTGACAGTGCTATTGATATGATTGATCATGACTGCAATGAAGCCTTGAATATGTTTCTTACATGTGTTAAAACTTGCTCTTCTTGCATGGAAAAACAACTCTGTTTGAACAATGCTGATGAACAAAATGACTGGTATGACAAAGAATGTAAACTAAGTAAATCGAAAGCAAAAGGATTGCTACACACATTTCGGCAAACGAAGGATAGTTCTGATCGTGATGCTTACTGCATAGCTAGGAGAGAGTATAAGAATTTGTTAAAATTTAAAGAAAATCAGCACAATGAGCAATTGTTAGGGGCGTTAGTTGATTCCATAAGTGATCAAAGGGAGTTTTGGGAAAATGTCCATAAAATTTCTTCAAAACGAAAGCAGCCACGTAACAATATAACAATTGATGATTGGTATAAACATTTTAAACAGTTGCTTGAAACAAATTCAGAAAACGAATTTACGTTAGTATCTAACGACAACATTGATGATAGTTTTGATGAATATGAATATGGTGGTTCCATGAACCGCCCAATATCTAGAGAAGAAGTGTTATTGGCTATAAGAAAGTTAAAGTACGGTAAATCCGCTGGTCCGGATGAAATTATCGGCGAGTTGCTGAAAAATGCTGGTGATCGAGTAATTGACTTCTTTGTTAAACTGTTTAACACTCTGTTTGATAAGGGAGTATTGCCAGATAACTGGACAGAAACTATTATCTTACCTTTATTTAAAAAAGGTAATGTAGATGATCCCGGTAATTATAGAGGGATATCATTATGTAATACAAGCAGTAAAGTTTATAGTTCTATAGTAAATAATAGGATTCAAGAATGGATTGAGCTGCATAATATCACAGGGGAATATCAAGCAGGGTATAAAAGGGGATATTCCACCATTGATCACATGTACACATTATTAGCTTTGATCCAAAAACAGTTTTGCTTTAACCGTAAACTCTATGTCGCCTTTATTGACTTTGAGAAAGCTTTTGACTCTATAGAAAGGAATCTACTGTGGCCTATTCTGGTAAAAAATGGTATCAAAGGAAAACTCCTTCGGTGTATTCATAGCATGTATACTACAGTCAGAGCTAGAATTCGCTCGGGTGCAAAATTGACAGATTACATAAACTGTACCCGGGGGGTAAAACAAGGAGATGTTACAAGTCCAGTGCTGTTCTCTTTATTTATAAATGAATTAGCAATAGAAGTGATTAGAAATGGGAAGCATGGTGCAACATTTATGCATGATTACTTTGAACTATTTATATTACTTTTGGCAGATGACATAGCTCTTCTGTCGGAAACAGTAGTTGGGTTACAGACGCAACTAAATAGTCTACATAGGGCAGCAACAGCACTCCATCTGAATGTGAATATGAATAAAAAGTAATATAGCTGTATTTAGAAAAGGTGGGTACTTAGCAGCTAGTGAACATTGGACTTATAATGGAATCCTTATGCCTGTTGTTAATGTTTATAAATATTTAGGCATCTATTTTTCAACACGGTTGAGATTTACTGTTTCTTGTAAGAACCTTGCCTGCAGAGCAAAGCATGCGTTGTTATGCATATTGCAAAAATTACGTAAGTTAAAATGCAATTCTCTTGCTGTATATTTAAAACTATTTGACGCGCAGATACAACCCATTGTTCAGTATGGTGCTGAATTGTGGGGGCTAAGTAATGCTGCACACTTTTGTGAAAAAGTACATCTCTTTGCTCTGAAAAAGTTTTTAGGAGTTCAGTTACAAACACCGAATGACCTTGTGTATGGTGAGACAAATAGATACCCTGTTTACATAAATTCTGCCGTTAGGTGCATGCACTACTGGTTAAAGTTGACAAGAATGGATGAGTCAAGATTACCGCGAAAAGCATATAGAACATTATTTGAGTTAGACTCTCGTGATAAGACAAACTGGGCGTCTGACATTCGCTGTAAGTTATACATGTTTGGTTTTGGTTATGTGTGGTTAAACCAAGGTGTTGAGGGAGTGGAACAGTTTATTGCTGACTTTAAAGAAAGACTTGTACTTTGCAGATGGCAAGAATGGGATTTTCATGTCAAGAATAGTGACAGATTTAGTGTATATAAGACTTTTTGCACAATAGCAATAGATAAAATGCATTTAACGTTAAATCTAGACAGACATATCAAGATTATTACAACAAGATTCAGACTGGGTATTTCAGATATTGCTGTACATAGATGTCGATACAAACAACATACCCCTGTTGATTTGATTTGTCCATTGTGTAAAGAAGAGAAAGAAGATGAAGTGCATTTTGTTCTGTGCTGTCCTTCACTAAACGAAATAAGAGAACGTTATATACATTTGAAATACTACAGATTTCCAAGTCTTTTCAGATTAAGCTTACTTCTAGCTTCCAATAATGAACGAACAACTAGAAATCTGTCCATTTACCTATACAAAGCATTTAAGTTAAGATCTGTTCTTGTTTCTTAATGTAAAGCATTGAATCAGTTTTTGAACGTGTAAAATATCGAATGATTTTCAGATGCACCCCTTCACGAGGGGCAATGGCCTATTTGTGAATAAAATATCCGTATCCGTATCCGTATCTCTCTCTCTCTCTCTCTCTCTCTCTCTCTCTCTCTCTCTCTCTCTCTCTCTCACACACACACACACACACACACACACACACACACACACACACACACACCCCAACACAAACACACACACATGCACAAACACACACAGACACACACACATACACACACACTCACACATGCACGCACAGACACACACACATACATACTGTCCACGCAGACACACACACACATACACATACAAACAAAAACAGATACACAAACGGACACACACACACGCACACACAAAGATACACACAGACACACAGACACACAGACACACAGACACACACACACACACACACACACACACACACACACACACACACACACACACACACACACACTGTCATGTGACGTAGCCTCACATGGCGACATGTGACGTTCCGTCGCGTACGCCCTTATTTGATATAAAGCATTTCCCTAGGTAGGGAAAAGGAAAGGTGAATGAAAGGACAATTTACATGGCCTGACCATGACTAGTGATCGGTGTCACCAGTGGCTATAGACGTAGGGTGATTATTGGTTGAATTGATGAGGAAAATGGACGGACGTTGTCATCATCATCATCATCATCATCATACATGATGATGATGATGATGAACGAGATTCACCTGTGATCTACCATTACCAGGTGAGGTATAGACAGATGGGGAGAGAAAAGAGAGGGAGTTAAGAAAAGGTAAAAAAGGGAAAAGAATTTATCATTATTCAGATTCTGAAATAGATTACTTACACGGACTTCATTCGTGTTTCAGCCCTTCCTGGTGCTGTGGCAGCACCAGTAACGGGATAGGCGACTGTGGCAGTCGCAGAAGTATTTGGGCTCCAGTGCTGTTTCAGCACCTAATTGTCTCCAGAGTTGGAGAACCTAGTTGAAGAGGACAGCGACTGCGGCAGTCGTGAGAGAATTTTGAAAACGTTTGTCATGTTGACCCACTGTGATTTTTGATTGTCCCCCTGGGTCGGAACTCGGATATTTGTTCTTGTATTTTAAGCCATCTTTGATTCTTCTTTGGAAAGTGTATAAATTGTTTCTCCATTGAGGAGGAGAAACCGGTAAAAGATTACTTGTAAATTACGATGTATAATGAAATTTGGTCCCAGCTAGTGGATCTGTGGAATGCTTGTACCTCAACTGGAGAGGAGGAACGAAAGGTTATTCTTGGAAAACAAACCAGTTGTATATGCTTGAAAAGTTATCGTTTAGTAAGTTATTCCCCGGAGAGGAGGGGAGAAGAAGAGTTATTGTAGTGCGCCTTCTGGTTGTTTGGAGTGACTGCGTGTGCACGGAGTGAATGCTGAGCTGAGTGCGTGCATGCATTTGCGCTCAGTGTGACAATTACATATTTTGCCAATTTTCTCCTTCAATTGTTTTTTTTTTTCCTCCTCTCCCTAACCTTCTCCCCCACCACCACTACCCTCTTCTTCCTCATTTTTGTTTGACAACTAACGTGCTTCACCCCTACCCCCATCACCACCACCTTCACCCCTCTCCTACTCTACCACCCTTCTCCTCTTTCATATAAAGCCATGCCTTTATACATTGAAGGTCACTTTACTCCATTGTTTTCATCATGCTATCCGGATGCAGTTGTGGATGGATGTATGTATTCACACACACACACACACACGCACACACACGTGCACACATGCATGCGTACAGTATGCACACACACACACACACACACACACACACACACATATATATATATATATATACACACACATATGTATATATATGAAATGTTCCCTTTGGTCTCTCACCTTGTCCTCCCATTCCCCCCCCCCCCCCCTCCACCCCATGCCTTTCCTTTCTTTTTTAACTCTCTCCCTCCCCCTTATTTTCTGTTTCTCCCTCTCTCTCATTTCTTCTTCTCTCTCTGTGATGTGTGTGTGTGTGTGTGTGTGTGTGTGTTGTGTAGGCTGGTGGTCCATGAGTGCATGTATTTTGCCTTGCATGCAACAGTTATCAGCATGACCTCATTTTACGTGAATAGGAATTTCCCGTAAATTATGTCATTTCACTTGATGTCACACACACACATGCACGCACACACACACACACACACACATTCCAGATGTTTTACCAATCCAGTCTGCAGTGTTGTCAGTTTCTTTGAGGGTTTGTTTGTTTGTTCCTTTTTTTGTTGTTTTGTGCTCTCTCCCATTCTCTGTGTGTGTGTGTGTGTGTGTGTGTGTGTACGCACGAAAGTAAGAGAAAGATAAACGGACAGACAGACCACAGACTGACTTCAGAATTAGGCATTTGCACAGTATTACTAAACTTGTGTGGATTGTGCTTCCTATATCTTAATGATTTAAAATCTTACATGATTTAAAACCATCGCCATTTGATGGGCAAGTGGTTTTCTGTAGGCGATGGGGTAAACTTTATCTACTGTAGGGGCCAGGTCAGAAAAAAAACAATAATGCTCAGTCCCATATATGCTCTCCATTTGTGCCTGAACTGAATGATGTGAGTTGGTAAGAGCAATGAAATGACATGACAGTGACAATGGCTTGTATTTATCACCTGAACACTCTGGGAGTCACCTGCTGCATCTTAACAATGACCAGGTCACTGAACACATTTCATACAGTGAGTGGTCATCCTGTAGGGCTGTTTTTGTTCACCCTGCCACAGAGGCAGCTACACTCCATCTTCAGAGGAGAGATGATATGAAGTCTTCACACATCTAATTCCATTCTACAGAACACTGTCTATGCTCACAGAACAAAGTGCATTCTGTGCTTCATTCCATTTCATGACTCTGTCCAGCATCAGTACATGTGTGACTCCATTCTGTGCTTCATTCCATTTCATGACTGTCCAGCATCAGTACATGTGTGACTCCTATTTTACAACACCATCTATATTTGGTTTGCATTTCTACAGAGAATTTATTGTGCAATCGCATCACAATGTCATGTTGAAAATGCCCATCCACAGCCTGCTACACCCCAGCAACAAAAGAAAACAAAGTTCTTCTGTTTGTTCAATTAGACAAACAACATTCTGTGCCAAATCAGCATCCCAAACTGTCCTGTAACAACAGAGAAATCCTCATAGAATCTTCTCTCTATTAAAGAATCAACTGTGATTGCACAGACTGCATGTACATGTGTGTATGTGACTGAGCATGTGAAGGTTGTACATTGTGAAGACTGAGTGACATTGAGAGTGAGAGACAGAAGACGGACAGACAGACAGCTATGGACAGACAGAGAGAAATAAAAATGAAATGAGTACATTGGTGAATGATTGAGAGAATAAATGAACATGAATTTTTAAGTGTGGATAGATCAACATTCATACACAGTTCCTGCACAACTACAACAAACAAAAAGTACACAAATATTCATTTGGTTTTAATGACAGGAATGATAACATACAAACAACAAAAACAAATTCAACTCCTAATAATTAAAAGACCACAATATTGCAGTCAAAACAAGACTTCATGTTTGCACAGTGATCTGAAAAAAAAATTGCAGACTGATAATTTCATAAACATCATCATGTTTGTTTACATACACACACATAAAATTATGTGCGTACATGCACACACACATTGCTCAAAGTCTTCCAGAAAACATTTGCCCCTAACAACAAAGGCCATTGTGAACAGACTCTCTCTCTTTCTCCCCAAACTACTCTTTTCCTACAGTGTCCAATTCTTTCTTGCATCTTGTAGAATGCTGTGTTTATCAACAGCAAACACCTATAGCCATGAAATTAAAGCAAAGCATGAAAGGCAGAAATTTGGTAAAAGTAGGGGATGGAGGAAGGGGAGTGGGGCAGTTCATCATCCAAGTGTTTGAAAACCAGAGAGAAGAGGGAGAGGGGAGGGGGGGACCACAGCACAGCCTCCTGTTCCCACAGTTCACACCTTACTATTGTGCAAACACTCTCTCTGCTCTTTCCAAGTGTACTTTTTTTTGTCCAACAGATGTTTTCGTTTTCTGCTGAGACCACTAAAAAGAAAAAAAAATTGGGCCATTTTCCGCTGAGAGCAGTAGTGATCTGAACATGCAAAGAGAAGCCTGCATGAGCACACACACACACACACAAACACACACACACAAACACACACATGCACACGCGCGCACACACACACACACACACTATGAGGACATAATCAGACCATCATCCAATTCATCCACTCATAACACTGGCACAGTGACAGGCATGACAACAGAGACAGATGAGGAGACAGTACTTCACACTAACACCCTGAATTGTGTGCAGAACTTTTTTCATATGCCAATTCAATCTCAGTGATACAACATGAAAAGTACCTGATCCGACAACAAAAGTGCAGCAGGCCTTACAACGCATTCATCACAAAGAACACATGGTATCCCTCCTTTATCTGTCTTTAGTTAGACTGGTCACTACAACTGGTGCAATCTTTACAAATCAAAATAACACAATCCAAACCAATATTTATATACAGAAATTTTCATGCCATTCCTTATGATATAACTGACTATGCACAAACCTATTCATGGCTTACAGAACATACATGGTTTATATTCACAATCAGAACTCAAAGAAGATTATTTATGCTTAGTTCACTCAATTTGAAATATAGTAATCAAATTCATATATATATATATATATATATATATACATACACACACACACACACACAAATGAAAACAAATTCAGAAAAGGCAATTAAGGAAGAGGAGTGGGCAGGGACAATGGGTGGAGGGAGGGGGTATTAAAACACACAGAGGAGGGGGAAGAGAAGGGAAGCAGACATGGGGACGGCAGGAAGAAGACATGGGGACGGCAGGAAGAAGAAGACATGGGGACGGCAGGAAGAAGAAGACATGGGGACGGCAGGAAGAAGACATGGGGACGGCAGGAAGAAGAAGACATGGGGACGGCAGGAAGAAGAAGACATGGGGACGGCAGGAAGAAGACATGGGGACAGCAGGAAGAAGCAGACATGGGGACGGCAGGAAGAAGCAGACAGGGGGACGGCAGGAAGAAGACATGGGGACGGCAGGAAGAAGAAGACATGGGGACGGCAGGAAGAAGAAGACATGGGGACGGCAGGAAGAAGCAGACAGGGGGACGGCAGGAAGAAGACATGGGGACAGCAGGAAGAAGACATGGGGACGGCAGGAAGAAGACATGGGGACGGCAGGAAGAAGCAGACAGGGGGACGGCAGGAAGGGGAATCAGGATGGGAAAGATGGAGCCTGCACTGAAAGGCAACGATGTTGAAACTGTCAATAACCATAACTCTGCAAAAATGAAGAGGTGCTGTGAGGTTGTGGGGGAGGAGGGTACGATGGTGGAGGGGAAGGGAGGGAACCAGGGGTCGGCATCTCACTTTCCAGTGAACTCCCACATCATGTACACTGCAGAGTTGTATCACTCCGGGACTGACAGTCCATACTGCTATGAACTCACATACTATGCCACAATACATGACTCTACTTATGACAGGAGGTTGGAAATTCACTATGATGTGAACCTACACACTGTGTTGCAAGTGTGTATCAGGAAGCTGGGCTGCACATGATGTAGTATGAGCTCACTTTGTCACACCAAAAAGGTGTATCAAAGGACTGGGCAGTCCACTGTCATGTCAACAATCCATCATTCACTATGTCACACCACAAAGGTGTATCAAAGGACTGGGCAGTCCACTGTCATGTCAACAATCCATCATGCACTATGTCACACCACAAAGGTGTATCAAAGGGCTGGGCCGTCCACTGTCACGTCAACAATCCATCATTCACTATGTCACACCACAAAGGTGTATCAAAGGGCTGGGCAGTCCACTGTCACGTCAACAATCCATCATGCACTATGTCACACCACAAAGGTGTATCAAAGGACTGGGCAGTCCACTGTCATGTCAACAATCCATCATGCACTATGTCACAATCCACTCCACAAGCATCGCACTGCAAGCATCACTATGAACACAGTTTCCCATACAAGAGATATGATCATATGTTCAGACAGGAGACCTAAGAAAGTGGTAAAAGCCTGAAAATTGCCTGGGGACAGCCCAGCAGGTGGAATGACTCAAAAATCAAGGTGGGGTAAAATAACCAGCAGTGAGTTTGACTGGTGATGAAAACCCCGTGATCTTTCCATTACTGACATTCAGGTTTATCTATTGCGAAAGGCCATTGGTTGTCTTAATGTTGCTTTCACACACACACACGCACACACACCACACACACACACTCTCTCTCTCTTAAGCAGATTCATCAAATCTGTGCAATTGGTCTATGCACCTTAGAAAAAACAACAACAACTGAATTCAGGTTCAAAGAGGAAGTGTCTAATGTTTAATGTTTCAGTTCAGTCTTTACTGCAGATCAATTTTGACCATTCACCCACTACTGATAGTTTATGTAGGCTTTACAGTACTATGTGTTCTTACTGTATTTATTCCTCTTCAGATGATGCAGATTGTACAAGACTTGCTCTCCTACCAGCTGACCAAACACTATGGTTAACATCACAGATTCCTGGATGGGAGGTTGTGGGTTCAATTTCCCTCAGAGCCATTTATATTTGGTGGGATTTTTCTCCTCACGATTGGCTCCTGCAAACAGTTGAGTTCACTATAGGTTCAACTGGGAGGACTTGAACTGGAGTCAAGTTTCATCCATTTCATAAATGCGTCACTTCGAGTGTTGTTCAAGTTTCCTCACCAACACAGCAGGTGCTCTCATGACAACCTCAATTGTGATTTCCTCTCCATGTCTACACAGTGGTCTCCTCTCCATGTCTACACAATGGTTTCCTCTCCATGTCTACACAGTGATTTCCTCTCCATGTCTACACAGTGGTCTCCTCTCCATGTCTACACAATGGTTTCCTCTCCATGTCTACACAGTGATTTCCTCTCCATGTCTACACAGTGGTCTCCTCTCCATGTCTACACAGTGGTCTCCTCTCCATGTCTACACAATGGTTTCCTCTCCATGTCTACACAAGGTTTCCTCTCCATGTCTACACAGTGATTTCCTCTCCATGTCTACACAGTGGTCTCCTCTCCATGTCTACACAATGGTTTCCTCTCCATGTCTACACAGTGGTTTCCTCTCCATGTCTACACAGTGGTCTCCTCTCCATGTCTACACAGTGGTCTCCTCTCCATGTCTACACAGTGGTCTCCTCTCCATGTCTACACAGTGCTTTCCTCTTCATGTCTACACATTGAGTGAGATTGTGTCAAGGTCGCTGGTATCGGCAAGTTCATGGGGATCATCACTTGATGAACATGTTGGCACCCTCCAGAAGGTGATCATCTCCCACACTGGCTCCATGTCTAAAGGATTTTTGTTGTTAGTGAGGGACTTAGAGTGTGGTGTCCTGCGTACGTTGGATCAGAACAGGCTCCAGTGAACACCACCAAAGTGACTCAGCACCAGTGCTGTGTGTCCTCTGGTGGACTGCCTCATGATAACTCGACACTGACTCTCCCTGCGGAATGCCAATGCTGGGGAGGGGGGGGGGGGGGGGGGGGTGGCAACAGGACGACCCAGGCCGTCTGTGGATGGGGAGAGGGAATGAGCATCATGGGGAAATGCTACGGGAGTGGCTCAAAGATGAGACACACACACACACACACAAAAAATGTCCTGAAGAGTTTATTTCCTAATCGACAGTGCTGGTGCCTAAGACTCATACACAATTGCCACTGTATTCAATTCTCACATTTTTAAGTATGGGTTTTCCGCGGCCATATCATAAAAAGAGTATGGTTCAAATGATGGAACTGTTTATTTCTTTAACCTTAGATGTATATACAAATCAGCTTATACACAGCTTTAAGGTTCTTGACAAATACCAAAAATTTAAACAGAAAATTCTCAATAAATCAAAAGACATATGATTTCATTATCTCTGGGTCACAGCCAACCCAAAAGATGTTGTGAAGATTACAGTTACATGCATAGAAGTGCAATCTCTTCACATTATTACATCCAAAATACGTAAAGGTTATGAACAACTGTTGGTCACCTGGATTCCTACTATTTTATATCTTTGTTACATGTGTGTGCTGAAAACACACACACACACACACACACACACACACACACACACACACACACACACACACACATTTTCCTTTCAGTATGAGTCAGACCAGTACATCAGTAGATATTCTCAACCATACCATTTTCATAGTATGAGCATTTTACTGCAAAGTTTTTAAAGCCTAACTTCCTGAGGAATATGCGAACAGTTGTCAAACATGTGCGTATACACTCGCACTCACACACACAGACAAACACAGACACACACACACCATGCTGAAAAAAAACAACATTGCCTAGTAAACAATCAACAAGTGTATCTAATTTCTTCAGGCTTCTTTCATGTGTACTCAACAGACTAAATGCTTTTTTTTCCTTACCAGAATTGGGCATCATGTGTATTATCAACTAAAGTAAACTAGTCTATGCAAAAGTCTTCAATCAAGAACACATTAAAGATCACTGTATATCTTTCCTGATTTCAAGTCAATGTTAGAACTATCACTTCACATGACATTCATCTCTTGGGCAGAACATTTTAACATCATACTGCACACATTGCATAAAACCAATTTAGACAAATTTGTACTGGTCTGTGTGTGTGTGTGTGTGTGTGTGTGTGTGTGTGTGTGTGTGTGTGTGTGTGTGTGTGCGTGTGTGTGTGTCCATGTTATCTGCCTTTACTTAAGTCCTAGTGTACACAGAATTGTTTCAGATCAGTATGGATCACTGTTTGTCTTTTGTTTTCATGTTATCTGGATATGGGAAAAAATTGCTTAAGGCACAGTTCTTTTCGCCCCAACAGACACACTTGACTTTTGACCAGTAAGGATCATCTTGTATTTCTTCCAGATACCTGCCTGTACAATTGTTTGGATGCACACAACAGATACATGATTTCTGACCAATGTGGATAATCTTGTGTCTTTTCAAGTAACCCGTCTCCCTAAAAGTTGTATTGTGCTGATGGATCATCCGTGTCTCACCAGGTAATATACTAAAATGTCTTACTGTATACATCACATGAAAAGAATCTCTAACTGGTGTCCATCAGCTGGTATCTTTTCAAGCTACATGACATGCAAGAGGCTTTAACACTTGCCAGTTCAGACATTTGATGCTAGGCTTTTAGCAGAACCCTGTCATGATTGTTTCCTGATTATTAACTGAAAGTAACCGAGTATGGAAATATATTAATGTATTAAAGTCAGGTAAATGTATTTTGATTTTAAATGATCAGAAAGAAGCAGAAAATTTCAATAGAAAAAGTAATTTTTGAAACAGTAACAATGGAAAAATACTGGGAGTGTGGCATCAGATGTACACATTGGAAAACCAGGAGTCAACTGATGGAGTTAATTAATGCACAGAACACAGCAAAATCAATTTTTCACCTGCACTATCTTGCATATCTTCGTAATTTGCCAGTGTACTAGTCTTTCAGCACACATTATTCACTGAATTGCATCACCTTATGTTTCTACAAGCAACTTGTTTGCGCAAGTCTTACTGCACACAACACGTGCAACGTGATTTCTGTTCAGTGTGGATTTTGCGTCTCTTTAGGCTGCCTACAAGCATATAACTCTTACTGCACACATCGCATACAAATGACTTCTGACCAGCTTGAATCATATTGTGAATTCTCTTTAGACTATCTGCCAGTCTAAAAGTCTTACTGCACACATCACATGCAAATGGTTTCTCACCAGTATGGATCATTTTGTTTCTTCAGGTGACTTGCCTCTCTAAAATTCTTACTGTACACATCACATAAAAATAATTCTCACCAGATCATCTTGTATTTCTTCTGGTATTTCTCCTGTGTAAAGGTCTTACAGCACACATCTCATGCCAATGGTTTCAGACAAGTGTGGATCATCTTGTGTGCCTTCAGACCAATTGCCCATGTACATCTCTTACTACACACATCACATGAAAATGATTTCTCACCAGTATGGATCATCTTGTGTTTCTTCAGATTACCTGCCCATGTAAAACTCTTACTACACACATCACATGAAAATGATTTCTCACCAGTATGGATCATCTTGTGTCACTTCAGGTCACCTGCCTGTGTAAAAGTCTTACTGCACACATCACATGAAAATGATTTCTCACCAGTATGGATCATCTTGTGTTTCTTCAGATGACCTGCCAGTCTAAAACTCTTACTGCACACATCACATGAAAATAATTTCTCACCAGTATGGATCATCCCGTGTCTCTTCAGGTCACCTGCCCGTGTAAAACTCTTACTGCACACTTCACATGAAAATAATTTCTCACCAGTATGGATCATCTTGTGCGTCTTCAGACTACTTGCCCGTGTAAAACTCTTACTGCACACTTCACATGAAAATAATTTCTCACCAGTATGGACCATCTTCTGTGTCTTCAGGTGACCTGCCCGTGTAAAAGTCTTACTGCACACTTCACATGAAAATGATTTCTCACCAGTATGGATCATCTTGTGTCTGTTCAGGTCATCTGCCAGTGTAAAACTCTTACTGCACACATCACATGAAAATAATTTCTCACCAGTATGGATTATCTTGTGTCTCTTCAGATTGCTTGCCCGTCTAAAAGTCTTACTGCACACATCACATGAAAATGAATTTCTCACCAGTATGGATCATCTTGTGTGTCTTCAGACTACTTGCCTGTGTAAAAGTCTTACTGCACACATCACATGAAAATGATTTCTCACCTGTATGGATCATCTTGTGTGTCTTCAGACTACATGCCCATGTAAAACACTTACTGCACACATCACATGAAAATGATTTCTCACCAGTATGGATCATCTTGTGTCTCTTCAGGTCACCTGCGAATGTAAAACTCTTACTGCACACATCACATGAAAATAATTTCTCACCAGTATGGATCATCTTGTGTTGCTTCAGACTACCTACCTGTTTAAAACTCTTACTGCACACATCACATGAAAATAATTTCTCACCAGTATGGACCATCTTGTGTCTCTTCAGATTGCTTGCCCATCTAAATGTCTTAATACACACATCACATGAAAATAATTTCTCACCAGTATGGATCATCTTGTGTTGCTTCAGATTACTTGCCCATCTAAATGTCTTACTACACACATCACATGAAAATAATTTCTCACCAGTATGGATCATCTTGTGTATCTTCAGATTGCTTGCCCGTCTAAATGTCTTACTACACACATCACATGAAAATAATTTCTCACCAGTATGGATCATCTTGTGTGTCTTCAGGTTACTTGGACATGTAAAACTCTTACTGCACACATCACATGAAAATAATTTCTCACCAGTATGGATCATCTTGTGTCTCTTCAGGTCACTTGGCCATGTAAAACTCTTACTGCACACATCACATGAAAGTAATTTCTGACCAGTATGGATCATTTTGTGTTTCTTCAGATTATATGCCTCTGTAAAAGTCTTACTGCATACATCACATGAACATTTCTGATCAGTATGGATCATCATGTGTGTCTTCAGGTTACATGCCCATGTAAAAGTCTTACTGCAAACATCACATGCAAATTTCTCAACAACACAGAGCAACTTGTGTTTCTTCAAATAATATGCCCATAAAGAAGTCTTGTTCCACACATTACATGAAAATGGTTTCTGACCTCTATGGATCACCTTGTGTGTCTTCAGATTACCAGCATGTGTAAAAGTCTTACTGCACACATCACATGAAAATGATTTATGACCTGTGTGGATCATCTTGTATGTCTTCAGATTACCAACCTGTGTAAAAGTCTTACTGCACACATTACATGAAAATGGTTTTTGACCTGTGTGGATCATCTTGTGTGTCTTCAGACTACCAGCCTGTGTAAAAGATCTACTGCACACATCACAAGTGAACAGTTTCTTCTTTCTTGGCTTCACCTTGACCTTTCCTACTGATGTCCCAGTTGTACTGAACACACCACAAACCACTGGTTTCTGAGCTGACCCTGATGATGTCCCAGTTGTACTGAACACACCACAAACCACTGGTTTCTGAGCTGACTCTGATGATGTCCCAGTTGTACTGAACACACCACAAACCACTGGTTTCTGAGCTGACTCTGATGCTTGACAAGTGGAAGACAAGGGTTTGTCATTTTCCTGTACAAACAGAAATATTACTTCATTATCAGTGTCATAATCATATTACATCACTACCATCAACAAACTGACCAGTTAATGATCATCACTCCTATCCTTTTATCAGGCAGTCTTATCCAAAATCAACAGGGTAACACACAAAGGAAAGGAAAAGAAAGCAAGCCAGTATCTTTCACTGCACTGATGTGAATGGATCAAAGCTTCAAGGATATCAGTAAAACTGACAAATGGGTTCAATGAGCTGCTAGTTTCAACTCTCAAAGCGAGTGATAATATTCATAACCCAGCGGACTACAGAGGGTTCAGGTGAAGGAAGGGAAAGGGGGGATGGGAAGGGTGGGGGATGGGAAGAGGGAAGGAGGAGGAAGGAGGAGAGGGGAGGAGAGGAGGCACAGAGGGGAGCTCCCCTTTTCCCCCTCCCCTATCCCCCACCCTCAGCAGGAACTGAATTCCTTGATTTTGAAACCCATTTTGGTCACCTCTCCTGACAGAAAAAAAACCCCCAACTAACCTGCAGCATACTTTTCCCAGGCCAAATGGACCAACTTTACAGTCAAATGGACAAAAATAACATTCACCACAGGCATCATGCATAGAAAAGTATTTTGCTTATCGGACCAGCTCAGAAAAGTTAAGGACTGAAGTGTCTAACCTACAGACACAGTGACAAATAGTCCTGTGATCTTGTCATAGGAACGGGAGGGAAGGAGATTTTGAGGTGGGGGGATGGGAGAGGGAGGCAATGGATTTCTGCAATATTATCAACAACAAAAATTCCCCACTCACTACCCACTGAACTAGTTTTATAGTACTTAGTCCAATTTTCCAGGATCCAGAATACTGTTGCTGATTTAGTTACTGTGTAAACAAAGTCACATAAACATCATATTATTCATCATCTACATCATATTATTCATCATCTACATCATAGTTATGTTCCTTCCCTCATGCCTTCACATAAACATCATATTATTCATCATCTACATCATAGTTATGCTCCTTCCCTCATGCCTTCACACACACACACACACACACACACACACACACACACACACACACACACACACACCACACCACTGCCCTAGTTCCCCATTTTTTTCCAACTCATATGAACGGAGAAAAAGAATCTTTGGAAAAAGGTATGGAACTTTTAATCCGTCTTTTATTCTTTATCATTCTCTGGCTAATCAAGATGGCTTCAGAGTTTGTTTTTCCTTTCAATCATTGTACAGGTGATTGTTTTTGAATGAACAGTACAGGCATAGGTGCCAGCCACACTCACTTTGGGGCAAACAGGATATTCACTGCCATCACTGTCAGCTTCATTCAGCCATTGCCATCACCATTTGTTCCTGATTTGGTCCTCCATGGCTGTGACCACATCATCTTCTTGATTAAAGAAAGCCATGATTCCTACACTGTCACAGCACCTCACAGAATTTTGCTTTCAGGAAAAGGCCCTACAGAATGATTGAACATGCTGGAAACCCACTTATTACTTCTGTAAGAGATAGAAAACTCAAATCAGATGCATATTTGAAACTGATAGCATTTGGAAGAGGGAGGGGGATGGTAGGTGGAAAGGAGAGGGGAAGGGCTTACTTAGGAAGCAACGAGGGGAGGAGGGGGCACTGCTTTTTATTGTTTTATTTTCAAATTTGTTTTTTGTTTGGGGGACTTAAATTGACGGAAGTGCCATCAAGACTAAAAATCAACTTGACCAGATTAAATCTTCATAATAAACTAGTGCAAAATAAGTTCTACTGAAATGGTGACAGTAGTTTTCCAAACCTGTTCATCAGCTGCTTGTGTGCTCCTGTCCTCCTCTGTACTTGTCATGGATTCAGAGCTGACGGTATCACATGCCGCCATCACCATGACGTCTGTTGGTGCTTCTGTCCACACATCACTCATGAGGCTTGCTGTGGCAGCATCATTCTTGATGACATCACTGCTGATATTTGATGTGACTGGTACATTGCTGATGACATCATAGCTGATGTTTGATGTGACTGGTTCAGTCTTGATGACATCACTGCTGATGTTTGATGTGACTGGTTCAGTCTTGATGACATCACTGCTGATGTTTGATGCGACTGGTTCAGTCTTGATGACATCACTGCTGATGTTTGATGTGACTGGTTCAGTCTTGATGACATCACTGCTGATGTTTGATATCACTGGTTCAGTCTTGGTGACATCAATGCTGATGTATGATGTGACTGGTTCAGTCTTGATGACATCACTGATGATGTTAGATATGACTGGTTCAGTCATGATGACATCACTGTCAACATTAGCTGTGGCTGGTTCAGACTTAATTCCACAAACAGGTTCAATCTTAACATCAGTTATGGTGGTATTAGTATCACAGCATGACTGAGTGAAAACAGCGGTACGCTCACCCTTCACATCTGATACTTCATTGCAAGCTTTTATTTTATGGTGTTCAAAACTCTCTGCTGTCGAAGAATCCGTTGACACAGAGGAGCTGTGCACACAAATGCAAGATTGAAGACTGATGTCCGCCTTCCTTTCCTGGTAGTCTGCTGTCTGGAACTGGTGGAGGAGATCCCTCTTCACATCAGGATCAACTGGTTCAGCTTTAATACCTTGACCATAATCTGTCTGTCCGTCTGGTTCAGACTTGGTAAGGGTAGCTAATGGATTCTGACAGGTTGTCTCATGAACTGTTTTGGCTGGGATCTTATGATTCATTTCACACCAATCATAGATGGAGTCTGAAACAGAGAATTGATTGCCTGTGGTGATAATAATAAACCGTACTATTCCTCAATCCTAAATCATAATCACTATAATCATCAAACACCCTTGGCCTAAACAACCAAAGTTCAAACATTACATGTGTCATTTGTAGCTTTCAGAACGAAGTGACTGAGGGCAGAAAATGAAGCCAAATGTAGAAAGATAAGGGGTTAGTGACCGCCACAGACACACACTGTCACTGTCAGGAAAGACCCTGTTGTGTCCTGTAATCTGTTTTGTCTGTATCTGTGTCCTGTAATCTGTTTGTCTGTATCTGTGTCCTGTAATCTATCTGTCTGTATCTGTGTCCTGTTATCTGTTTGTCTGTATCTGTGTCCTGTAATCTGTCTGTATCTGTGTCCTGTTATCTGTCTGTATCTGTGTCCTGTAATCTGTTTGTCTGTATCTGTGGCAGTAACTAACCCCTTTTCTTTCTAAATTATGTGTCATTGTAAACAAAGAGAAAACCAAGGAAAAAAACTAAAACAATATGTATGTATCAGGACCTCTGCAATATCAATATTGTGTAAAAGGCAAAGAAACCACCAAATTAAAACATGTCGCTTCAAGCCCTGCCCACCACAAAAAGCCATATCAGGGCTGAAACACCATATAAAACAAAGTGACAGAATTCAAATGCAAAGTTGAAATTCAGCACCATTTATTTCTTGACATCAAATGACCTGCGAAAAAGAGTGTAATATTCAAGTTCTAAAACATTGATTTCTATCAAAAAACTCAAAAATCGACTCCGGGGGAACAACCGGAACAAGGTCTTCAATGTGCTTGCTGTTAAGCGTTTAAGTCTGACATCATATAGCTCCCTACATTCAATTAGAAATTGTCTAATGCTGAGACATTCATCAAATGGGATGCAACGTGGAGCTTCTTCACTCTGTAAAAGATACAAATGAGTTTAAAATGAATGGCCAGTGTGCAACTGGCAAAAAACTGTTTCTTCTTTGCCACCACCACATGTAGACCAGGGGAACTCTTAGGTTTGGACAGATCTGGAAATGACTGTTATCCATCTGTGTATTCATTCAGTCCTCTTGCCAGGTCTTTGACATTATCATTAACCTTTGGTTTCAAATCTGAGTATGGGATACATACGTCAGACAATTTCTTCCTTATGGTATTCTTGGCCAAACGATCAGCCATTTCATTTCCCCAAATGTCAACATGACAGGGAACCCAAGCAAGAACACCATTATGACCTTCCACTTTCAAAGAGGTAAAAAGTTAAGAAAAAGTTTAGAAGTTCTGGATGATGGAGGTTATGGCCAGCTATGGTCTCCAAAGCTGACAGCGAATCAGACAAAATCAGAAAGTCCTTCTTTATATCTTCAGTGCTAGAACCAAAGCTGTACACTCAGCAGAATAAATTGAACAATCTGATGGATGCTTTGATTACATTTGAGAATGGTTGGGCAAAAGGCTGCACAAGCAACTCTATCTTCGGAGTTTGAACCATCTGTGAATATTTCATAAAAGGATGGAAATTTTGTACAGAGATCAGCAAACAATGCCCTGTATGCCTGAGGACTGGTGGGCAAACAATGCCCTGTATGCCTGAGGACTGGTGTGCAAACAATGCCCTGTATGCCTGAGGACTGGTGGGCAAACAATGCCCTGTATGCCTGAGGACTGGTGGGCAAACAATGCCCTGTATGCCTGAGTACTGGTGTGCAAACAATGCCCTGTATGCCTGAGGATTGGTGGGCAAACAATGCCCTGTATGCCTGAGGACTGGTGGGCAAACAATGCCCTGTATGCCTGAGGACTGGTGGGTTCTTTGCAAAAAGAAGCAAGATCAAAGCGGATTTCTGGTGTGAAAAGGTCCAAGGAGGCTTATGTGGAAATGAACAGAAGTCAGACACAACTCCTAGATCAAGACAGGCCTTCTGCTCATGAGGCTGCATACAAAGTCCAAGCATAGGAATACAAAAGGGATTGTCTTCAAATCTCCTTTGAAACTGAGGACTAAAAACACAGTCATAAGCAGGGTTTTCCAGTTCAGAGAACAATCTGAGATTGTAGTTTAAGGATAGTTTCAGCCTACAGTTGGATGATGAGGGTTCCCCTACCTCTGCAGGCTGTACATTGGGGTGGTGTGGAATGCTCCAAGACAGAGACCAAACCCTTGATGTAGAACGGGATCCAAGAGTTTCAGGTAACAGGGTCTCACAGAGCTGTACACAACACAGCCATAGTCCAGTTTAGAATGGACCAAGGCTATGTAGAGGTGCAGCAAGTTTTCTTTTCAGCGCTCCAGTCAGTGTGTGCTATGACCTGCAGAATGTTCAGAGCTTTCTGGCAAGAAGTTTTCAAACGTTTGATAATGTGACTAAGAAAGCTGTGCTTTTGATAAAAAAATAACTCCCAGAAATTTGGCCTTCTTTACAGTTAGAACTGAAATTTTTACCTATTTGGATCTCAGGATCAGCAAAGAACTGGCCAAAGTTATGAAAGTGAATGCACTGGGTCTTAGTAGCTGAAAAGGTAAAGCCATTTTCTCCCACCCACAGATGTATTTTATCCTCAAAAAGCTGGATCCTAGCTAACACTTGGCATAGAGGACAAAATCATTTACAAACAATGAGCACTCAGAATCCTGCTGAACTGAATTGACAATGTTGTTGATTTTATGCTAAAGAGGGCAGAAGACAGGGTGTTCCTTTGTGGAACACTCAAATCCTGTTTATGAACATCAGCGTGAGTGGTGCCATCCCAGTCTTGAAAGTGGCATTCTGCCAAAAATAGTTCAATAAAAAGTGGAAGATGACCCCCAAAACAAAGAAACCACCAAAGAAACCACCAAACTCAAACAACAACACCAATAATAATGATGATGAAGATGATGATGATGATAACAATAATGCTGATAATAATTACCATGAAAATGAAAATGATGAATCAGATGATACAGTATTTCTTGAGTGCTTTAAATTCTGATGTCTGAAAGCACTTCACAATGACAAAGGCCAAACCTTGTATGTGAACTCAGACATAAAACACACTGACATGGATGTCTCCCCACCCCTCCCTACTCCCAATTTCCCCTGCACCTTCCTCCACACACAAACACACTGATACCATCCATCTCTATACCCCTCACCTCGTCATGACCACCAAGCAAAGTGCCAGGTTAACCACTCTAAACTCAACGTTTACCAGTACTTTGGAACTTGAAGAACAACGGGCAGAGCTTGCCACAGATACCAAGTTTGAGTTAAAAGGTGTGAGGGCATATATGTGTGTGTGTGTGTGTGTGTGTGTGTGGTGTGTGTGTGTGTGTGTGTGTTGTGTATGTGTTCTGTGTGTATGTGTGTGTTTGTGTTGTGTGTAGTGTGGTTGGTGTGGTGTGGTGTGGTGTGGTGTGGTGTGGTGTGGTGTGGTGTGGTGTTGTGTGGTGTGTGTGTACGTGTGTGTGCGTGCGTGCGTGCGTGTGTAGTAATTGCACAGATTGCCACAGATAACAAGTTTGAGTTATGTGAGAGTGAGTGAGAGAGAGAGAGAGAGAGAGAGAGAGAGAGAGAGAGGGAGAGAGAGTGTGTGTGTGTGTGTGTGTGTGTGTGTGTGTGTGTGGTGTGTGTATGTATGTTTGTGTGTGTGTGTGTGTGAGTCTAAGGTATGAGGGTGTATGTGTGTTTGTGTGTGTGTGTGTGTGTGTGTGTGTGTGTGTGTGTGTGTGTGTGTGTGTGTGTGTGTTGCTCTGCTATGAATTATTATGTACTTCAGATAATTAGTATAAGAAAACAAATTTTCTGTAAAATCATACAAGCAATATGATCATTAGTTCAAAATAAAGAAAATAGAGTCATCTGTTAATAGATGCTAAAGGTTAAAGATAATGCTACCAAACAACATTTACCTTTTTCTGCATAAAAAAACACAAAATGCATGTTATTTATGACAAACACATTCTGTCACCATGCAAACCATTTTGTTTCCATTAAATGTTTTTAAACCCAGGCTAAAACACACCTGGAATGGAATGATAGATTTTGTGTCTTTTTTGTTTAAATATGAATCGAGTCTGCATGTTTCAAATGAACACATCAATAAAAACTTAACAGACAGCACACATATACAAAATTAAACATTTTAAACACATCTGAAAGTCATCAAGTATGGTTTCTTGTATATAATTTTTCAATGCAAAATGGAAACAAAGTAGTGCTAACATCTATTCTCAGTCAGTGGCTTGGTTGCCTTTCTTTCCTTTTATCTTTTTTTTTTCTTCTGTATTCGTAATAACTATGAAAGCAAATACTAATAATTAAAACACAGTATCTGAAATTAAACAAATATTTAAAGTGCACTTGCCTCTTTTTAACAAAGTTACAAAAGCAATCGATACTAACTGTTTGACAATCATTTTGTGAAATTATCTCAATTTTTCCACCTCACCTGTGATTCAGGACTCAACAAAATCATGTTGGTTTATTATAACTCATATGCACTACAAACAACTGCAGACATTTTCTTAAATTTCCAAATCTGATGGTCTGTCAAACACTCAGATCTTGGTCTTTTTTCAATGTTTGCAAATTTTCATCTTATCAGTCCTCAATTTCGCAAACAAATTACTGCAGCTTCATTACAAACTTCAAAACCACAAAGTGACAAGAGTTGACAGCTTGACCAAAGTCTTTCCCCGTAATGAAATCATTTTATCACATACACACAAAAAGTCACGACAAAACAGCTCCATGACTATTGACTTCCTCAATCGTACAATAGTAATATAGTAATCTGTCATTTATGTGAAAGGCACACAGAGACAGCTGTATCTGCTGCCTACAAAACTTTGGTATTGCAATTTGCACCAGCTGATCAACTATCCTATCAAATGCATTTTCACTCTGAATTCAGAGAACTCTGTACCAAAATTTTGCCAAATCATTGCTGATTCCAGCTGATGGCTGAAGTATGTGATGCCTACATGACTTGTGCTTCTGATCTGAATAAAGGGAACTCAGACAGTACATTTCTGCATGGATCCAAATGTCCAAGCTCCCTACATGGGATTAAGTACACTGTATCCCATCTCTCGCAGTACACACAGACAAGTATCCTGTCAAATTTGGATTAACCTCACCTTATAAGATATTACTGAATATACAATTATAGTCACAAAAACATTTAACAACACCACAAAACTCTGAAGACATGGTGGACAACCAACCTACAATACAAGTAGGAACACATCAAGTTAGAACACTACTAAATCTGCAATGTAAACACAATGTACAATCAGGAAAATAGCTATCACCAGCAAACCCTGAAGTTGGCTGAAGTCAGACATAGAACATGAAGCTGGAGAAACCACATTCTGCTGACAGTATCATGTCCGGAAAAACAACAACAACAACAACAAAAAAAACAACAAAACTGATTTTGAAATAGATCTGATAGTGATACTTACCAACAGCAGCATTATACAACGGTGAGTATGGTGGAGATGGATACAGGGTAATGGATGACAATGATAAATTCAAGCTTGGTATGGTGGACATGGAAAATGTGTGAATCGCTTAATACCATTTTTCTGTCCTCTGGGACCTGGAGTCACGCCAGAGATGCTGAAGAGGTGGGTTTGGGGTGAAGGTAAATACCTGGTAATCTTCTGCACTGTGTCCTCTGATATCCTGTCATTAATTAAACAATGCATACAGGAAACTTCCACATGATCTACAGGAAGGAAATTGTGGCACTGACCTGATGGTGGTTCTGGTTCTTCAGCGACATCGATTTCAATTTTCACCTCTGACATCACCAGATGATCTGGAAACGCCATGGGGTCAGACAGTCTGTAGACACACTTATACTTTTGTATATACATACAAATGACACCTTCTTCAGCGGATTTTTTTTTTTACACACACACACACACACGCACATGTACGAGCGCACACAACACATAATCTATTCCTCTCTCTCAAGCATGCACACACTTGACAAGCATGCACACACTTGAACTTGGAATTTATCCTTTCACCCTTTTCTTCTGTTAATGTGCTGTACTAGTATTGTCCTCCACCAATGTTCTTCTTGCTATTGATAGGTCTCGTTGTATTCTAGTCAAACCTGGTTACACTGGACTGATTTTGTCATGTACTTACCTTCAACTTCACTAAAAACTGGCTTAGACTATCAATCAATCATAAAAAAACCACATATATGAGTAATTACTATTTTGTGAATCACATGCATGCACTGATGCAGTTCCTTGATTCTATTTCTATTGGCAAAGCAGTTAATAAAGCCAGTCAAATGTTGGGAGTCATAAGGAGAAGTTTCTCTTACTTAGATAAGGAGGTATTCCTAAAACTCTATAAATCTTTTGTGAGACCTCATTTGGAATATGCTAATGCGATTTGGTGCCCATACTTGAAGCTGAAAAGACAGTCATCACAAAAAGAGTTCAAAGACGTGCTACAAAGCTATTAAAAGAATGCAAAGATAAATTATCTTAAGCAGAAAGATTACAATATTTGAAACTAGATTCACTAAAAGGCAGAAGGAGAAGAGGTGACCTTATACAGACTTATAAAATATTTAATGGATTTGATAAATGTTTGTGTTGACTCGCTCTTTTCTCTTTCAAAACATAATATCACAAGAAATGCAGAAGGTAAGATATTTATTCAGCACTGCCGTACTAACAAAAGAAAAGTTTCTTTTTCACACAGTAGCCCCTTTATGGAATGAACTCCCTACTAACATAAAATTTGCAGAAGACACTAACAAGTTCAAGAATATTTTGGATGTAATTCCAAAGTATAAGGAACTTAATCATTTTCATGATTAAAATGCCTTATTAGGCATAGTGTAACAAAATGACAATTGCACATTCAACACCTGTACTTTAAACAAAAAAGTATTTGACAATGAGGGGATGTACATAGGCAGCGAGGCCTAGGCTCTTGAGCCAGCCCCTATTCCTACTATTACTACTACTTCTAGTCATAGTTCTAAGCAACAATGAAATTGACAGATGACAAGATGATGGCACACTTTGCTATAAAATATTAACAAAAAATGAAATGGAAGAAATAAAGGATGTAATTGACCCTCCTCCCTCCCCCACCCCCTCCCAAATGACAGCAATGGCAATTCCACTGGCTGGATTATTTTCAGTTCACTGATCCAATGTGCAGTGATCACTTGGTGCCAGCAAGTCTGTACTGATTCATACCGTATACGCAACCACCCACTGTCACACTTTACTTGGTTTACTGACTTTTAACAAATGCTGAACGTAACCAAATGTGTTAGGCAGGGCTGTTAAAGCCTTCTATTCTAATGTAAGTCTGATTTAATGCTAGTAGTTGTATATGTACTATAATATAGCTGTACAACTTCCCAGGTTCATCACAGCATGTGTTCAGTAAAACTTCAGGAGCCCAACTTCCATGAACTTCAACTTCTGCTTGCTTCTCATCCATTGGCGCTCAACAGACAAGATTGAAGAAGACTTTCAATACTTTTTTTTTTTTTTTTGCACATCGAGAAGTTAACAAAAAAACAAACAAACATCCAGAAGGAAACACAAACTTACATTATCGCCTTCCCCCTGTCTTTGCTTTTTGGTCTAATTCTTACCAGAAGACATTAAACCAGTACACAAGGGAAACAACTAGGCTCGAAATTGACCAACTAGGGTTCCTGTCTACAGTCACATATAAAGCACAAACTCTTACACGCTGGGTGGTCATTAAATTTCCCCCGTCGTTCTTTTCCTACTGGGTTGTTTTTTTGTTTTTTTTTTAACGCACTCACAATCATCAGGTTTTTTTTTATGGTACTGTATAGGCTTGGAATCAGAGGAGAGAGAGAGAGAGAGAGAGAGAGAGAGAGAGAGAGAGAGAGAGGCAGAGAGAAAGGATAGAGACAGAGACAGAGAGACAGAGAGAGACAGAGAGAGAGGAGGGGGGCGGGGCGTAATTCAGCCAAGCAAACAATTTATTTATTGCGCGACCTTGGTCTTCGTGTCAATGTGCTGCTGAAGGCCATGCCTTCCAGATCTTGTTAGAATGTTGTTGATACTAGAAGTGATGTAGTATTGATATTGTTTAATAATGATGAATAAATAAAAGCAGACAAAGGGTTTGACCAAGTATTTTGTAAATAAATGTGTGACAGACCAAAAGTGGTAAGAGATGGTAGGGTTGGGAAATGTTGGATGGTTGTGGAGTGGATTATGGGTAAAGGAATAAAGATGGTGGATCCCACTCAGGCCAGGAACAGAGAGGTGGAGCCCAGCCAGTTATATGTAATTTCTTCTATTTACATACAGAGATGAAGCATGGTGAAGACAGTCCCTGAATGTAGCATTTACTGATTTCAGTAGGGCGTTCAATGTGGTAGAGCATGGTCTTTTGTTCAATACAATACTCATAAATGGTGCTAAATGAAAATTGGTATGTACACCATGATTAAATCATGTGTTAGATATATTAGATGTGGTGACTCTTACACTGATTATTTTGAATGTTCTGAAGCAGGGTTTGTATCTTAGTCCTACCTTATTTTCTATATGTATCAATAGGCTCGCACATGTTTTCATGGGGCAAGCAAGCAAAACAATTCATACCTGGTGATGTGGACATTTTCATTCTGATGTATGCTAATATATCACTCTCATGTCTTGTACTACTGCTGGACTGCAAAATCAACTGAATGTCCTTTTTGAGTGTCCTCAAAGAGTTATTCTGGAAAAACCGAAAGTGGTGGTGTTTAAGGAAGGTGGCTTTATAAGTACAAAGGAATGTTGGTTCTTTGGTGGTCACTTTTTCAACAAACCTCAGTTCTGATGTTGGCACCTGTCATAATCAGGTCATATGCAGCAAGGAAGCTTCCAGACAAAATCTGAAAGTGTTAACTTGGTAGATTTTGGCCTACACTGTTCTCTAGGTTTTTTCATGCTCAGGTTGTTCCTTCTCTTTTATACGGGTCAAACCTATGGGGGTCCAAACCATGAAAATTAAGCCATAAGTTTGTTTGCAGGCCTGTAAACTATTGCTGAACGTTCCCCCATTTACTCGTAATGATACGCTATCTGGAGAATCAGGTATGTTTTCATATGTTTTCAAGGGAAAATCAGGACTCCAAAAGCACCCGCAACATTCTTCACGGCAGGAGGCAGCAAATCATGGCCAAGAACAACAGTGCCACTCGAAACATGCAGGCAGAGTCTGCTGGACGGGGCAGATGACTGAGAGTGCACTGCAGACCTCCCAGAATGGAAGAGTTACCCAGAGATCATCAGCAAGAGTGGCATGAGACCAGACATAGTAGTCCACTCTAAGTCAACCAAGCAGCTGATCATGATCGAGCTCACGGTGCCATATGAGAACAGAATGGAGGCAGCTCAAATCTACAAGACTGAAAAGTATGCTGATCTGGCAAACAGCCTGAGGAGAGAAGGCTATCAGGTCAAAGTCCTCACTGCAGAAATTGGAGCTAGGGGGTTTGTAGGAACGTCTGCATACAGCCTCATGAAACAGCTCTCAGTTGCAGGGAAGGAAAAAACCAGAGCCCTGAAAGCAATGGCAGAAGCGGCAGAGGGGTGTTCAAGCTGGATCTGGTCAATGAGGAACAAAAGTGAACTTCATAAGGCTTAATTTCCCTACAAATATCAGGTGTCCCTGTGGCTCAGTGGTTAAAGCGCGAGTCATTAAGTGGAAAATGAGCATGTCCAGAGGGTCATGGGTTCGAATCCCAGCCATGGCTCGTCCCAAGATGGGAAAAAAAAGGGGCAGCAGAGGGACATCCGAAGTCATGAACCGGGTGTGGCCCAACCCCCTAGAGTGTCAGGAGATAAGGGCCGAAACACTTGCTTGAAGGGGGCTTCTCTTCTGAGGACTCTCTGCTGCCACGCTCTCCACGAGTTTCTTTCTACTCATTATATATCATTTCAGTAATGAGATGTATGCAGTTCTGGTTTCAGCGATGCAGGCAACCACTGACCAGGTACTCAAGAAGGTTTGTAATAAGGATTTTTTTTTTTTTTTTTTTTACCAAAGAAATACATAAAAGGGAAAAAAAAATTAGTATCAATATGAAAACAAATCCTAAACATTGAATCAAATGACAAACATAAAAAATAAATAAATATAATAGATAATAAAGCAAATCACTGATACAGTTGAACATCAAGATAACAAAACACATAAAGAAAACAAAAAAGAAAAAGAGAACACTAAAAAGCAAATCACTGATACAGTTGAACATCAAGATCAACAAAACATCATAAAGAAAACAAAAAAAAAAGAGAACAAACACATCAGTGAAAGAGAAGAACAATGCTGGTAAACAAAAATACTCAAAAAAACAAACAAACAAACAAAAACAAACCCAAACAAACAAACAAAAACAAAAACGACAACGCTGCGACAAGCACTAATAAAGCAGTACAACAAAACAACAGTAACAGCAATGCAACTAAATGTAGCAAATGCCTCGACAAAATAAACAATTTAACAAAACATACATAATGTAGCAAATGCCTCGACAAATAACAATAACAACTAAATGTAGCAAATGCCTCGACAAATAACAATAACAACTAAATGTAGCAAATGCCTCGACAAATAACAATAACAACTAAATGTAGCAAATGCCTCGACAAATAACAATAACAACTAAATGTAGCAAATGCCTCGACAAATAACAATAACAACTAAATGTAGCAAATGCCTCGACAAATCAACAATAACAACTAAATGTAGCAAATGCCTCGACAAATAACAATAACAACTAAATGTAGCAAATGCCTCGACAAATAACAATAACAAACTAAATGTAGCAAATGCCTCGACAAATAACAATAACAACTAAATGTAGCAAATGCCTCGACAAATAACAATAACAACTAAATGTAGCAAATGCCTCGACAAATAACAATAACAACTAAATGTAGCAAATGCCTCGACAAATAACAATAACAACTAAATGTAGCAAATGCCTCGACAAATAACAATAACAACTAAATGTAGCAAATGCCTCGACAAATAACAATAACAACTAAATGTAGCAATGCCTCGACAAATCAACAATAACAACTAAATGTAGCAAATGCCTCGACAAATCAACAATAACAACTATTAAACACTATGCAACGATGAACAAATCAGCTCAGAAACACAACAGTAATGGCAAGAAAACAATACACAACAATCAACAAAACAGTTCAACAAAACAACAACAACAACAACAACAGGCAGACAAAACAACAATAAAATTCCAGTAAAATAACGACAAAATTAAATCAATAATAACCACACACACACACAAAACACATTTTAATTAACGAAAAGCAACAAGTGCAACATTACAATACAAAAACCCCCAACAGTTTTACAATTAAGCAACAACAAAATGACAATAACAGTAACCGATTTTTTTACTCAGCAAATACTTTTTTTACCACCAAGGGTTCAAAAGAGAATGCAACAGCACCCCCAAAGCAGCCAGCGAAGGGTAGCAAAATGGAACAAAACGAAAGTGTGGAGAGGAAAAAAGTTGCTGAAAGACTAAAAGCATTATGCACACAGTATAAGATGTAGGGGGACAATCTTTGAGCCTATGCTTGAGGATCCATTCAAGGATACAAGGGAGATCAAAAGATGTGGAACAGTCTGAGTGGTCAGCTCTGCTGTTCAATAACCCAAGCATTGTAAGTGGCTAAGAATTGTACAGAACAACGTTTACTTGGATCTCCTAAGAGATGCAATCTCCCACTGATTGACCAAACAATATAATGCTGAACAATTAAGTAGTGGGGGAAAACAAGTGCAGGCTAACAATTCTTCAGTCATTATAGTAATGACTTGGCAAAGATTTGAACTTTTGGAAAAAAAAAATTGAAGATGAAGAAAATGGGGGGAATATATTATAAATATGAGTAACCCTTCACTAGCCGCCTAAGGGAACCATCACAATCCCTCTCGAGGGCACACCTATTTGTATTGCCTGCTCCTAGGCCTTTCATCCACTGGATCGGACTCATCAGGGAGACACGGCTGATTGTGGCTGTGCTCTTGGTGTCAAATAGAGACACACCACAGTCCATAATTCTGTGGTGTTCTCACCACCAAGGGTTCAAAAGAGAATGCAACAGCACCCCCAAAGCAGCCAGCGAAGGGTAGCAAAATGGAACAAAACGAAAGTGTGGAGAGGAAAAAAGTTGCTGAAAGACTAAAGCATTATGCACACAGTATAAGATGTAGGGGGACAATCTTTGAGCCTATGCTTGAGGATCCATTCAAGGATACAAGGGAGATCAAAAGATGTGGAACTGTCTGAGTGGTCAGCTCTGCTGTTCAATAACCCAAGCATTGTAAGTGGCTAAGAATTGTACAGAACAACGTTTACTTGGATCTCCTAAGAGATGCAATCTCCCACTGATTGACCAAACAATATAATGCTGAACAATTAAGTAGTGGGGGAAAACAAGTGCAGGCTAACAATTCTTCAGTCATTATAGTAATGACTTGGCAAAGATTTGAACTTTTGGAAAAAAAAAATTGAAGATGAAGAAAATGGGGGGAATATATTATAAATATGAGTAACCCTTCACTAGCCGCCTGAGGGAACCATCGCAATCCCTCTCGAAGGCACACCTATTTGTATTGCCTGCTCCTAGGCCTTTCATCCACTGGATCGGACTCATCAGGGAGACACGGCTGATTGTGTCTGTGCTCTTGGTGTCAAATAGAGACACACCACAGTCCATAATTCTGTGGTGTTCTCACCACCAAGGGTTCAAAAGAGAATGCAACAGCACCCCCAAAGCAGCCAGCGAAGGGTAGCAAAATGGAACAAAACGAAAGTGTGGAGAGGAAAAAAGTTGCTGAAAGACTAAAAGCATTATGCACACAGTATAAGATGTAGGGGGACAATCTTTGAGCCTATGCTTGAGGATCCATTCAAGGATACAAGGGAGATCAAAAGATGTGGAACAGTCTGAGTGGTCAGCTCTGCTGTTCAATAACCCAAGCATTGTAAGTGGCTAAGAATTGTACAGAACAACGTTTACTTGGATCTCCTAAGAGATGCAATCTCCCACTGATTGACCAAACAATATAATGCTGAACAATTAAGTAGTGGGGGAAAACAAGTGCAGGCTAACAATTCTTCAGTCATTATAGTAATGACTTGGCAAAGATTTGAACTTTTGGAAAAAAAAAATTGAAGATGAAGAAAATGGGGGGAATATATTATAAATATGAGTAACCCTTCACTAGCCGCCTGAGGGAACCATCGCAATCCCTCTCGAAGGCACACCTATTTGTATTGCCTGCTCCTAGGCCTTTCATCCACTGGATCGGACTCATCAGGGAGACACGGCTGATTGTGTCTGTGCTCTTGGTGTCAAATAGAGACACACCACAGTCCATAATTCTGTGGTGTTCTCACCACCAAGGGTTCAAAAGAGAATGCAACAGCATATATATATATATGACAGGACTGTATACTACTGTTTTATATAGGCCTGCACATACTATATGGCAAGTCTGTTTCTACTGCACAGCATAATTTCCAACATACAACCAACAGATCTGGTCCCACTGTATTTCATAGTTCTGTACACACTAAACATCAGGTCTGCCTTTACTGTATTACATAGGTCTTCAAATACTGTATAACAGATCTGTACCTAGTGTATGACATAGGTCTGTGCACAGTGTATGGCATAAATCTGGTCTATTCTAAGCATGATGTCAGACAAGTCTGTATCTTCTGTATAGCACAGGCTTTACATTCTTTATTTTATAGACCTCACTTTTTGATGAAGACAAACTTTTTGTAATTTATGTAAGCATCATGCATCCTTTATGACGTCAGTTTCTTTTGGCACTTTCCAGTTTGCTTTCTCATTCTGCATGTTTGGTTTTCATCCATTTCTTTCCCCCTCTACATCTTTCTTTCTGTTGTTATTAGTGGGGTTAATGGAGGGGTGACTGTGGGGTTGCTGCTGCAGTACCCGTAGCACCCTCCCTCCAACACCCTGTTATCTCCCCTACACTCCCCCCTCCCCTGCCTTGATCCGGCCCTGTGACGATGTATGTACAGAGGTTACCCCAGAAAATAAAGGAAAAACTTGTCCCATGTCACATTGATGAACACAGACATCACGCAACACGTCTTTATTTTTAATGTCATTTATACCTGATGGCGTTTTTTCCATAAGTTCATACGTCATTTTTTCCCACCTCTTGCAAAACAGTCCTAGTTATGCTCATAGCAGGCTGAGACGCTGCCTGCAAGTTGCCTCAGTGTTGAGGAAGTGACTAACATTGGGCACACGTCTTTAACATATGTTCAGAAAACTGTGATTTTACACACATTGGCTTTGTATGTCTGATCACATAGAACAAGTTGCCTGTGTCATCTGTGATCGTTTGGTCTTTATACTGGACGTCACCATCTGCCATGTCTCCTGTCTGTGATTTATCTCTCTCCGATACTCCTGACGATTCAATATACACCAGACAGTGGAATGGTCAAACTGTCAGATACCCGTCTTCAATCACTGTTCCTCCGTGTGCACTGCCTGTCGACATCGTTCTGATTTTCTTGTTTGTTATTTTATTTTATTTTTTTAAATGGCGGAATAGTGCTGTTGAGATAAGGACTGGCCAGTCGCTAAGTTTGTGGCCGTGACGTATTCAATTCAAGTAAGATAACACGCACTGATTAATGCACTGTTTAATGAAATGAGTTGACATTTGAAATAAAAGAAAAAATGGTTGATGTTCCACTAGTTAAACTTCTAGGAATTTTCCTCATCAAACGGTCTTCTATTACTGATTCAGAAAGTCATGCAAAAAGTCCATGAGGGAGAGAAATCATAGTTGATGGCAAGTTCGTATCCAATGTACAAAGGTAGTGGGTAGCAGGCAAGTAAACTCCAGGTTTGCCAGAAATTGCATTTGATGTGAAGACCTTTAATTTTGTTTTTAAGCAGAAAGATTGATTTGCCAAACTGTTGAGTGTTATGCTTTGGGTTAACAATAACTTGTAACGACTGTTGAAAGTGTCATGTAAATCTGTCCGACGTCACGATATAAACTGAATATATGCACATAGCATGACGCACGCTTGCTGGCATTGGTCTGTTTATACTGTAACTGACATACAGCTGTACACACTGTAAAGGATACTCATTCTGTTCAACATAACGATATAGATCTGTGACTGACACAGGTTTGTACACACAATAACTGACATTGGATTGTAAAACTTTATCAGTGACAACGACAGATCTTGAACCGGCAGCCTGTACATGCTGTACAACACTTGACAATGACATTCCCCTGGGTGATGGGTCTGTCCACTGTGTGTCCTGCAGGAGTTGCGTTGCTGTACCAACAGTCGAGACGTGCCACAGGCGGTCAGCCACTGTCTGTGCTCGGACCAGCTGTCACAGCCATCAACCTGGTGGAGCGCCTTGACGACAGGTGGACCTGACCCCTCCATGACGGACATAATATATGAGCGCCAGGTAGCCAGGTAAGACACGAACTAAAAATATACTGAACAGTCTGATTAGTATGAACACTAAGGTCTTTATACAGCCTGAATATTTACACACACACACGCACGCACGCACGCACGCACGCACGCACGCACGCACACACACACACACACACACACACACACACACACACACACCACTATACAAACTAAAACTAGACACACACACACACACACACACACACACACACACACACACACACACACACACACACCACTATACAAACTAAAACTACACACACACACACACACACACACACACACACACACACACACACACACACAACACACACACACGCACACACACACGCACCCACCCACCCACCCACACATACCACTAGACACACCAATACGCGCGCGCGCGCGCGCGCACACACACACACACACACACACACACACACACACACACACATATGTGTGTGTGTGTGTGTGTGTGTGTGTGTGTGTGTGTGTGTGTGTGTGTGTGTGTGTGTACATACACATACACATGAACACACTCACACACGCAAACACACACCAACGCAGGCACACACACACACACACACACACACACACACACACACACACACACACACACACACACACACACACACACACACACGCACGTGCGCATACTCATGCGCGCGAACATACACACGTGCGCACACACACACACACATGCACAGACGCACGCACGCACGCACGCACGCACGCACGCACGCGTACACACATGCAAGCGCGTACACACACTGTGACGGACTATTTTTGTCTGGTCCCAAATTGTGGGGACAATTCTGAGGTGGTGAAAGTTTGGAAGATGGTATGATGATACGCTGAAAGACACACAAAGAGCAAAAGAAACCAAGCAGATGGCGGAGGAAGGCTTGGAGACCATTGACCAGTGTGGGCTCCCTGGCAAATACAAGGTCTGGTGTCTGCAGTTCATGCTGATACCAAAGCTGCTATGGCCTCTGATGATATACGACATCTGCACCAGCATAGTGGAGGCAATGGAAGCCAAAATCAACAAGTTCACAAGGAAATGGCTTGGTGTCCCACCCTGTCTGACTGACATAGCGCTGTACTGTCGCCAAGCAAAGCTGAAACTACCCCTGAAATCCATCCTGGAGGAATACAAAGCAGGGAAGATCAGACTTCAAAGCATGCTGGAGGACTCAGGAGACAAGGTGGTAGAAGCAATTAAGCCCCAGCTGAAGACAGGCAGAAAATGGAAAGTTCAAGAGGCGATGGATTCTGCAAAAGAAAGTCTCAAGATCAGAGAAATAACAGGACACACACAGACCAACAGACAGGGACTGGGGGTGACCAAAACTGAATGGTGGTCAAAGGCCAAAGGAAAAGCCAAAAGAGACATGATGATTCAGGAGATGAGAAAAGAAGAAGACCAAAAAAGACTCCAAAAAGCAGTCCAGCAGAGCCAGCAAGGGCAATGGACAACGTGGGAGAATGCACTCCAAAGAAGTCTCACTTGGAATGACATTTGGCACATGGCCCCTCTCAGGATCAGCTTCATTCTCAGATCTGCATATGACCTTCTGCCCTCAAATGCAAACCTGGTGAAGTGGGGGAAAACAGACGATCCTGCATGCCCCCTCTGCCATGAAAAACAAACAGTGGAGCATGTCCTAAGCTCATGTAAAGTAGCCCTGGCTCAAGGAAGGTACACATGGAGGCACAACCAAGTGCTCAAAGAAATTGTACAAGTAGTCTGGGCTAGTACCAACACCACAAAAGGGAAAATCAGGACTCCAAAAGCACCCGCAACATTCTTCACGGCAGGAGGCAGCAAATCATGGCCAAGAACAACAGTGCCACTCGAAACATGCAGGCAGAGTCTGCTGGACGGGGCAGATGACTGGGAGTGCACTGCAGACCTCCCAGAATGGAAGAGTCACCCAGAGATCATCAGCAAGAGTGGCATGAGACCAGACATAGTAGTCCACTCTAAGTCAACCAAGCAGCTGATCATGATCGAGCTCACGGTGCCATATGAGAACAGAATGGAGGCAGCTCAAATCTACAAGACTGAAAAGTATGCTGATCTGGCAAACAGCCTGAGGAGAAGGCTATCAGGTCAAAGTCCTCACTGCAGAAATTGGAGCTAGGGGGTTTGTAGGAACGTCTGCATACAGCCTCATGAAACAGCTCTCAGTTGCAGGGAAGGAAAAAACCAGAGCCCTGAAAGCAATGGCAGAAGCGGCAGAGAGGTGTTCAAGCTGGATCTGGTCAAGGAGGAACAAAAGTGAACTTCATAAGGCTTAATTTCCCTACAAATATCAGGTGTCCCTGTGGCTCAGTGGTTAAAGCGCGAGTCATTAAGTGGAAAATGAGCATGTCCAGAGGGTCATGGGTTCGAATCCCAGCCATGGCTCGTCCCAAGATGGGAAAAAAAGGGGCAGCAGAGGGACATCCGGAGTCATGAACCGGGTGTGGCCCAACCCCCTAGAGTGTCAGGAGATAAGGGCCGAAACACTTGCTTGAAGGGGGCTTCTCTTCTGAGGACTCTCTGCTGCCACGCTCTCCACGAGTTTCTTTCTACTGATGCATGGGTAAACCATTGACTTCCGGGAAAGACCGGAGGACGTCCGGGAAAGACCGGAGGACACTGGGAAAAACCAGAACCAAGGGCTCTGTGGGCTGGCTCCCCACTTTGCCTTAAACATGTGGCTACTAAAAATAAAAGGAAAAGATGCTCCCAGGATTCACCGAAAGGGGGAGAGAATGATGAATCCATCGGTGCTCAACCAATCATGACTGCAAATCCCAAACGGACTATGAACATGGACCAAATGGAATATCCATGTGTCTGTGGAAAGCGTTTCGCTACCACCCGTGGCATGAAGATCCACAGAACAAAGATGGGATGTGTGAAGACTCATCTGAATGAGCAGCAGCGCACTGCATCAGCAGATAAGACGTCGGAAGACCAAGGCCAGGATTTAAACCACAGTGCCAAGGACATCCACGCTGTTGGTTCGGATGAGGAATTTGCACAGGCCCTCGATGCCAGGCGCCTGAAACTCAACCTGCCACGAGCAAACGAAACTGAAGATTGGGAGAAACTGGATGCAAAAATCGTCCAAAGACTCGATGCACTGATAGGGAAAAGCACCCTGGAACACAAACTAGCCACATATGGGGACATTGTGTATGCCACATGTAGAGACGCCTATGGAGCAAAACTACCCAAAGAGAAAACACCTCCAAAGAAATCCAGACGCCAAGAAAAGATGGACAAGATCAGGGTCCAAAAGAAAAACCTCAAGATGCAAATGAAGACCGCACTGCCAGCTGAAAAACAAGGCTTGGAAAAACTGTGGAAAGACCTGAAAGAAAAACACAGTGCCCTCAGCAAAGCGGAATCTGCGAGGAAGAGGAAGAGCAAAAAGAAGACACAAGAGCGCTTCTTCAGAGACCCCTTCCAGTTTGCCAGAACACTGTTTGAGCAGCCAAAATCTGGGACCCTAAGTGTGGACAAAGGAGTTCTTGAGCAGCATCTGAGGAAAACATACTCTGACCCACAGAGCAAAGCACCACTCGACATTCAAGGTCTGGTGTGGCCAACCAACCCTGAGGAACAGTTCAATGGCAAGCCTCCAACGTTGGCGGAAATCAAGAAGGTGGTCGACAAAGCCAGAGCCAAATCATCACCAGGACCAAACGGAATACCTTACCAGCTTTACAAGAAATGTCCCAAGGTGCTGGAGTGGCTCCACAGGCTGCTGCGATCGGCTTGGAGAAACCAGAAGATCAGCGGCCAGTGGATGACGGCAGATGGTGTGTACATCCCCAAAGAGCAAAACTCAAGTGACATTAGCCAGTTCAGGCCAATATCACTACTGAACGTCGAAGGGAAAATCTTCTTCTCTGTCATGGCAGCAAGGCTGACCAAGTACCTGATGGAAAACAAGTACTTGGATGTGTCAGTCCAGAAAGGTGGCATCCCAGGCGTGGCGGGCTGTGTAGAACACGCCACAATGATCTGGGACGCAATCCAAAAAGCAAAAACAGAAAAGAGAGACCTGGACGTAGTGTGGCTTGATCTGGCAAACGCATATGGATCTGTGCCCCATGAGATGATACAGTTGGCTCTTGAGATGTACCATGTGCCAAAGAACATCCGCGACATGCTCAAGAAGTACTTCAATGGCTTCTCAATGCGGTTCTCTACCAAGGAGTACACAACAGACTGGATCAACTTGGAAGTGGGTATTGCAATGGGCTGTGCAATTTCCCCAATACTGTTCGTGCTGGCAATGGAACTCATCTTGAAAGCAGCAACAAACAACGCGAGACAAACAGACCTTGGCGATGGATACAAGATGCCTCCTCTCAAGGCCTTCATGGATGACACTACAGTGATTTCATCCAGAGAAGACGAGACACGTCATGTGCTGGAGAGGCTGGACGACATAGTTGCCTCATCCAGAATGAAGTTCAAGCCAAAGAAATCACGGAGTCTCTCACTGAGGAAAGGAAAAGTGGCCGGATCTGTGGTCTTCAGTGTTGCCAACCAGGCCATTCCAACAGTCACAGAAGAACCAGTCAAGAGCCTTGGAAGATGGTATGATGATACGCTGAAAGACACACAAAGAGCAAAAGAAACCAAGCAGATGGCGGAGGAAGGCTTGGAGACCATTGACCAGTGTGGGCTCCCTGGCAAATACAAGGTCTGGTGTCTGCAGTTCATGCTGATACCAAAGCTGCTATGGCCTCTGATGATATACGACATCTGCACCAGCATAGTGGAGGCAATGGAAGCCAAAATCAACAAGTTCACAAGGAAATGGCTTGGTGTCCCACCCTGTCTGACTGACATAGCGCTGTACTGTCGCCAAGCAAAGCTGAAACTACCCCTGAAATCCATCCTGGAGGAATACAAAGCAGGGAAGATCAGACTTCAAAGCATGCTGGAGGACTCAGGAGACAAGGTGGTAGAAGCAATTAAGCCCCAGCTGAAGACAGGCAGAAAATGGAAAGTTCAAGAGGCGATGGATTCTGCAAAAGAAAGTCTCAAGATCAGAGAAATAACAGGACACACACAGACCAACAGACAGGGACTGGGGGTGACCAAAACTGAATGGTGGTCAAAGGCCAAAGGAAAAGCCAAAAGAGACATGATGATTCAGGAGATGAGAAAAGAAGAAGACCAAAAAAGACTCCAAAAAGCAGTCCAGCAGAGCCAGCAAGGGCAATGGACAACGTGGGAGAATGCACTCCAAAGAAGTCTCACTTGGAATGACATTTGGCACATGGCCCCTCTCAGGATCAGCTTCATTCTCAGATCTGCATATGACCTTCTGCCCTCAAATGCAAACCTGGTGAAGTGGGGGAAAACAGACGATCCTGCATGCCCCCTCTGCCATGAAAAACAAACAGTGGAGCATGTCCTAAGCTCATGTAAAGTAGCCCTGGCTCAAGGAAGGTACACATGGAGGCACAACCAAGTGCTCAAAGAAATTGTACAAGTAGTCTGGGCTAGTACCAACACCACAAAAGGGAAAATCAGGACTCCAAAAGCACCCGCAACATTCTTCACGGCAGGAGGCAGCAAATCATGGCCAAGAACAACAGTGCCACTCGAAACATGCAGGCAGAGTCTGCTGGACGGGGCAGATGACTGGGAGTGCACTGCAGACCTCCCAGAATGGAAGAGTCACCCAGAGATCATCAGCAAGAGTGGCATGAGACCAGACATAGTAGTCCACTCTAAGTCAACCAAGCAGCTGATCATGATCGAGCTCACGGTGCCATATGAGAACAGAATGGAGGCAGCTCAAATCTACAAGACTGAAAAGTATGCTGATCTGGCAAACAGCCTGAGGAGAGAAGGCTATCAGGTCAAAGTCCTCACTGCAGAAATTGGAGCTAGGGGTTTGTAGGAACGTCTGCATACAGCCTCATGAAACAGCTCTCAGTTGCAGGGAAGGAAAAAACCAGAGCCCTGAAAGCAATGGCAGAAGCGGCAGAGAGGTGTTCAAGCTGGATCTGGTCAAGGAGGAACAAAAGTGAACTTCATAAGGCTTAATTTCCCTACAAATATCAGGTGTCCCTGTGGCTCAGTGGTTAAAGCGCGAGTCATTAAGTGGAAAATGAGCATGTCCAGAGGGTCATGGGTTCGAATCCCAGCCATGGCTCGTCCCAAGATGGGAAAAAAAGGGGCAGCAGAGGGACATCCGGAGTCATGAACCGGGTGTGGCCCAACCCCCCTAGAGTGTCAGGAGATAAGGGCCGAAACACTTGCTTGAAGGGGGCTTCTCTTCTGAGGACTCTCTGCTGCCACGCTCTCCACGAGTTTCTTTCTACTACATTGCCTGTTGACCTGTTGACCTGTTTTCCTGACGGCTACTCACCTGCATTTTGCGTCAGTCAGGTGAGCGAGGATTTCCTTTCAGTCTCCTCAGATTTGTCCTGGAAACATCACCACGGTGCTGATGAGAGACTCGTATCGTAGTCTTGGTGGTAATTAGTTCCCCAGGTGTTGGTGAGGCCCCTGGGTCCGGCCTGGAGCTGATTGCCACCGGGTGTGTGGGTACAACCCCTGCCCTAGCCGCTGTCCCCGTCCAGACGACGTGGAGAAGCTGACCACGAGGTCAGTAGAAGACTCTTGTGATAAAAGGCCTCAGGATTTGTCACGATGACGTGGAGAAGCTGATCACGAGGTCAGTAGAAGACTCTTGTGATAAAAGGCTTCAGGATTCTCTGTCATGACGGCGTGGAGAGGTTGACCTCCACGTCGGTGTTTCAACGTGTGTTTTTTCTGCTGTGGGGGAGTTTTCCTGTTGGACTCTATGAACTACTCCGTGAGCGGCTCTGCCTACGGTGTAAAGACTGTGACTTGTGCTGGACCCAGCCAAGTGTGCGATTTGTCTGTTAGGACACTGCTGAAGGTTCCAGCGAAGTCTGTGCAGGGAAAAGTAAATATATATTTATTATGTCAATTTAGAGAGCGATGGTTGCAGCTTCCTGTGTAGTCCCACGCCCTTAATTGTGGTGGTGTGTATTGATTGCGCGCGCGCACACACGTGGAGGGAGAGAGTCTTGCACCACCCTCAATAACGGGGAGGGAGAGGTGTGATGAAGGGGGCTGTTTTGGAAAGGCAATGAGGAGGGGAGGGGTCGGGAGGAGGAACTAAGAAACCAATTTCATTGGCTTGTCTTTGTCTTTTTTCTAAAAGCATTGGGAATTGGGGGTCAAAAAGTTATCAAAGAAGAGTCTGATTTGCTGCGTCTAATTGTACTCTTAATGTCTTAGGGTCTGTTCAGGGTACTAGAGAGCAAGAAGGACTAGGAAAGAATAGGAGGGGTGGATTGGACGGGAGGGGCAAGGGGGGAGGCTGGGGGGGGGGAAGTGGGGGAAGGGCGGGGAGTAGGGGGTGCGAAAGGGGTTGGTTAGGGGGTGATAAGAAACGGGGGTGGGGGAAAGGGAGGGGTGGTGAGGAAAGGTGGAGGCAAAACAAAAAAAAAAAAAAGGGGGGGGGGGGGGAGGAGTTGGTTGGAGACAGGAAAGTTGAAGAGTATGATGGATTGGGGGGGGGGGGGGGGGGAGAAGGGGAAGAATTGGATGGAAAAAGGGGGGAAGGGAGAGAGGGAGGGCAATGTAAACAAGGGAGGAAGGGGGAAGGGTAGGGTAGGGAGTTGAAAAGAAGGGGGAAGGGGAGGGGAGGAGGGGAAAACGGTGGGGGTGTCGGAGACAGGAAAGATGGAGGGTGTGAGGGGACAGGGAAGATGGGGGTGTGAGGGGACAGGGAAGATGGAGGGTGTGAGGGGACAGGGAAGATGGAGGGTGTGAGGGGACAGGGAAGATGGAGGGTGTGAGGGGACAGGGAAGGTGGAGGGTGTGAGGGGACAGGAAAGATGGAGGGTGTGAGGGGACAGGGAAGATGGAGGGTGTGAGGGGACAGGAAAGATGGAGGGTGTGAGGGGACAGGGAAGATGGAGGGTGTGAGGGGACAGGGAAGATGGAGGGTGTGAGGGGACAGGGAAGATGGAGGGGAGGAGGGGACAGGGAAGATGGAGGGTGTGAGGGGACAGGGAAGATGGAGGGTGTGAGGGGACAGGGAAGATGGAGGGTGTGAGGGGACAGGGAAGATGGAGGGTGTGAGGGGACAGGGAAGATGGAGGGGAGGAGGGGACAGGGAAGATGGAGGGTGTGAGGGGACAGGGAAGATGGAGGGTGTGAGGGGACAGGGAAGATGGAGGGTGTGAGGGGACAGGGAAGATGGAGGGTGTGAGGGGACAGGGAAGGTGGAGGGTGTGAGGGGACAGGAAAGATGGAGGGTGTGAGGGGACAGGGAAGATGGAGGGGAGGAGGGGACAGGAAAGATGGAGGGTGTGAGGGGACAGGAAAGATGGAGGGTGTGAGGGGACAGGGAGGATGGAGGGTGTGAGGGGACAGGGAAGATGGAGGGGAGGAGGGGACAGGAAAGATGGAGGGTCTGAGGGGACAGGGAAGATGGAGGGGAGGAGGGGACAGGAAAGATGGAGGGTGTGAGGGGACAGGGAAGATGGAGGGTGTGAGGGGACAGGGAAAGGGGAAGGAGATGGAAGAGGAACTGGATGAAAAAAAAGAAGGGGGGGGGGGGGGCGGGGGGGGATTAAGGGTGAGAGATAGAGATTGTGACAATGACATTCATTGAGATCTCGGAGACAAATTCTGGATTCGTAAGCTGCAAACAAAGCATCCACAAGGCCTGAACTACACATGACTGATCATTAGTTACACGCACTGAGTTCCCTTGCATTTAATAGTGACTCAGATGTTCCCTCTGGTACAACTAACAGGAGAGCGCCAGAGAGAGAGAGAGAGAGAGAGAGAGAGAGAGAGAGAGAGAGAGAGAGAGAGAGTGGAGGAGAGAGATGGTAAGCTGTGTGTTTATGTGTTGGTATATTGGTGGGAGTGATGAAATGCTAACAGAGTGGTGTTTTAGACTTGCATCACTTGGTGATGACATTACTGTCATGATGCAATTTTTCTTGTAGCATTGACCCAATGATGTCACTCCACTTTTGACGTGACTTTGCAATCTATCGTTCTTGAAATAGAGCAGCTGCTGGAAATATTGAATTGTATTTATTTACATTGCTCGTTTTGTCTTTCCACTTAAACTCTCTCTCTCTCTCTCTCTCTCTCTCTCTCTCTCTCTCTCTCTCTCTCTCTCTCTCTCTCTCTCTCTCTCCCCCCCCCCCCTCCCTCCTGAGGATTGCAGCCTTGCCGTGGTCGAAGGACAAATACTAACCCGCCTTGTTCGTATTCTATCAACTGCTTTCTTAATGGATGTTTCCTATCTCCGTCTCCCCTTCAGAAGTTCAAGCCTTCTTTTCTCTGTGGTCTTATTATGATCCGCCGTGTTTGCCGTGCAGTGCGACCTGTGAAGGAGGGGAATGAGATTCTGGTGATGAACAGGCAGGTGCTCTGATCACATTTTTTTTTTTGCTCGGACCTCTTCTAGACAGGAGGTACACTTGGCCTGGGTTTATCAACCGACTACCCCTGCATGGGGTTGGGTCAAGACAGGCAGTTCCCTGGCTGGCCAAGGTAACCCCTGTAGTGCTGATCTCTGTCCCTGGGTGTTGAGCATGATCAGGGGGGATAGGGTTGGTGGGTTCCTATTTGTCGTATATCTCTCCCGAAGCCTGGAAGGGGTCAAGACAGTGACGCTGGCGCTGTAGTTAGACTCTATGGTGCGTGGTTGAAGGAGAGATGAAAGTAAAACCAAAAACATATGGCTTCTTCAACCCTCCCCTCCCCCCTAAAAAAATGGAAAGCAAAACCCCCTATAACAAAGGATTTGGATACAGACAGCGACTCTGACATGGAGACAAGAAACGGGGCAGGATTCTGGGCTTCCTGGTTTGTAGTTGGAGGGACAGAGCAGGAAAAGCCAATTTCAGCTCTGAGTCCTTTAACTATCCAGAAAGGGTTCCCAGGAATCGCATACGACCCTCAGTTGGTGAAAAGACTAAGAAACGGTGCATTCCTTGTCCAGTGCAGGATGAAAAAACAATCTGACCAGCTGCTGAGGGCCACAAGGCTGGTGGACAGAGAAATCCGAGTGTCTCCCCATAAACGCCTGAATTCCTCCAAGGGAGTCGTTCAATGCCTGGATCTGATAGGTGTTTCAGAGACCTAAAATAAAACGGAACCGCCTCACAAAGTGTCATTGACGTGCATAGGGTGACAGTTTGTAAAGGTACAGAGTGCCCACTAACACCCTCTTTCTGACATTCTGCACCCCTTCATTGCCTCACGTGCATAGGGTGACGGTTCGTAAAGGTACAGAGTGCCCACTAACACCCTCTTTCTGACATTCTGCACCCCTTCATTGCCTCACGTGCATAGGGTGACAGTTTGTAAAGGTACAGAGTGCCCACCAACACCCTCTTTCTGACATGCTGCACCCCTTCATTGCCTCACGTGCATAGGGTGACGGTTCGTAAAGGTACAGAGTGCCCACCAACACCCTCTTTCTGACATGCTGCACCCCTTCATTGCCTCACGTGCATAGGGTGACAGTTTGTAAAGGTACAGAGTGCCCACCAACACTCTCTTTCTGACATGCTGTACCCCTTCATTGCCTCACGTGCTTAGGGTGACGGTTCTCGAAGGTACAGAGTGCCCACTAACACCCTCTTTCTGACATTCTGCACCCCTTCATTGCCTCACGTGCATAGGGTGACGGTTCGTAAAGGTACAAAGTGCCCACCAACACCCTCTTTCTGACATGCTGTACCCCTTCATTGCCTCACGTGCATAGGGTGACGGTTCGTAAAGGTACAGAGTGCCCACCAACACCCTCTTTCTGACATTATGAATCCCTTCATTGCCTCACGTGCATAGGGTGACGGTTCGTAAAGGTACAGAGTGCCCACCAACACCCTCTTTCCGACATGCTGCACCCCTTCATTGCCTCACGTGCATAGGGTGACAGTTTGTAAAGGTACAGAGTGCCCACTAACACCCTCTTTCTGACATTCTGCACCCCTTCATTGCCTCACGTGCATAGGGTGACAGTTTGTAAAGGTACAGAGTGCCCACCAACACCCTCTTTCTGACATTCTGCACCCCTTCATTGCCTCACGTGCATAGGGTGACGGTTCGTAAAGGTACAGAGTGCCCACCAACACCCTCTTTCTGACATTCTGCACCCCTTCATTGCCTCACGTGCATAGGGTGACGGTTCGTAAAGGTACAGAGTGCCCACTAACACCCTCTTTCTGACATTCTGCACCCCTTCATTGCCTCACGTGCATAGGGTGACAGTTTGTAAAGGTACAGAGTGCCCACCAGCACCCTCTTTCTGACATTCTGCACCCCTTCATTGCCTCACGTGCATAGGGTGACAGTTTGTAAAGGTACAGAGTGCCCACCAACACCCTCTTTCTGACATTCTGCACCCCTTCATTGCCTCACGTGCATAGGGTGACAGTTTGTAAAGGTACAGAGTGCCCACCAGCACCCTCTTTCTGACATGCTGTACCCCTTCATTGCCTCAGGTCATCAGGGTGGGATATTCGAATGTGCACGTTCAGTTTTATATTCCATCTCCAATGTGGTGCTTTGAGTGCCAAAAGTTTGGACACATGAAAGATCGCGGTTCTGGGGAAGAGGTGTGTGGTGTTTGCTGCAAAGCAATCCACGATGGCCCATGTAAAGATCTGGCTCATTGTGGAAACTGCAATGGCGATCACCCCTCCTCTTCACGCGACTGCCCAGTTAGGATCCAGGAATCAAATATCCAAAAGGTGAAAACAGGAAATAAAATTTCGTTTCCTGAAGCACGGAAGCAGGTTCTTGGTAGTCGGCCTGCTTCATTTTCTTCTTACACTTCAGGTGTGAAGAAAATGTCAACACGTTCTGTTTGTCAAACTGATGAGTTTTTTTTTTCCAAAACATTGCAAGAAAAAGTAGCAGGGGCAATAAATCCACCACTTCTCAGGCTGCCCAGCAGTCTAATCCTGCTGCTGCTGGGCAGATTAAAAAACCAGCCCTCCCGCCTCCATTTTTCGAGAGCAGTGCCCATGTGGGCAAGGGAGTCAGTTCAAGTGCAGAGGTGGTGGAGATTAAAGGCGACCTCCATCATCTCCAAAATCTAAGGCGTCTCCACCTGCGGGCAAGTCTGCCAGTGGGTCTGAAAACAAACCTGTCTATCTTCAACATAAATGCAGTCCATTAGTTGCAGTGCCAACTCGGAGATGAACTGATTTCTCTCCTGTTTGTCTTCTGCACCATGGATAGTACATTAATCCATTGGAATATCGTGGTCTAAACTCAGACTTTGAGGAGCTGCAGCTTTTGTGTCGTACACTTAAACCTCAGGCAGTAGCTCTTCAGGAAACAATTCAAAGCCAGAAGACCTTCTCTCTTTCTGGCTTTAATGGGCAGCTTTGCACTTCTTATCCACAAAGAGTTGCTGTTGAGCCCTGTTGCTCTTGCTACCTCTCTTCAAGCAGTAGCCGCAAAAGTCACTCTCCATAAAACCGTTACAGTTTGCTCGTTATATCTGCCACCTTCTGTCTCGGCCTGTGGTCAGGACCTTGTGAGTCTGGCCATGATCCCCTTTAGGGTAGTGTGCATTCCTCACCCAGAGGTCTGCTTCTTGAAGATGTCTTTTCAAAGTTGGACTTGTGCTGTTGGAATGATGGGTCTCCAACTTACCTCCAAAGTCTAGACCCAACAGAATGTCTGACTAATACTTTGATTACATCTGCATAAACGTTTATTCCAATGTCTTGCTATAACCTCCAACTGCCTAAAACATCTTGTTGCAATTCTGACTGCCAAAAAATCTCAAAAGTACACAAACGGGCTCAGCGTTGGATATTCCAAAGATCTTCAGCTCCGTACACCCAAGCCCATCAAAATCTCCAGGCCAAAACGAGACACACTTTTACAATCAGTAAACGTCAATCTTGGAGAAAATTCTGCTCTGGGCTGACATCTAAGACGTCCAAGAAAAATATTCTGGAATACATCATCAAGAAAATCAAAAGGGAATAAGAAAAAACACCAGTTCATCACCTGACACTTGCTGATGCTCTGATAATTGGCAATCAAGCTGTTACCAATCTGCTGGCCTCCACCATTCAATGGAACTCATTATCCTCAAACAAATCTGCAGCCTTTTTAAAAAGCAAACAACTCAGAGAAAAAAGTTCGTACAGTTTCACTTCAGACAACTCTGAAGTGTATTATCTACCTTTTTCAGTCAATGGACAAAAATCAGCTCTGCAAACCTGCAACGATTCTGCTCCTGGCCTGGATGACATTCATTTTCATTATCAGCTTTTGAAACATCTCCCAGAGAGCTGTCTCCAGACCCTTTTAAAAGTCTACAACTGTATCTGGACCACAGGGTACTTTCCGCCCTCCTGGCGAAAAGCCCTGATCATTCCCATTCCTAAACCTGGAAAAGACTTTACCAACCTTCAGACTGTCCTAAAATAGCTCTGACCAGCTGCCTCTGTAAGCTGATGGAAAAGATGGTCAGCTCGCGTCTGATGTGGACACAGGAAACCGATGGCCTTTTGGCCAGTGAACAGTGCGGGTTCTGGAAGTACCATTCGACAGTTGACCATTTAGTCCATCTGGAAACCACCATTCGCAACGCCTTCGTCAATAAACAACATAATTATGGTTGCTGTCTTTCTTCTTTTTTTTAATCTGGAAAAACTGTACGATACCACTTGGAAATCACGAATTCTTATGGATCTTCATAAACTTAGTTTTCGTGGTGATCTGATTTTATTTATTCAAAACTTTGTGGCTGATCGACAGTTCCAAGTTTGTGTTGCTACCACGCTGTCTGGCGTCTATGGGCAGGAGTTGGGTGTACTTCAAGGGAGCATTCTTTCTCCTGCCCTCTTCAGTATCAAAATTAACGACATTGTCAGTTCAGTAAACTAGGGCTCTGGGTCCTCTCTGTGTGTTGATGACTTTGCACTGTACGCAGTTGGAGCCTCATATGCCAGTGTACAGTGTCGACTTCAACTTTGTTTAGATGAGATTCAACAGTGGGCCAAGGAAAACGGATGTACCTTTTCAAGCACCAAAACACAGTGTATCCATGTTCACAATGCTCGTCACTTCTTTGCCGATTCTGAAATCCGTCTGGACAAATCCACCATTCCAGCTGTGAAAGAAGCCAAATTTCTGGGTGTTATTTTTGAAAAAAACAACAACTGAACTCTAAAAGTCACATCCATTACTTAAACACTGCTTGTCGAAAAGCACTGAACATTCTGCGAGTTGTGGCACACACGGATTGGGGTGCTGATAAGAAAACTCTTCTCCATCTTAACAGGACACCGATCCACTCCAAACTGGACTATGGGTGTGTAGTAAACGGCTCAGCCAGATCTTTTTAGCTGAAAAGTCTCGATCCCATCCGCCATCAAGGGCTATAAATCTGTTTGGGCGCATTCCGCACCACCCATTTTTATAGCCTGTATGCGGAAGCTGGAGAACCATCTCTCTCAAACTGAAAGTATTGTGTGTGTGTGTGTGTGTGTGTGTGTGTGTGCGTGCGTGCGGCCTTGCGTGTGTGTGTGTGTGTGTGTGTGTGTGTGTGTGTGTGTGTGTGTGTGTGTGTGTGTGTGTGTGTGTGTGTGTGGACTGTAACAGGTTCTGTGGACCTGCCAGCTCGGTCAAAATCCCCACAGCTGGCCATTCACCCATGGTGCTGAGGACCTTCGGAGAGGCTGTGGCTGAAACTGCCCGGCGCTTCTCCTCCCTCGCCCTCACTCCCCAGCAGTTGGCTCTGCTCAACATGCAGCCAGAGCCACAATACCTGTACCTGCAGGGTCCGGCAGGCACCGGGAAAACTGTAGTGCTGAAGTTGAAGGCCCTGCAGTGGGCGAGGCAGGGGAGGACAGTGGTCGTTGTTAGTGAGCCTATCAATACAGCAGTGACCATCTTGGTCAAGGAGGAGCTAGACAGAAAGCTGAGGGCAGCAGGTGCAGAACCACCGGCTGGAAGAATCTACCATCACAGCTGTGACCTCTCTGACATCAGTAAGGATGTTTCCGGTCTCATGCAGCTGCTCGGTGCTGGTCCTGATCCTGAGGCCTTCATCGTCTTCGACGAGGTTCCTAAAGAAAGGTTAGTTTTTGACAGGTCACGTGTGTGTGTGTGTGTGTGTGTGTGTGCGTGCGTGCGTGCGTGCATGTGTTTGCGTGTGTGTGTGTGTGATGAAACAGAACTTTTTTTACAGGATTCCCCCCCCTCCATCCCACCTCTCTCCCCAATCGCCTCACTTCCGCCCCCCTCCCCCCCCCCCCCCCCCCTTCCATTCCCACCTCATCCCAGCTGGTCCAGATGAACACAAATCGACAACTCACTAATCAAATATAGAATGTGCTCTCTTTGTTCGAGATGTCATATCCCTATTCATTTGAACACGTTCGACGTATCGTCAGCACACACACACACACACACACACACACACACACACACACACACACACACACACACACACACAGAATTAATGAAATAAATGAGCACGTAGATAAAGTGAATGAATAAAGAAGTAAAATAAATAAAAACATTAAAAAAGGAGCAAACCAAGTAAAAAAAAACACACACAAAAAACCCCAATATCAATTAATAGATTGATTAACTGATTGATTTTTTAATTTCAATGTGGTATGTTCGCAGACATTTTGCAATGTACGCACCGAGTTAGGCAAGCAACTTAAAAGAGAGACAACTACAGATTTTTCTCTTGACATAGGCAGCAAAGAGTTGTTTCCCTTATTTATTCAACGTGTGTTGTTACGTGCGAGCTGTTCTGTTTTGTGTATATATGTATAGTGCATTGCACTGAGTTGTTTTTATATTGTGTTTTATATTAAAACAGTGTTAATTCATGTTAAATTTTATAGTATTAGTTGTGTTGCATGGTATCTCATTACATTGTCCTGTTGTCACAAGAAGTTTTTGTGAGCAGAGTTTGGGCCATTCTTCCCATGAAAACTGGCAAATTTCTCTGGTGCAAAGGGTACAGCTTTTAGTACACTGTTTGCCCCCAGCACCCGATCCCCCATCTCCGAAAAAAAAGAGAAAAATTCAACATTTAAGACCCCAAAATGCTGTTTTCAGTCGCTGAATGCAACACGGATTCTTATCATTCGACGCAGACTTCGTGAACAATTGTTTATCACAAAAGTGCATTATATATGCAAATTAAAATGGTAAACTCATTCACCTCATCATCATGGATGCACTTCCCCCCGCATTCTTTTACCCCCCCCCCCACCCCCCATCCCCACGCACAAACACACAAATGCACACGAGTCTGTAGGTTTAAATCTTGTCTTATGTCTTATGCCTATCACCCCCCACTGGGACATAGGCCGCCGACAAGGTCCCTCCAGCTGTCTCTGTCCTGGGCCAGTCTCTCCAGCTGCCCCCATGTGTGGCCCATCACCTTGGCATCTGCGTCCAGGTCACGTCACCATGTGTTCCTTGGCCAGCCTCTCTTCCTTTTTCCCTGAGGGTTCCACCTGAGGGCTTGTCTCGTGGTGTTGGTGGCTGGCTTACGCAGAGTGTGGCCTATCCACCTCCAGCGGCATTGTTGGATATCAGCTCCCGCCGGTTTCTGTCTTGTCTGCTGCCATACTTCTTCATTGCTGATCTTGTCTGGCCACCGTATGTGGAGGATTCGTCTCAGGCAATTGTTGATGAATGTCTGGATCCTCTTGGTCATTGTTATGGTGGTTCTTCACGTCTCGGCTCCATATAGCAAGACTGACTTCACGCTGGTGTTGAAGTGCCTGATCCTGGTGTTGACTGATAGGTCTCTTGAACCCCAGACGTTCTGGAGTTGCAGGAAAGCTACCCCAAATCCTTGTTTTTCTGTATGGGCTGAAGCTGAATGCTTTTCAAGCCGAATTCAGAAATATTGAATATGTGCTTAAGGTGCAGCCAGAAATATGTCCATGAGCGCAATTCTTAATTATCTTTATTTCATGGTTTATTTCATGGAAAATCATCAGCCTCCCTTCAACACATTTTTCAATACTTCAACGGTTCTAAATATTGATCGCACTTTCCCTCTCTTGTTTCAAGTATTTGTTTAAATCACTTTGCTTTTACTTTGCCTAATGTTTATGATTTTCCATAGTTTTGTTTAATCTTTTGTTCTTTTAAGTAAACATACTCATAAGTCCTTAAACACTCTTGCACATGTACATTAATACGCCCCTCCTCTAACATCGCCACCCACTCCTCCCTCTCCTCCATCACCCCACACCCATCCCTCTCTCATCTGCATTTGAAAATAGAACAATGGAGCCACCCTCACAATCCACCTTTTCACCACACACACACACACACACACACACACACACACACACACACACACACACACACACACACACACACACACATTTTACTGAGACGTGGATTACCTGATCGCCTCACTGTCTTTTACACACACACACACACACACACACACACACACACACACACACACACACACACACACACACACACACACACAGAGTAAAGTACAGACACAGGTGTAAAATTCATTGTTGTAGAAAGTGAAAACAGCAGTGACAGACACAGATTGGACGTATCTGTGACATCTTTGAAGCCGACATAGATGTTTACGTAGTTCCCCAAACTGTTTCAGTTGCTGCTTTACTTTATGAATCACAGGAAACGGAAAAGAAGGAAAGACAGAAATTCAAATGGTTTACTGTTTTATATGGCTTTCATGGTCTTTTTTAAAATTAAGGATTGAGTGGATCGTCCAAAGGGGATGGTGTATGTGTGTGTGTGTGTGTCTGTGTGTGTTTTTGTGTGTGTGTCTGTGTGTGTGTGTGCTAGAGAGAGGGAGAGAGAGAGAGAGAGAGAGAGAGAGTCTAGTGGTTTAGTATTTTTTAGATGCCTTTCACGGTCATTCGTGATCTAATAAGTGAGTAGTCGGAGGTGAAGAGTAAGAGAAAGACAGGTGAAGAGTAGGAGAAAGACACAGACAGAAGGCAGAAACACAGATAAACAAAGACAGACAGAGAGACTCATACAGAGTCAGATTTGAAAGTGAATGAACACTAGAACAAACCAGTTGATTATTGCCCCGTACTACTATTATCACTATTACTATCACTACTACTGCTGCTGCCGCCATCGTTACTACTGCTACTATTAACACATCTACTGCTGCTGTTGCTTCTACTACTACTACCACTGCTGCTATAACTACCATCACTGTTGCTACTGGTAAAGTAGTAGTAGTAGCAGTAGTAATAGTAATAGTAGTACTAGTAGCAATATTACTACTACTACTACATCTGCTGCTACTACTACTACTACTACTACGACTACTACTACTACTAGTACTATTACTGCTACTACTATTGCTACATCTGCTGCTGCTGCTACTGCTACTACTACTGCTGCTACTTCTGCTAATATCACAACCAGTATTCTAACAGCATTTTGTATGAAGAATTTAAACAGAAATGAAGACGTGTGACTTTAGACTATGTACTGTAGATCTATAGATCCCGTTTTAGATCAACACAGAGTTTACGGGATCTACACCTGACTTTGTTTCCTGTGTCACAGTGTCCAGTTCATCCAGTGGCTGACAGCTGTCTGCCACCGACTGCCCTCAGTCCGTGTGTGGGCAGCTGCACCGTACAGAGTGGACAACGACACCACATGTCCCCCTCCATCCTGGCTGGAGATCCACACATTCACCGAACCTCTTCGGTCTCCGTCTGTTATTGCCAGCCGGGTCGGGGGGACAGGTCTGATAAATGGCGACATCATCCCCCGGTACAGCGCCCCAGCGCTGCCTCCCCCAACAGAGGGATTACCAGTCTGGGAGCTGCATCATGATGGTCTGGCAGGTCACTCTAGGGGTCAGCCCTGGGAGTGTGACCTGTGTGCCGACACCATTGGTCAACTCCTGACGCATGAGCTACGCGTGGGACAGCCAGGTAGGAACTGTTCTTTCTCATCATCATCATCACCATCACCATCATCATCATCATCATCATCATCATCATCATCATCACCATCATCATCATCACCATCATCATCATCATCATCATCACCATCACCATCATCACCATCATCATCATCATCACCATCATCATCATCGTCATCACCATCATCATCATCACCATCATCATCATCACCATCACCATCATCATCATCATCATCATCATCCTCATCACCATCATCATCATCATCCCTTTCAACATCATTTTTATCACAGTAATCATGATCATCGTCATGACTGTCATTATCATCGGTGATCATGATTGTCATCAGACAGGGGTGTCTAACCCTTTACAAAATACTGGTGACGACAGGAGAACTAACTTAGATCTAACTCTGTACAATGTACAAGTCCTGACAGGAGAATCAGATTTAGATGTAACACTCGGATTCACATTTATGTCTTGTCCACAATGGGAGGGAGGAGGGAAGGGGATAGGAGGCGGTTGGTGGTAGAGAGAGAGGTGTGTGTGTATGTGTGTGTGCGTGCTTGCATGCGTGCATGTGTGTGTGTGTTTGTGTCCATCTGTTTATCTGTCTGTTGGTGTGTCTGTGTACATCAGACGAGCCAGGGGTGGAGGTGTACAGTGACGTCATGTCATCATGATCATGCTGTTTTCAGGTGCCCCCCAGTACAAGGACACGTGGATTCTCTGTGCTTACCTTCGTGATGCACGTGATGCGTCAAGGTGTACCGGTCAGGGCGGTGCCACGTCCCCCAAGTGAGAGTGATGCAAAGGATCTGGCCCTGGCCCTCACTGACCAGGTCATCGTGACAGAATGGCACAATGTCCAGGGATTGGAGAGAGCGGTGGTCATAGCGATGGGAGTGTGGGGTGGTGTTGGTGGTGACTATCTGGCATTCTCCAGGTCCACCAGTTTTCTGTGTCTCATTGAGTGACACCACCACAGGGACAGCCTGTCACCATGACGTGTGACATCTCCACACCTCATCACCAACAGCCTGATGTTTCTTTCTCTACCTCTCCACCACCCCTCCCTGCTCTTCATCTTTCTGTTCTTCTTTCTTCCCATTCCGTCTTTCCTTTCCTCCTCCCTTTCTTTCTTCTTTCCTTTGTTCCTGTCTTCCGTTCCATCATCACCTCTTTGTTCACTCTTTTCTTCATTCCCTTTGTCCTCTCCTCGTTTGTTTCGTCCGTCTGTTCTTCTTCAGTGGTATTCGCTTACATTCATTCCTTCTTCCCGTCTACATTCTTTCTTTCTTTCTTCCTGTCTTGCTTCCTTATTGTGACGTCATTTTACACAGTGACGTAAAAAACTGAAATCTGTGTGACACGGAGAGCACACTGTCGGTATTTTTAACACACTGTGGCAGAACTCAAGAAGCCAACTGTGTATCATACATTTTCTATTTTCTCTTATTGTCTGTCTGTCTGTCTGTCTGTCTGTCTGTCTGTCTGTCCTGTCTGTTCTCTTCCTCTCTCTCTCTCTCTCTCTCTCTCTCTCTCTCCTCTCTCTCTGTGTTCCCATGTGTTACATTGTAACACACCAGAAGAGTGAACAGTAGACAAATGTATCCACAGAATATAAATGTAAACATCTTTCGAGTCTACACTGTCCTCTTCTCTTCACATTGACAACGGGCCTATGGCTTGAAACGTCACTTTCCTCTCCAACGGATTCTACTAGCACCAAAAATCCACAAGTCATAGTAGCCATCATCCTGCCTTCACTGTGGGACTGAAGAGAGGTTGAAACAAACCAACGACACCATGTCTGTCTGTCATTGCGTGGTGGAGGACCTACACTACAGGGAACCCGTGCGCAGTCGATCAGGACCAGGCCAGTCCAGCTGACGTAGTGATCCCCGGGGTTAATCCTTGACTGGCACAGCCCCAGTCCATCACTGACCCCTATGATAGTTCAGTGATATTGAGGTTTAACGCTCTGTCACTGACCCCTACGTTAGTTCAGTGATATTCAGGTTTAACGTGCACAGCCCTAGTCTATCACTGACCCCTACGTTAGTTCAGTGATATTGAGGTTTAATGTGCACAGCCCCAGTCCATCACTGACCCCTATGTTAGTTCAGTGACATTCAGGTTTAACGTACACATCCACCCCAGGAGATGAGACAAAGGGGGATAAGCACTGAGGATACTGGGGGAAAGAGATCCTGTCGAACATGACACAGAATTACCAGAACGACAACACATCAAGGTGGGCAGCAAACGTGGCCGTTTTCACGATGGGCAGCACCGTGACTGGCATTAGTTCAGGCCCTAGCCTCACCTCAAATAGAAAAAGTGGCCAGCATCCTGCTGACAGGGTGTACAGTCATCAGCCACCTGATGACGTCATCTTCCTGAGGAAGAGTGGCCAGCATCCTGCTGACAGGGTGCACAGTCATCAACCATCTGATGACGTCATCTTCCACAGGAAGAGTGGCCAGCATCCTGCTGACAGGGTGCACAGTCAGCCATCTGATGACGTCATCTTCCACAGGAAGAGTGGCCAGCATCCTGCTGACAGGGTGCACAGTCAGCCATCTGATGACGTCATCTTCCACAGGAAGAGTGGCCAGCATCCTGCTGACAGGGTGCACTGTCATCAGCCATCTGATGACGTCATCTTCCACAGGAAGAGTGGCCAGCATCCTGCTGACAGGGTGCACAGTCATCAGCCATCTGATGACGTCATCTTCCACAGGAAGAGTGGCCAGCATCCTGCTGACAGGGTGCACAGTCATCAGCCACTGATGACGTCATCTTCCACAGGAAGAGTGGCCAGCATCCTGCTGACAGTACAGTCATCACCACCTGATGACGTCGTCTTCCACAGGAAGAGTGGCCAGCATCCTGCTGACAGGGTGTACAGTCGTCACCACCTGATGACGTCATCTTCCAGCGTGTTCCGTTCCTGTTCTATGGTTCAAAGCAATGACTGTCGCGTTCTACAGAACTGGAACTCTTTGTCGGTGAATACACAACGGCTGCCATCTCTTGCATTGATAAATATACCCAGAAATCATTTTTCGTTGAAAATTGAGAATGTACAAAAGAACTGTTGTTTTCTGTATTGATACACATAACCAGAAATCATTTTTCATTGAAAATTGAGAATGTACAAAATAACTGTCATCTTCTGTTTTCATATACATAACCAGAAATCATTTGTCGTTGAAAATTGAGAGTGTACACAATAACTGTCGTCTTCTGCTTTGATATACATAACCAGATATCATTTGTCGTTAAAAATTGAGAATGTACACTATGACTGTCGTGTTCTGTATTGTTATACAGAATTTGAAATCTTTGTTGTTGAAAATTGAGAATGTACACTATGACTGTCGTGTTCTGTATTGTTATACAGAGTTTGAAATCTTTGTCGGTGAAAATGAAACTCCTGTGTGTGTGTGTGTGTGTGTGTGTGTGTGTGTGTGTGTGTGTGTGTGTGTGTGTGTGTGTGTATCTGTGTTTGCACAGTACCATTTGTGGATAGTTGTCTTGTAAAGGAATTTCTTTGTAAGTGCAGAACAAGGGAAAGAGGAGGGGTGGCTGTTGAAATAGGATTTTGCTGAATATGGTATCATCAGATCACATCCGTGATTATCACTGCCAGGATAAAAACCATGCCACTCTGAAGCTCCTGCATTAATATTCTGCAAGGCAGGAGCCAGCAAATTTTGATCTGGAACAGTTGTACATTCGCAGCAAGGAAGCTGGAATTGCTAGATGAAGTGGATGACTGGGATTGGGAAGTATCAGCTTACACATCCCAGACTGGAAAAAAAAACATCAGAAAGCAGCAGCAGGAGTAGCAAGTGAGCAAATATAGTGCTGCACTCATCTTCAGTTCAACCAAATGACTGATTGAACTCACTATTAGTGGATATACAACAGCAGAATGAAGAAGCTCACACAGATCACCATGAGACTGAAAGATCAATGCCAGTCTAGCCAGCAGCTTGAGGGAAACAGAGTGCTTTTTAAATGGAATGCATTGTCAAATACGACTGATAGAATGTATGTGTGTGTGTGTGTGTGTGTGTGTGTGTGTGTGTGTGTGTGTGTGTGTGTGTGTGTGCGTGTGTGTGTTGTGTGTGTGTGTGTGTGTGTGTGTGTGTGTGTGTGTGTGTGTGTGTGTGTGTGTGTTGTGTGTAACTCTGTGTGTGTGTGTGTGTGTGTGTGTGTGTGTGTGTGTGTGTGTGTGTGTGTGTGTGTGTGTGTTGTGACTGACAGCCAGAACCCGTTCCACGAAGACCCACAGCCCAAAGCAATTTACCACCCTACCTAGGAGAAACCTCTGTCAGCTCAGGAGAAACAGGTGTGCACAGACTGTTTATGATGCTGTATATGAAAATGATGGACAAAGGTTCAGATGTCACAAAATGAGGTTGAAATTTCATAGAAAGAAAATGCAGATAATTTTTCATATAGTGCAGTAAAAAATATATATATATATATATTGATGAAAAAAAAAAGATTGATTTGCTGTTATTGTCTGGAACCTTTTTTCCCAGGGCAGAATAGGAGAAAGTCAGGGGTTTTCCTTCTGTCTTTCTGTTTTTCTTCCATTCTTTCTTTCTTTCTGCCTGTCTTTCTGTCTGGCTTTCTTTCTGTCTGCCTTTCTCTCTTTCTTTCTGTCTTTCTGTCTGTCTTTCTTTCTGTCTGTGTTTCTTTCTTTCTTTCTTTCTTTCTCTCTCTATTTCTTTCTTTCTTTCTTTCTGTCTTTCCTTTTCTTTCTTTCTTTCTCTCTCTCTTTCTTTCTTTTTGCCTGTCTCTTCTCTTTCTTTCTTTCTTTCTTTGTTTTAATGGGTTTTTTTTTTTATTCGAGAGTGCCACAGGTACAGCTTCTCCCTCTCTCTCTGTCTCTCTGTCTCCTCTCTCTCTGTCTCTCTCTGTCTCTCTCTGTCTCTCTCTCTCTCTGTCTCTCTCGTCTCTCTCTCTCTCTCTCTCTCTCTCTCTCTCTCTCTCTCTCTCTCTCTCTCTGTGTGTGTGGACCTTCTTCTTTTTTTCAGAGTCGACGGGAGGTCAGGGTGATTTAAAGATTTTTTGTGACAGCTGTGTGTGTGTGTGTGTGTGTGTGTGTGTGTGTGTGTGTGTGTGTGTGTGTGTGTGTGTGTGTGTGTGTGTGTGTGTGTGTGAGAGAGAGAGAGAGAGAGAGAGAGAGAGAGGTGGGGTGGAGAGGGAGGGAGAGAGGGGGATATATATATATATATATATAATATATATAAATAATGCTCTCTTGTTGTCCTGAGCTCCGCACCCTGTAGAATTGACTGAGGTAGAAACCAGAAACGGTAAAATACAAGAATAAAAACAACAGTCGGTTCATGTCTCAGACTTGTATTTTAACAAATTTTCGCTGTTAACAGCTTCGTCAGGCCAAGGTACAATGATAAAAGCCTCACATCAAGTTAAAAGGACAAACCATAGATGGTGAACTCATATCCAGGTAAACCAGGTAAAATCAGGTAAAAAGAGGTCAACAACTGCCGCATGCAGGACATTATTCACTCCAATAGGCCCTCCAACACGCTCACACACACACAGACGCACAGACCGACAAACACACACACACACACACACACACACACACACACACACACACCTCACACACACACACACCACACACACACACACACACACACACACACACACACACACACACACACACACACTCACATGCACACACACACACACACACACACACACGCACCACACACACACACACACACACACACACACACACACACACACACACACACACACACACACACACACATGTATATCACCGAGTAAGAGGGGAGGAGAGAGTGGAGAGAGAGAAAGGGGCAGAGAAAAAAAAAAAGGGGGGGGGGAATGAGGGAGAGAGAGAGAGAGAGAGAGAAAAGACGGTGGTGGGGGGTGGGAAGGGAGAAGAGGGGAAGGTGTCGAGGGAGAAATGGAAGGCATGGGGGGAGGGGGGAAGGGGGGAGTTGAGGGGGGGTGAAGACAGTTGGGTATGAGGAAATAAGAACAAGATGAGAGACCAAGAAAAAGAAACATTTGACAAATATGTGTGTGATTACATATATACATCCACAACTGCATCCACGTAGCATGATTAAAATAAAGGTGTACATTTCCTTGGGTTTATCAAAATATGGTTATACGAAAAGGCGGGGGAGGGGGGGGGGGGGTAGAAAAGGGGAAAGTGGAAGTGGCAATGGGAGAAGGGGGTAGAGGAGAGGGGGATTGTAGGGCGGGGCGTGGGGGGGGGGGGGGGGTGCGGAGTGTTTAAGTGCGGAAATTGTCGAACGAAAATGAAGGGAGAAGGGGGTAAGGGGATGGGGAGGCAGGATAGGGATGAGTGAGGCGGAGGGAGATGGGAGGTAAACAAGGAAAAAAAAAAAGGGGGGGGGGGGGAGGGGAGAACATTGGCACTATGAATGACAAATTTTCAGATGTATAACATAATTTTATTCAGAGGGACAAAAAAAAAAAAAAAAAGAAAGTATGTGTATCGAGGAGGGGAGAGGAAAGGGGGTATGGGAGGGGGGAGATTGGGATAAAATCAGAAAGGGGGTGAAAAGGAAGGGCAGGGTGAAGGGTACTTTTAGATCATTTTACAGTATAGTTATTTCTTTTATAAACAGTTACACTTATAAGATAAAAATTGTTCCCAGTTTCAAACTGACAGGCATAAAAAGGCGGGACCAAATGTCAAATCCGAAGGAGCCTAAATATTGGTTATGTATAAAAGAAAATACACAAAGAAAATGGGGGACACACACACACACACACACACACACACACACACACACATTTAATTAAAAGTCATCCGATTGGAAATGTTTTTTTTTTAAGTAACAGATAATTTTAAGGCATTTTAAACACACACACACACACACACACGCGCGCGCGCGCGCGCGCGCGCGCGCGCGTACGCACACACACACACACACACACACACACACACACACACACACACACACACACACACACACACACGCGCGCGCGCGCGCGCACGCACGCACGCACACACACATATTTAATTAAAAATCATCCGATTGGAAGGTTTTTTTTTAAGCAATAAATAATTTTAAGGCATTTTAAAGACACATACACACACGCGCGCGCGCGCGCGGGCCCGTGTTCTCACAATCACACACACAGGGGTTCACTTACCAAACACACGTACAAAGATAAAAAAAAAAAAGAAAATAGCGCAACCAGTGCTACGTAAACACTCAAGGTCTGAGCAGAGCCTTAGGCTAATGCGTAGGTCAGACATCTGCAAAGTCGTCGCCACGAGACCCTCTCCTTCAGTTCTCTCGTCTTCGTCATTAATTCATCTATCCCTCAGCTTTAAATCATGCGCAGTGTGGTCTCAAAACTTAGCGGTTGTGGTGTAGCGTATATGGACTAGTCCGCACGCACAGACACCTCCCTGATGAAACTAAGACTGAAACTGAAATTTTGGACTGTGGAACGTTTGGTATCATCGCGTGTGTTCCTTGCTGAGTTTCACCTTTTGTGTATTTATTTGTTTGTTTATTTGTTTCTTTCTTTCTTCCTTCCTTTCTTCGTTTCTTTACTTGTTTATTTATTCATTTCTTTACTTTATTTATTTATTTTTTAAAGTAAGGCAACGACCGTTGAAGTGGCCTACTGGCTGTCCCTCTGTCACACGTTAGTTCCAGATAATGACAATACCTGACAGTAAAACAAATTGTACGTCAGTGCTGACTGAAGAAGAAGAAGAGAGAAGAAGAAGAAGAAGAAGAAGAAGAAGAAAGAAGAAGAAGAAGAAGAAAAAGGAGAAGAAAAAGAAGACGAAGAAGAAGAAGAGGAGAAGGGGATGGGGGGAGAAGAAGATGAAGAAGAAGAGGAGGAGGAGGGGGAAGAAGAAGAAGAAGAAGAGAGGAGGAGGAGGAAGAAGAAGGAGAAGAAGGAGAGAGGAGGAGGGGAGGGAAGAAGAAGAAAAGAGGAGGAGGAGGAGGAAGAAGAAGGAGAAGAAGAGGAGGAGGAGGGGGGGGAAGAAGAAGAAGAAGAAGAAGAAGAAGAAGAAGAAGAAGAAGAAGAAGAAGAAGGAGGAGGAGGAAGAGGGGGAGGAGGAGGAGAAGAAGAAGAAGAAAACCGCCGCCGTCACCATCACGACCAACATCATCACCAGCTACAACAACAACAACAACAACAACAACAATAGCTATAATAACAAGAGAAAGTAAGAAAGACAGAAAAAAGAAGGAAGGAAGATGAAAAATAGAAGCCACAAAACACCCATGAGATAATGGCAATATTTCGGTTTATTTCAACCTTTCTCAAGCCACACTGGCCAACTGACAAATATAACACTTAAGATTTCTGTTGCTGTGTCACTGAAAAAAGTTCACTAGAAAAGAGTTCACTTAGAACAAAGTTCACCGGAAAAAAGGAGTTCACTGGAGGATGGGGGACGGAAGGGGACTTGTTGGACGGCAGGAAAAAAAAAAAAAAAAAAAAAAAAAAAAAAGGGGGGGGGGGGGGGGGGGGGGGGGGAAGCGAAGGGGATAGGAGGGAAGGGTGAGGGTGTAGAGGGTGGAAAGCAAAGGGTGGGAAGAGGAGGGAAGGTGGTGAAATGAGCTGGGAGTGGGAGAGACAATAAAAGCAACAACAATCATAGTAACCATACTAACAATAATCATTACCATCACCTCTCCACCATTGACATGAGCAAATAAATAGATACGGGAGGGTAGAAAGGAAATTGAAAGTGAAGGGTGAGATGGGAAGGGGGCGGAGGGAGGAAGATGGGATGGAGGCTAGAGGTGTGGCCTGAGGTGGAAACAGAGTAGAAGACCTAGCAAGAGAGGGGAAGGCAGAAATGTATGTGAGAGCGCATGCATGCGCGCGCGCGCGCGTGCGTGCGTGAGAAAAAGAAGGAAGGAAGAAAAAAGAAGGAAGGAAGAACGGAAGGAGGGTAAAGATGGAAGGAAGAGAAAGTAAGTAAGAAAGAAGGGAAGAAGGAAGGAACAAGAAAGGCAGACAGAGAGACAGACAGAAAGAAATGTAGAATGAATGAATGAAAGAATGAATGAATGAAAAATACAGTGTGTGTGTGTGTGTGTGTGTGTGTGTGTGTGTGTGTGTGTGTGTGTGAGAGAGAGAGAGAGAGAGAGAGAGAGAGAGAGAGAGAGAGAGAGAGAGAGAACAAGGGAAGGAAAAATAGAAGAAAGAAACAGACAAAGACAGACAGAAAGAAAAAAAGCAACGGACAGAAAACAACAGAAAAAAAAAATGACAACAAAAACCAGAGATGAAAAAAGAAAAAAATGAAGAAAGAAGGGAAGAAAAAAAAAAAAGCAACGGAGAAAATGACCCAAAAAAAATGTGCACGTGGGAAACTACATCAACTAAAGATCAACAACCAACCGGCCAAGTGTAGAACACACACACACACACACACACACACACACACACACACACACACACACACGCACGCACGCACGTACGCACACACACACACACACACACACACACACACACACGCACACACACACGCACGCACGCACGCACGCACGCACGCACACGTACACACACACACACACACACACACACATGCACTTACAAACACACACACACACACACACACACACACACACACACACACACACACCACGCACGCACACGTACACACACACACACACACACACACACACACACACACACACACACACACACACACACACACACACACACACACACACACACACACACACACACACACACACACACACACACACACACACACACACACACACACATACAAGTAAACCACTCCCTCGCTAACATTCCTCCAATACAAGAATCGAACCCAAGCCCAAGGACGGACGTGACCACCTACTGTCTGGACAGCTGACCACACGGACTTGCCACTGACCGACTGTCTCCCTCCCCGTGCCTGAGCTGGTCAGTCTCTGGACAAGCTGAGGTCTCCCTCCCCGTGCCTGAGCTGGTCAGTCTCTGGACCAGCTCAGGTCTCCCTCCCCGTGCCTGAGCTGGTCAGTGTCTGGACAAGGGCCAGCCTTTGACCCTGACCACCAAACGTATGCAGATGCGTTTGACGTCTTGCAGACTGTTCCTTCAGATTATGCAGATACGTTTGACGTCTTCCAGACTGTTGCTTCAGACTATGCAGATGCGTTTGACGTCTTACAGACTTGCTTCAGACTATGCAGATGCGTTTGACGTCTTTCAGACTGTTGCTTCAGACAATGCAGATGCGTTTGACGTCTTACAGACTGTTCCTTCAGACTATGCAGATGCGTTTGACGGCTTTCAGACTGTTCCTTCAGACTATGCAGATGCGTTTGACGTCTTCCAGACTGTTCCTTCAGACTATACAGATGCGTTTGACGTCTTTCAGACTGTTCCTTCAGACTATGCAGATGCGTTTGACGTCTTACAGACTGTTGCTTCAGATCTAATGATCGCTCCCAGGTCAAAGGAACGGTGCTTTTTCTTTTTCTTTGTTTGAATTGTTAATTCCTCGTCCAGGATTTGCCCCGGTAATTATGGCTGACCCTGCGGTAGAGATGACAGATAGCGCCCCAGGGTGAAATCGTTTCGTCTGGTCTTTCGAGGTAATAGTCCAGACCACCTTCCCAGCTTCTGAAATTAATGGACGGTTTTCGAGCGTCTGTTTCTCTCTCTCTCTCTCTCTCTCTCTCTCTCTCTCTCTCTCTCTCTCTCTCTCTCTTGTCTCTGTCTCTCTCTGTCTCTCTCTCTCTCTCCTCTCTCTCTCTCTCTCTCTCTCTCTCTCTCTATATATATATATATAACGAAAATGACTGGCTCGTTATTACGGCTCGATAACTTTGATACTTACTCTTGTACTTCATGTTATATAGATCTTCATCATTCACACTTGTAGCGTAGCTTTGTTTGCTAAGATACGTTAATTTTGAACTTCTATTACACATTTAAGTTTAGAAGAGATTGTCAAGATCGTGCAATGTGAAACTGTGGAATATACTTATCTTTTTCACCTCCTCAGGAAGATTACGATAGGCCTAAAGATGACTGCATTATCACATCTTCTGCAATGGGTCAAAGAAACTTATGAGATATGAGCAGCGATATTCTAGTTCAGATTACCACCCAGGTTTCAGTACCATGCGCTGAAAAAAGCTGTGTTATAATTTATGCAAAACCAGTACACAAAGTCAAATACGGTACAAAATCCCGTATTGAATTGTGAAACCATTGGTTCGTATTAATAGTGATGTAACATGTTTTTCTACGCGTCCATTAGGATTGATACAGGGAGCGGTGTGTTCACCTCTTCTTTTTACGAATAACTTAATCATCATAATTGACCCAGCCAAAATTCCCATTGATTTTATTCGGCAAGGCATTCACCTATAACCGAATCTAATTCAAATGGCGATGTTATTTGCTAATTATGTCACACAGATACTTGAAAGGAATCAATCACCTTCAGGGACGAATGGACATTCTGGCTAATACAGTAGAAAGTGGCCAGTCGGAGTAAAGCTGGACACATTAACTGACCAAACATGGAACCATAGCAACCATAAGAACGTTGAGTCCGTTGGTGAGTATCACCTACGATTTGATGATCTAAAAATCCATTGACGAATACAGCTTTTCTAACCTTAAGCACCTCAAATTTGGGGGTTTACGAGAAATAAAAAATTCGTTGACAGAGTGTGTCCTCTCAGAAAAGATTTATTGTTGTCATTTCCAAATCACCACAACATTTGATTGACGGCAAAACACTTCCATGTCCCTGACATGCTGCGTGCGAATCTGACGATCCGTTAATTCCAGATCCGTCTTCTATATGCGGACGATAATTGAGATTCAAATGAAACCTGTCCCATGATTCTGTGCATTCAGACTAAACCTTTAAACGTCGACATGTAAAGCTTAAAGTTCATTGACATGTAAAGCTTGAAGTTCATTGACATGTGAAGCTTGAAGTTCATCGACATGTAAAGCTTGAAGTTCATCGACATGTAAATCTTGAAGTTCATCGACATGTAAAGCTTGGAGTTCATCGACATGTAAAGCTTGGAGTTCATCGACATGTAAAGCTTGGAGTTCATTGACATGCTTGAAGTTCATTGACATGTAAAGCTTGAAGTTCATTGTACGCCTGCGACTGAGGGAAACTGTCGGAATAATCAGCATTGTGGAAATGTCTACGGTCACTTCTCAACAGAGAATTATAACTTATTTCTGACTTAGGGCTTGTAAGGACAACCTCCTGGCGTTTTCGTCTACATTGCCTGGTCGTCTTTAGGTCAGTCCTTTTCACTCAGTCTTCCTATACATTGTCATCTGTAGGTCAGTCCTGTTCACTCAGTCTTCCTATACATTGTCATCTGTAGGTCAGTCCTGTTCACTCTGTCTTCCTATACATTGTCATCTGTAGGTCAGTCCTGTTCACTCTGTCTTCCTATACATTGTCATCTGTAGGTCAGTCCTTTTCACTCAGTCTTCCTATACATTGTCATCTGTAGGTCAGTCCTGTTCACTCAGTCTTCCTATACATTGTCATCTGTAGGTCAGTCCCTTTCACTCAGTCTTCCTATACATTGTCATCTGTAGGTCAGTCCTATTCACTCAGTCTTCCTATACATTGTCATCTGTAGGTCAGTCCTTTTCCCTCAGTCTTCCTATACATTGTCATCTGTAGGTCAGTCCTGTTCACTCAGTCTTCCTATACATTGTCATCTGTAGGTCAGTCCTGTTCACTCAGTCTTCCTATACATTGTCATCTGTAGGTCAGTCCTTTTCTGTCAGTCTTCCTATACATTGTCATCTGTAGGTCAGTCCTGAATGTGAATGTGGTATTGATGATGTTGATGAATGTGGTATTGAAGATATTGATGAATGTGGTATTGATGATGTTGATGAATGTGGTATTAATGATGTTGATGAACGTGGTATTAATGATGTTGATGAATGTGGTATTGATGGTATTGATGAGTGTGGTATTGATGATGTTGATGAATGTGGTATTGATGATGTTGATGAACGTGGTATTGATGGTATTGATGAGTGTGGTATTAATGATGTTAATGAATGTGGTATTGATGGTATTGATGAGCGTGGTATTGATGATGTTGATGAATGTGGTATTGATGGTATTGATGAGTGTGGTATTGATGATGTTGATGAACGTGGTATTAATGATGTTGAGGAATGTGGTATTGATGATGTTGAGGAATGTGGTATTGATGATATTGATGAATGTGGTATTCATGACATTGATGAATGTGGTATTGGTGATATTGATGAATGTGGTGTTCATAACAGAGCAGGGAAATGCACTTAGTATCAAACACACTCACACTGAACACACACACACACACACACACACACACACACACACACACACACACACACACACACACACACACACACCACATTTTATCGTATCATGTAAAGATGCATATACAAGAAAAATATTCTCAACATCTTAAAGTTTACACAGATGGTTCAGTATTGTCTAATAATCAGTCTAGTTCTGCTTTTGTTATACCATCACAAAAGTTTGAAAAGATATATTCCATCGGAAAAGGCAGATCAATATTTGTTGTTGAAATGATATCTGTTTTTATGGCGTTGTCATATCTAATTGACTTGCCACAATCAATATTTAAAGTAGTTTATATGCGTGGATTCAAAGTATGTTCCACAATCCATAACATTTTCAAATACCATGTCGAACAACTTTTCTTGTAAATGAAATATGCCACTTTATTCATGTTTTGATATGTAAAGGAACTGATGCCACCTTCTGTTGGATTCCATGGCATTGTGGTATTTTGGGGTAATGAGCTAGCTGATAGATGCACAAAGAGAGGAGCCAGAAATGAAAAGTGCACCACGGTATTGAATATATCCTTTTCTCCTTTTTCCTTCTTCTTCCCTTCCCCTTCCCTTTCTCCTTCTTCTTCTTCCTTTCTCTCTCTTTCTATCATTATCATCATCATCATCATCATCATCATCATCATCATCATCATCATCATCATCATCATCAATATCATCATCATCATCATCATCATCATTACTGTTGTTGTTGTTGTTGTTGTTGTTATCATTATTATTGTTATAATTCTTTATTATCATTATTTTCCTTTTTTTTTTTTTTTTTTTGCTTTTTTTTTTGGCTTTTTTTGTTTGTACTTACTTTTTTTTCATTCGATGTTTAAGACGTTCGAGGAAAGGGTGGGGCGGGAAAAAGGGGGGATTAACCGAAGTTGAATTTCACGTTCCTGTATGACAGGTGAAAATGATCGTCTGAATGATTGGAACTAAAACCTGAATGATGATTTGGCCCCTCTATGTGGCATCAGCAATGATTTCCTTCCGCTGGACAAAATGCAGGGACAACTAAAGGGAGGCCACTGTTCAGA
>CM065747.1:12282290-12299790 GCA_033310375.1 Conus canariensis | reverse complement strand
GCGCGCACTCGCTCTTAATGATGGGAGGGATTGGAGTGGGGCAATTTGTCTACTGACAAAAGAGAGAGAGAGAGAAGGAGAGAGAGAGAGAGAGAGAGAGAGAGAGAGAGAGAGAGAGAGAGACACTGACACTGACACTGACACTGACATCTTTTATTGACAATGGCTTATAGCCTTTTTGTCAAGGGGGTACAATGTCTTTTTCATGCATAGGAGAAAAGAAAACAAAAGAAAAACTGCAAATTAGGTGTCTATACAACTAAGCAAAATTAAGAAATGAAATGATTTCCATTTCCATCACTCATTTGCGTTTCTTGTACATATTCTAGTACAAAAATCATTCTCACACAACAACCATTCCCTTCACATACGCACACTGATCCATCCTATCTTCCATCGACTTGCACGCACGCATTTGTATCCTTATCCTCCCTTCTCCCCATTCACATACATTCTCTGTACAGATGATTTATCTGGCTTGATATTATGAAAACCACTCACTTGAACCATCAAGCTTCAAGGTCAAATAAGTATTCTAAACAATAAAAAATGAAATATAATTGATATTCCCTCAGTGTTTTGAACTTTTATTCATTCATAATTTTCTTCCGCGTGACTACAGCTTCTGTTCGATATTCTGTTCAAGAGAGAGAAGAGAGAGAGAGAGAGAGAGAGAGAAGAGAGAGAGAGAGAGAGACAGAGACAGAGAGAGACAGAGAGAGAGACAGAGAGAGAGACAGAGAGAAGAGTTTACGATCAGCATATCATAATCAGTGTGTGTAAGTGTTAGATGCTGAACGTGATGAAAGCATGCCCTTTTATTTAAAAAAAAAAAAATCATTCAACATGAAATTCCTTGAATAGTGATAGATAGATAGATAGATAAATAGACACATAGATAGATAGACAGACAGATAGATAGGCTGAGGATACACAGTAAAGCAAAATGGCCGAAGTATCCAGGAAGACCATGGTACATACAGTTTAACAACTTCAAGTCTAACCATGGAGGTAGAAGCAGTGACCCAAGCACTCCACTGGCTTTCAACCACAGGTCACTTTCGAACCCAGTAAGCCATGATACTGACTGACGCCATGAACCCTATTTCAAACAGTGGAGGGTGGAGTGGGAAGCCCTGCTTGGCATGAAGTATTGCACAATCTTTCATTGGAGAGACCCAGTTCTCTGCAGTGTCCAGGGCATCCTGTATTGTTCAACGTGTATCATGTCACTGTCTGCCTACCTCAGTAATGTGCAATCTGTACTAGGTCAGTCTCTCTTCCCCTATACAGTAATGTATAACGTGTATTATGTCGTAAATTTCCTTCCATAATACAGCAATTTCAAACGTGTACTGAGTCACTGTCTACCTTCCCTAATGCTGTTCAGCGTGTATTATGTCACGAACTTAACTCCCAATACAGCAGTTCACACTGTGTCGGTGACTGTTGTCTGCAATTCAGAAATAATACATTCTGTGCTTTGTCAATGACTGCCTGTACAAAGGGTATTATATCAAGAACTGCCCGTACAAAGGGTATTACATAAAAAACTGTCCTGTACAAAGAGTATTATATCAAGAACTGCCTGTACAAAGGGTATTATATCAAGAACTGCCCTGTACAAAGAGTATTATATCAAGAACTGCCCTGTACAAAGGGTATTATATCAAGAACTGCATTGTACAAAGAGTGTTATATCAAGGACTGCCTGTACAAAGAGTATTACATTAAGAACTGCCCTGTACAAAGAGTATTATATCAAGAACTGCCTGTACAAGGGGTATTATACCAAGAACTGCCCTGTACAAAGGGTATTACATCAAGAACTGCCCTGTACAAAGGGTATTATATCAAGAACCGCCCTATACAAAAGGTATTATATCAAGAACTGCCCTCCCAAACATAATCATGTACAAAGCGTATTAAGGCCATATGTCAATACAGTCACATGCAAAGCGTATTTTGTTAATGACTGCCCTCTCAAATACAGCTATATACAAAGCATATTATGTCAATGACTGCTCTCCCTAACACAGCCGTGTACAAATCGTACTATGTCAATGACTGCCCTCCCCAACACAGACATGTACAATGTAGTAACTTGCTGACTGCCTTCCCCCATACACCAATGCACAGAGTTCATTAATTGACTGACTTTCCTCTACAATACAGCCATGGACAAGCTGTATCATCCATTGGCTGTCTCCCCCAATACAGCCATGGACAAGCTGTATCATCTCATTGGCTGTCTTCCCCAATACAGCCATGGACAAGCTATATCATTCATTGGCTGTCTTCCCCAACACAGCCATGTACAAGCTGTATCATGTCATTGCTGTCTTCCCCAATACATCCATGGACAAGCTATATCATTCATTGGCTGTCTTCCCCAACACAGCCATGTACAAGCTGTATCATGTCATTGGCTGTCTTCCCCAATACAGCCATTTACAAGCTGTATCATGTCATTGGCTGTCTTCCCCCATACAACCATGTACAAGCTGTATCATGTCATTGGCTGTCTTCCCCAATAAAGCCATGTACAAGCTGAGTCATTCATTGGCTGTCTTCCCCCATACAGCCATGTACAAGCTGAATCATTCATTGGCTGTCTTCCCCAATACAGCCATGTACAAGCTGTATCATTCATTGGCTGTCTTCCCCCATACAACCATGTACAAGCTGTATCATGTCATTGGCTGTCTTCCCCCATACAGCCATGTACAAGCTGTATCATGTCATTGGCTGTCTTCCCCATTACAGCCATGTACAAGCTGTATCATGTCATTGGCTGTCTTCCCCCATACAACCATGTACAAGCTGTATCATGTCATTGGCTGTCTCCCCCATACAGCCATGTACAAGCTGAATCATTCATTGGCTGTCTTCCCCCATCACAGCCATGTACAAGCTGTATCATGTCATTGGCTGTCTTCCCCCATTACAGCCATGTACAAGCTGTATCATTCATTGGCTGTCTTCCCCCATACAGCCATGCACAAGCTGTATCATTCATTGGCTGTCTTCCCCAATAGAGCCATGTACAAGCTGAATCATTCATTGGCTGTCTTCCCCCATCACAGCCATGTACAAGCTGTATCATGTCATTGGCTGTATCATTCATTGGCTGTCTTCCCCCATACAGCCATGCACAAGCTGTATCATTCATTGGCTGTCTTCCCCAATAGAGCCATGTACAAGCTGAATCATTCATTGGCTGTCTTCCCCAATACAGCCATGTACAAGCTGAATCATTCATTGGCTGTCTTCCCCAATACAACCATGTACAAGCTGAATCATTCATTGGCTGTCTTCCCCAATACAACCATGTACAAGCTGTATCATTCATTGGCTGTCTTCCCCAATACAACCATGTACAAGCTGTATCATTCATTGGATGTCTTCCCCCATACAGCCATGTACAAGCTGAGTCATTCATTGGCTGTCTTCCCCATACAGCCATGTACAAGCTGTATCATTCATTGGCTGTCTTCGCCAATAATGCCATGTAGAGTTTGTATTACGTCAAAGACTGCCCTCCACCAATACAGCCATATACAAAGCATGTTATGTTAAGGACTGCCCTCCCAAATACAGTGATGTACAAGCTGTATCTTGTGATTGGCTGCCTTTCCCAATACAGCAATATACAGTGTGTATTATGTCACTGACTGCCCCAATACAGCAATGTATAGAGTGTACTATGTCACTGACTACTGACTGCCCCCAATACAGCAATGTACAGTGTGTAGTATGTCACTGACTGCCCCCAATACAGCAATGTACAGTGTGTATTATGTCACTGACCCCAACACAGCAATGTACAATGTGTATTATGTCACTGACTGCCCCAATACAGCAATGTACAGTGTGTATTATGTCACTGACTACCTCCAATACAGCAATGTACAATGTGTATTATGTCACTGACTGCCCCCAATACAGCAATGTATGGTGTGTATTATGTCACTGCCCCAATACAGCAATGTAGAGTGTGTATTATGTCACTGACTGCCCCAATACAGCAATATACAGTGTGTAGCATGTCACTGCCCCCAATACAGCAATGTACAGTGTGTATTATGTCACTGACCTCCACCCAATACAGCAATGTACAGTGTGTATTATGTCACTGACTACCCCCAATGCAGCAATGTACAGTGTGTATTATGTCACTGACTGCCCCAAATACAGCAATGTACAATGTGTATTATGTCACTGACTGCCCCCAATACAGCAATGCACAGTGTGTATTATGTCACTGACCCCAACACAGCAATGTACAGTGTGTACTATGTCACCGACTGCCCCCCAATACAGGAATGTAGAGTGTGTATTATGTCACTGACTGCCCCCAATACAGCAATGTAAAGTGTGTATTATATCACTGACCTCCACCCAATACAGCAATGTACAGTGTGTATTATATCACTGACCTCTACCCAATACAGCAATGTACAGTGTGTATTATATTACTGACCTCCACCCAATACAGCAATGTACAGTGTGTATTATGTCACTGACTACCCCCAATGCAGCAATGTACAGTGTGCATTATGTCACCGACTGCCCTCCAATACCGCATTGTACAGTGTGTATTATGTCGACTGCACCCAATACAGCAATGTACAGTATGCATTATATCACTGACCCCAATGCAGCAATGTACAGTGTATATTATGACACCGACTGTCCCCAATACAGCAAAGTACAGTGTGTATTATGTCACTGACTGCAACCCCCAATACAGTAATGTACAGTGTGTATTATGTCACTGACCTCCCCAATACAGCAATGTACAGTGTGTATTATGTCATTGACTGCCCCCTACATAGCAATGTACAGTGTGTATTATGTCACTGACTACCCTCCCCAAATACAGCAATGTACAGTGTGTATTATGTCACTGACTGCCCCCAATAAAGCAATGTACAGTGTGTACTATGTCACTGACTATCCCCAATACACGAATGTAGAGTGTGTATAATGTCACTGACTGCCCCCCAATACAGCATTGTACAGTGTGTATTATTTCACTGACTGCCCCCCAATACAGCAATATACAGTGTGTACTATGTCACTGACTGCCCCCAATACAGCAATGTACAGTGTGTAGTATGTCACTGACCCCAATACAGCAATGTACAATGTGTATTATGTCAATGACTGCCCCCAATACAGCAATGTACAGTGTGTATTACGTCACTGACCTCCCCCAATACAGCAATGTACAGTGTGTATTGTGTCACTGACTGCCCCCTATATAGCAATGTACAGTGTGTATTATGTCAATGACTACCCTCCCCAAATACAGCAATGTACAGTGTGTATTATGTCACTGACTGCCCCCAATACAGCAATGTACAGTGTGTACTAGGTCACTGATTGCCCCCTAATACAGGAATGTAGAGTGTGTATTATGTCACTACCTGCCCCAATACAGCAATGTACACAGTGTATTATGTCACTGACTGCCCCCAATACAGCAATGTACAGTGTGTACTATGTCACTGACTGCCCCCAATACAGCAATGTACAGTGTGCATTATGTCACTGACCTCCCCCAATACAGCAATGTACAGTGTGTATTATGTCACTGACCGCCAACCCCATGCAGCAATGTACAGTGTGTATTATCTCACTGACTGCCCCCAATACTGCAATGAACAATGTGTATTATATCACTGACTGCCCCAATACAGCAATGTACAGTGTGTATTATGTCACTGACTGCCCCCCAGTACAGGAATGTACAGTGTGTATTATGTCAATGACTGACCCCCAATACAGCAATGTACAGTGTGTATTATGTCACTGACTACCCCCAATACAGCAATGTACAGTGTTTATTATGTCACTGACTGCCCCCAATACATTTTTTTTAATGAGGCAAGATGAAAAAGATGCTTCTTTATACTTTTTTTTTCTAGCAAGGCAAGATGAAAGAGATGCTTTTCTTTTCTCAGTTTTTTTTTTTTTTTTTTTTTTTTTAGCGAGGCAAGATGAAAGAGATCCTTTTTTATCCATTTTTTTTTTAGCAATGCAAGATGAAAGAGAGGCTTCTTTCTCCCGTTTTCGAACGAGGCAATATGAAAAAGATGTTTATTTATCCGTTTTATACCGAGACAAGATGAAAGAGATGCTTCTTTATCCATTTTTTTCACGAGGCAAGATGATAATAAAGATACTTCTTTAACCTTTTTTTAAATATTTTTTTTAGCAAGGCAAGATGAAAGAGATGCTTATGTAATCTTTTTCTTCCTAGCAAGGCAAGCTGAAAGACATGCTTATTTCTCCGTTGTTGTTGTTGTTTTTTTGTTGTTTTTTTAACGTTGCAAGATGATGATAAAGATGCTTATTTCTCCGTTTTACTTGAGCAAAGGGCAAAGGTGGCAAATCAGGTTCAGGCGTGGGTTCAGTGTGCATCATGTCACTGACTCCAATACAGCAATGTACAGTGTGTATTATATGACTGACCTCCACCCAATACAGCAATGTACAGTGTGTATTATGTCACTGACTGCCCCAATACAGCAATGTACAGTGTGTATTATGTCACTGACCGCCCCCCCAATACAGCAATGTACAGTGTGTATCATGTCACTGACTTCCCGAATGCAGCAATGTAGAGTGCGCATTATGTCACTGACTGCCCCAATACAGCAATGTACAGTGTGTATTATGTCACTGACCGCCCCCCAATACAGCAATGTACAGTGTGTATCATGTCACTGACTTCCCCAATGCAGCAATGTAGAGTGCGCATTATGTCACTGACTGCCCCAATGCAGCAATGCACAGTGTGTATTATGTCACTGACTGCACCCCAATACAGCAATGTACACTGTGTATTATGTCACTGACTGCCCTCAATACAGCAATGTACAGTGTGTATTATGTCACTGACTACAACTCCTGAATACAGAATGTACAGTGTGTATTATGTCACTGACTGACCCAATACAGTAATGTACAGTGTGTATTATATCACTGACCTCCCCCAATACAGCAATGTACAGTGTGTATTATGTCACCGACTGCCCCCAATACAGCAATGTACAGTGTGTATTATGCCACTGACTATCCTCCCCAAATACAGCAATGTACAGTGTGTATTATGTCACTGACTGCCCCCAATACAGCAATGTACAGTGTGTACTATGTCACTGACTGCCCCCCCCAATACAGGCATGTAGAGTGTGTATTATGTCACTGACTGCCCCCAATACAACAATGTACAGTGTGTATTATGTTACTGACTGCCCCAATACAGCAATGTACAGTGTGTATTATGTCATTGACTGTCCCCCAATACAGCAATGTACAGTGTGTACCATGTCACTGACTGCCCCAATACAGGAATGTAGAGTGTGTATTATGTCACTGACTGCCCCCAATACAGCAATGTACAATGTGTATTATGTCACTGACTGCCCCCCAATACAGCAATGTACAGTGTGTATTATGTCACTGACTACACCTAATACAGCAATGTACAGTGTTTATTATGTCACTGACTGCCCCCAATACAGCAATGTACAGTGTGCATTATGTCACTACCTCCAATACAGCAATGTACAGTGTGTATTATATAACTGACATCCATCAATACAGCAGTGTACAGTGTGCATTATGTCACTGATTGCCCCCAATACAGCAATGTACAGTGTATATTATGTCACTGACTGCCCCCAATACAGCAATGTACAGTGTATATTATGTCATTGACTGCCCCAATACAGCAATGTATAGTGTGTATTATGTCACTGGCTGCCCCCAATACAGCAATGTACAGTGTATTATGTCAATGACTACCCCCAATACAGCAATGTACAGTGTGTATTATGGCACTGACTGCCCCAATACAGCAATGTACAGTGCATATTATGTCACTGACTGCCCCCCAGTACAGCAATGTACAGTGTGTATTATGTCACTGACCTCCCCCCGATACAGCAATGTACAGTTTGTATTATGTTACTGACACCCCCCCCCCCATTTAGCAATGTACAGTGTGTATTATGTCACTGACTTCCCCCAATACAGCAATATACAGTGTGTATTATGTCACTGACTGCCCCCCAATACAGCAATGTGCAGTGTATTATGTCAATTACTGCCCCCCCCCCCCTCTCTCTCTCCTTACTGCGATGTAATGTATGAGTCATGTTACTGAATGATACTGACTGTAGTGTACACTTTTTTGAACAAGGCAAGATGATAGAGATGCATATTTAATCGTTTTTTGAACTAGTTAAGTTGATAGAGATGCTTATTTAACCGGTTTTTTTTTTAATGAGGCAAGATGAAAAGATGCTTCTTTATACTTTTTTTTTTTCTAGCAAGGCAAGATGAAAGAGATGCGTATCTATCTGTTTTGTTTTGTTTTGTTTTGTTTTTGTTTTGTTTTGTTTTGTTTTCTTAGCAAGGCAAGATGAAAAAGATGCTTCTTTCTCTCCGTTTTTTGTTTGTTTTTTTGTTTTGTTTTTTTTGAGCGAGAGGCTTCTTTCTCCCGTTTTTGAACTAGGCAATATGAAAAAGATGTTTATTTATCCGTTATATACCGAGACAAGATGAAAGAGATGCTTCTTTATCCATTTTTTTTTTCACGAGGCAAGATGATAATAAAGATACTTATTTAACCGGTTTTTTGGGTTTTTTTTTTTTTTTTTTTTTTTTAGCAAGGCAAGATGAACCGGTTTTTTTTTTTTTTTTTTTTTTTTTTAGCAAGGCAAGATGAAAGAGATGCCTGTGTAATCTTTTTCTTCCTAGCAAGGCAAGATGAAAGAGATGCTTATTTCTCCGTGTTTTTTTTTTTTTTTTTTTTTTTTTTTTTTTTTTTTTTTAACGATACAAGATGATAAAGATGCTTATTTCTCCGTTTTACTTGAGCCAAGGGCAAAGGTGGCAAATCAGGTTCAGGCGTGGGTCTGAATGTTCCCCGGGTTTGAAGGCGGAATGTTACTTTGGCAGCTCTGAGACCGGGCTAGTGTGGTGGCCAAAGTTATGAAGCGTCAGCCAGGACTGGGGAGGGAGTTCCAGCCTAGGGTCATGCAGGTTGTGAATGGCAACGCCACACCCGTCCGTTCAACGGCCAGATTCAACACGTGTGAGTTCATAGTGTGTGTGTGTGTGTGTGTGTGTGTGTGTGTGTGTGTGTGTGTGTGTGTGTGTGTGTGGTGTGGTGTTGTGTGTGTGTGTGTGTGTGTGTGTGTGTGTGTGTGTGTGTGTGTGTGTGTGTGTGTGTGTGTGTGGAGAGAGAGAGAGAGAGAGATTCGGATTCGGATTCGGATAGTTTAATCATGCATAGGCCATTGCCCCTCATGATGGGGTACACTTTCCAGTTGAAAAAACTTTACAAACTTTGCATCTTTCTTAGAAACTATACACACAGTCATATATGCACACATATTTCAAGATATTAAGACATAGCTGCAGATCGTATTTTAAACGCTTTGTACAAGAATATTGATACATTTCTGACAATGTTTTCATTTTTAGACGCCAACAGTAAAGTCAGTCGAAACTGGCTGGGATGCTTATAAAATTTTAAAGGTATATATTGTTTTCGTAAATCATTTAATGTTGGACAGCACAAAAGAAAATGAATTTCATCTTCCTTGGTAATTCTACACAATGGACAAATCAAATCTGTTTCTGTATGTGATCTATAACGATAGTAGTGACACGCAATTTCAGACACACCAAACCTAAATCTTGTCAATATAAATTTCAAGTGCCTATCTAATTTCAACTTCAAGTAGGTTTTATCATCATTTACAGTACAAAACGTTCTATATGTTTGAAACCGTTCACTGTTATTTACATGGAAGTCCCATTCTTGCCACCTACACAATATCAATCTGTCTTTAAAATGATTCAAAAAGAGACTTATTTCTTCAACTCCTTGGTTCACCCATACGTAGCCAAAAACCATACGCATATAATTTGCATCGAATATTTGAAACCCAATTTCTTTTATTCCGTACATCTAAATCAAATAACATTCTATAGGCTTTCCGCGGTAATCTGCACTCTTCTAATCGTGTTAATTTTAACCAGTATCTAATACACTGCACTACTGAATTTATATAGATAGGATACCTGTTCGTCTCCCCATAGGTAAGATCATTTGGTGTTCTCATTTCAACTCCTAAGAACTTTTTAAGTGCGAACATATGTAATTTTTCAGGATAAAGAGCTGCATTTTCAAGACCCCATATCTCGGCACCATATTGAACAATCGGTTGAATTTGAGCATCAAATAACTTTAAATAAAGATCAAGAGAATTATTCTTCAATTTGTACAAATTTTGCAATGCACACAATAAGGCCCTCTTGGCTCTGCTTACAAGATCCTGGCATGCTGCAGTAAAACTCAGCCTCGTGGAAAAATAGATTCCTAAATATTTATATATATTTACCACAGGCATTAAGACCCCATTATAATTCCATCTTTCTCTGGCTGCCAGATATCCTCCTTTTCTAAACACCACTATATTGCTTTTGTTCATATTTACATTCAAATGAAGTTCTGATGCTGAGCGATGAAGACTATTTAACTGCGTTTGTAAGCCAACAACTGTTTCAGACAATAAAACTACATCATCTGCCAATAACAAAATGAATAATTCAAAATAATCGTATGTAAACCTTGCACCATGTCTCCCACACCTGATTACTTCTAATGCCAGTTCATTGATGAATAATGAAAATAATACCGGACTAGTAACATCACCTTGTTTCACGCCCCGTGTACAGCTAATATAGTCTGTTAACTTATCCCCAGATCGGATTCTACTTTTGACATTTATGTACATACTATTAATACACCGAAAAAGTTTCCCTTTTATTCCATTTTTTAAAAGAATAGGCCATAGTAAATGTCTTTCAATAGAGTCGAAAGCTTTCTCAAAATCAACAAAAGCTACATAGAGTTTACGATTCATACAAAATTGTTTTTGTATTAAGGCTACCAGCGTGAACATATGATCGATGGTGGAATAGCCTTTTTTGAAACCTGCCTGATGTTCACCTGTAAGGTTTTGCTCTTCTATCCATTCCTGTAATCGGTTGTTTATTATAGTGCTGTAAATCTTGCTGCTTGTATCACATAAAGATATGCCTCTATAGTTGTTTGGATCGTTTGGGTTTCCTTTTTTAAATAGAGGAACAACAATGGATTTTGTCCAGTTATCCGGAAATACACCTTTATCAAATAAAGTATTACACAACTTGACGAAAAAATAAACTACTGGCTCTCCCACATTTTTTATCATTTCCCCGATAATCTCGTCGGGTCCAGCAGCTTTGCCATTCTTTAATTTTCTTATGGCGAAAAGAACTTCTTCCCTAGATATAGGGCGATTCATGTAAGCATTTTCCTCTTGTTCGTCATCTATTCTATTTCCAACTGTATAATTTTCTTCTGTTACCATATCTCTTTCAAGCAGACCTTTAAAGTGCTCAAACCAATCATCTGTTGTAACATTATTAGCTTGCTTTCTTCTAACAGAGATTCTATGTATATTTTCCCAGAATTCTTTTTGATTATTAATGGACCCAGTTAATTTATCCAGTAATAAATCATTATGCACTTTTTCTTTTCGCTGTAGAAGATTCTTATATTCTCTTCTTGCTACACAGTAAACGCCACTGTCGGCTGGATCTTTCGTTGTGCGAAAAACTCGTAATAAACGTTTTGCTTTTGCCTTACTTGATTTACATTCTTTATCATACCAGTCACTGTTTTTACTTGAATTGTCAAAATAAATTCGTTTCTTCATACAAGCTCCATAAGTTTTGACAGTTTGAATAAAAGCATTCAAAGCTTCATTGTGGTCATGGTCAATCAAATTAAACGCATAATTAAGTAAACTTAACACTTCATCCGTTTACTCAGAGAGAGAGAGAGAGAGAGAGAGAGAGAGAGACAGAGACAGAGAGAGAGAGAGAGAGAGAGAGAAGGGTGTGTGTGTGTGTGTGTGTGTGTGTGTGTGTGTGTGTGTGTGTGTGTGTGTGTGTGTGTGTGTGAGAGAGAGAGAGAGAGAAAGTGAATGTTGTGTGTGTGTGTGCGCGCGCGCGTGCGTGCGTGAGAGAGAGATCATGTCAAGAGAGAGAGAGAGAGAGAGAGAGAGAGAGAGAGAGAGAGAGTTCATGTCAAGAGAGAGAGAGAGAGAGAGAGAGAGAGAGAGAGCTCATATTTTGAGAGACAGACAGACAGACAGAGATTGACAGACAGACAGACAGACAACAGACAGACAAGACAAGACAAGACAAGACAAAATTCTTTATTTACGAGGATAATAGATAAGCACTGACGCCCTTTTTTTTTTTTTTACATCCAGTCCTCGCCCTGAGTAGGGACTACAACATGCAGTGAAATGAAATAAAGAGAGAGAGAGAGAGAGAGAGAGAGAGAGAGAGAGAGAGAGAGAGAGAGACAGACAGACAGACAGACAGATACAGAGCGCGTTCCAGTCTCTCAACCGCTCCCTCCACGGAGTGGCTACGGTACAGTGGCAGCCTTAAACAGACCAATAGGACAGCAGAACGTATTGGCGGCAGCGCTTCAACACAGCGCGTGCCATGACTAACAGTGCTTTCTGCCCGCACACGGTGTCGCAGACCATAACACTCCCCTCCCCTCTCCTCTTCCACTTCTTCCCCTCCCCCCCCCCCCCCCCCCCCCCCCCCCCCCCCCCCCCCCCCCCCCGGTGAAGAAGAGTTCCAGAGAACAGTTGGACTGAATTGAATTCCTTGTCAGACCGAAGTTAGGCGACTAATTATTCCACTTATATAGCTTCCGTGTTGATGTCCTTGAACGATAAAATTGGTCTGCTCGTGGATTTTTCTTATTTTGTTATGATTATGACGATGATGATGACGGTAATGATGATGGTGATGATGATGATGATGGTGATGATGATGATGAAGATGACGAAGATGACGATTTACATCAATAGAAAGGGTACTTTTGAAAGAACCATCACTGGATCTGACTATTTTCTCCCAAGTGGTTAATAGAAATAAAACAACATTATAAAACAGTTCTCAATTATCAGTTGAGAACGTACAACACACACACACACACACACACACACACACACACACACACACACACACCACACCTAGTAGAAAGAAATGCTAGGGAGAGTTTGACAGCAGAAGGTCTTCAGAGAAGAAACCGCCCTCAGACAAGTGTTTCAGCCCTGAATTCCTCACACACTATGAGGGCCGGGCCGCATCCAGATCATGACTCCCAGATGCCCTTCTACTGCCAACTTTTTTCCCCCCCTTGCTCTGCCGGGATTCCAATCCGCAACTTTTGGATGGGTGGGCATCTCAAGGCATGCCTTTTTAGATGGATGTCTTACCCCACTGCTAACAGGACACCTGTTCTAAGTTGGGAAATTGAAGCCTTATGAAGTTCACTTTTGTTCCTCCTCGACCAGATCCAGCTGGAACTCTTTTCGGCTGCCTCTGCCATTGTCTTCAGGGTTCTGGTCCTCTTCTGACCTGAAATCCCGAACTGTTTGATGAGGTCATAGGCTGATGAGCTTAAAAATCCCCTCGCTCCAACTTCTGTGGGCTGGATTCCGGCCTGTAAGACGGATTCCCTCAAGTCACACACACACACACACACACACACACACACACACACACACACACACACACACACACACACACACTCTCTCTCTCTCTCTCTCTCTCTCTCTCTCTCTCTCTCTCTCTCTCTCTCTCTCCTCTTCACTACACTACACTACACTACGCTCACTCTGCGATAAATGTCACGATGCCGAAAGATGTGTGAAATTCATGACTTGACCTCTGCACTTCAGAACTAAAATTCCGAACACTTGGAAATGTATTTTAGTCATGACTTGGTCTCCACCCTTCAGAACTAAAATTCAAAACACTTGGAAATGTATTTTAGTCATGACTTGGTGTCCACGTTTCCTTAAAGGTCAGATTCCAAAATGGTTAAGCAATGTACTTCACTTATGACGCCATGGCCCCAAATAGTAAAAGATACACATCTATTACTCCACTAAATGTATTTCATATATGACATGAAGGCCATAAGAGATGAAATCATCTTATGCCAGGAAATGTATTTCATTCATGACACGATGGCCACACTAAATCATGGATAAAAAGAGGAAAACCGAGATGTTAAGAAATGTAATGTATTTCTGAAATATCATCTCACACAGTAAGTGATGAATTGCAGTATGCCAGTAAAGCTTATTTACCTAAGCCTTGAGCATCACTGGGAATCCTTATACGAAGTCACAACATGCCACGAAAAGTTAGTCCTGTTTGACGTAATAGCTATACTGAAGCAGAAGAGACAGTTCCAAAACACCAATAAGCACACACACACACACACACACACACACACACACACACACACACACACCACGTGCGCGCAAACATACACACACACTCATGCATACACATACACGCACACCATGTACAACACACACACATGCGCTCGCGTACACACATGGGCCCGTGCCCACACATCCATACACACATATGTGTATATTCAGTACACACACATACAATGATTGAAATGGCACAACCAACGCACTGGGCTAATGCGTGGGTCAGACATTGCTGAGTCGTAGCCACGAGACCTTCTTCTTCAATTCTCTCACCATAGTTATTAATTCAGCGTAAAATCATGCGCAGTGTGGTCTCAAAACTTAGCGGATGTGGTGTAGCGTATATGGACTAGTCCGCACGCAGTGACGTCTCCTTGATGAAACTGAAACTGAAACTGATCGTGTTGCACGCACAAACAGAACGTGGTATTAGTTGGGTTTTTTTTTCTTTACTTTTTTCTTCTCTCTCTCTCTCTCTTTTAACCATGACGCCCCCACCCCTGTACCCTAAAGCCGAGAAATGTCCGTGGGGAATAACACTAGGGGAGTTTGTTGTTTTCGACACCGGTTGTAAAGGTGAACCGACGTTCACTGTGTCAAAAGCGTGCCTGCCATTCATTGGTCAGGATCCCCCCCCCCCCTCCTCCCCCCTCGCTCCCCTCCCAAAATCGATGATGTCATGTAATATTCAAATGACCCCGAGGCGGCGAGATGTTTGATGAAGAAGATTGGCGGGGGAAGGAGGGAAGGAGGGGAGGGATGGAGCAGGGGGGGGGGGGAGGGGGAAGGGGCTAGGAAGAGGAGGGGTGGGGGGTGATCCACTTCAAGTTGAATCGTATCTTTTAAGAGGGTCGGGAAAGGGTGGAGGGGAAAAAACCCCAGAAAAGAAATGGGGAAAACAGGGAAATAGAGAGGAGGGTGGGGGTGTTGGGGGGTGAAAGTGCTCTTCTGTATTTTCTTTTCTTTTTTTTCTTTTTTTTTTTTTTAATGTGATGACGCGACTGTTGTTCTTGTGACCTTGAAAGAGGCACCGGAGGAGGAGGGGGTGGGGGAAGGATGTGCGGGTGGGGGGGGGGGTGAGGGAAAGGGAGGAAGAGAGGGAGTAAGGAGGCGGCGGGGAGGGGGGGAGGGGGATGGAGATGAAGTGACCGGTGCTTAGGAGGAGGACTGTGAGGGATAATGCCAATGACACGGTGGAAAAAAAATCGAGGACGCGGAAGGGTGGGGGGTGGGGGTGGGGTGGGTGGAGAGATGTGTGTGTGTGTGTGTGTGTGTGTGTGTGTGTGTGTGTTGGTGAGGAGGGGGAGGGAGGGGGAAAGGGGTTAGTGGAAAGAAAATGACAAGGAACACTTCCTAAGCACACCTTAAATACCAGTGTTTAGAATTCTCCTCCATATTACGTTGAATACCAGTGATTCCAATTCTCCTCCATATTCTGTTAAATACCAGTGATTCCAGTTCTACTCCTTGTTCTGTTATATACCAGTGATTCAAATTCTCCTCCACATTCTGTTTAATACCAGTGATTCCAATTCGCCTTCATACCAGTGATTCCAATTCTACTCCATGTTCTGTTATGCTTTCACTGGCTTGGTTTGGTACTGTTCTCATTATTTTTTCCCTTTTCTTTTTGTCTTTCAGTGTGGTCTGCGATGCGGGCGGGGTGGGGGTGGGGTGAGGTGGGGTGATGGTGGGGAAGGGGAGAAGAGATAAATACGAAGTCTGAAAGAAAAAGGACAAATGGCCCCTCCCTCCCCCTTCCCCTTCTTCTTTAAACAAAGTTCAAAACGTGATTAACCTGAATTTAGATATTGTTACATAAATATCAGTTTAGTAAGATTTCAAAATATGTTCTGAGTGTGTGAAATTGTGATACAAACAACATTTTGAATCTGAAAAAAAAGTTGTTACGCTTATCTTGGTAATTATAATACATATTTCTCTGAAGACTGTAATTTTGTTTATCCTTCAACTACACACATAGAATCATGACTACACTTAAGCCCCATTAAATCCTGGCACAATTCATCTGCTGAAAATTAGAACGGGTTTATCATCACATGTATTATAACTCAGGTCGTTCCACAAACAAAGATGTGTTTTTGTCCCTGAAAAATAGTGTGTATTTGTAAAGGACAGAATATTGTATGACTAAGGCAAGATAGTGTTGTGCGGAGAGGAAGACAGACAAAGTAAAGGATGGACTGACAACGTCGCAGAGTGGACAGGGAACGTATGGCAGAGCTCCAGGACTGGGCATACGACCGACAGAACTGGAGGAGTCTGGTGAATTGATCTTCAGTGTGCTGCCCTGGTGACTGCCCAAAGAGTGAAGAGAAAAGGAAATAAACTGATCTGTACCTGCTTCGTGTCCTTGTCCAGATCTGCTAGGTACATTGACCTATGTCCATTCTTTATATTGATGTATGTCTGTTCTGTCCGTTCTGTATAAGTCTCTGCCTTGCATATAGATCGACATCTGTTCTGTATATTGGTCCCTATCTGTTCTCTGTATTGATATCCATTGGTTCTGTATGTTTACCATGCTCTTATTTCAAAGAACACAGCTTTGGCGTCAAGAAGAGAAGGAAGAACATGAAGAGAAAAAAGATAATGATAATGATAACACACAAAGTTGACGTCAAGAAGGGAAAAAAGATAATGATAATGATAACACACAACTTTGACGTCAAGAAGAGAAAGAAGATAATGATAATGATAACACACAATTTTGACGTCAAAAAGAGAAAGAAGATAATGATAATGATAACACACAACTTTGCCGTCAAGGAGTGAAAGAAGATAATGATAATGATAGCACACAACGTTGACGTGAAGATGAGAAAGAAGATAATGATATTGATAACACACAACTTTGACGTCAAGAAGAGAAAGAAGATAATGATAATGATAACACACAACTTTGCCGTCAAGGAGTGAAAGAAGATAATGATAATGATAGCACACAACGTTGACATGAAGATGAGAAAGAAGATAATGAGGATGATAACACACAACTTTGACGTCAAGAAGAGAAAGAAGATAATGATAATGATAGCACACAACCTTGACGTCAAGAAGAGAAAGAAGATAATGATAATGATAAC
>CM065747.1:12257290-12267290 GCA_033310375.1 Conus canariensis | reverse complement strand
GTCGCACATACAGCTAATGGCAGCTTTTCCTCGACTAGACTCAAACTCAGTGAAGACTCGAACACTTCTGTGCTCGACAATGACTAGAACTCTTCAACAAATCTCATTTCTCTGCCCCCCCCCCCCCCCCCCCCCCCCCCCCCCCCCCCCCACTGCCAAGTCGCACAGCTCTCATCCTTGTATATGTTATCTAAAGAATATTCTCGAACATACTCGATCATTCTTTTCTAAAATATTCTGCATATCGGTAAGCTCAACCAATGAAATCACAAGCTTATGCGAATGCGATTCGATCAGTTTCTACAACATTCTCGAACCTTTGGTAATTTACAAGCAACTTACGGAGACCTGGTGAACATTCTAACATAATCTGGAATCGTCCAATCGCATTATCAACTGATCCGAAAACAAAACTGAGCAATTAGGCATACGTTCGCTTTCCAAATGTTTTCAATCAATCAACAATAGCACTACACTGACCGAAAATAAAATCGTCTAAAAGCAGTAAGTAGAAGGCTTGCAACTTGCCATTATTGCTATGACTTTTGTGAAAGTTCCTCCTCTCTTTTCTCCCTTTTAAATTGTAACAGGCGCAGAGCCCTTGATGGTGATCATTCCAGGTAGGATGTGCTGCACCAGCAGTCCGTTCTCTGCACCTGACTGCACCCTGACCTCTGGCCACACCTGACTGCACCCTGACCTCTTGCCACACCTGACTGCACCCTGACCTCTGACCACACCTGACTGCACCCTGACCTCTGACCACACCTGACTGCACCCTGACCTCTGGCCACATCTGAGTGCACCCTGACCTCTGGCCACACCTGAGTGCACCCTGACCTCTGGCCACACCTGAGTGCACCCTGACCTCTGATCACACCTGACTGCACCCTGACCTCTGGCCACACCTGACTGCACCCTGACCTCTGGCCACACCTGACTGCACCCTGACCTCTGACCACACCTGACTGCATGCACCCTGACCTCTGACCACACCTGAGTGTACCCTGACCTCTGACCACACCTGACTGCACCCTGATCTCTGGCCACACCTGACTGCACCCTGACCTCTGGCCACTCCTGACTGCATGCACCCTGACCTCTGACCACACCTGACTGCACCCTGACCTCTGACCACACCTGACTGCACCCTGACCTCTGGCCACACCTGACTGCACCCTGACCTCTGTCCACACCTGACTGCATGCACCCTGACCTCTGACCACACCTAACTGCACCCTGACCTCTGACCACACCTGACTGCATGCACCCTGACCTCTGACCACACCTGACTGCACCCTGACCTCTGACCACACCTGACTGCACCCTGACCTCTGGCTACACCTGACTGCATGCACCCTGACTTCTGACCCTCACTGCACCCTGACCTCTGGCCACACCTGACAGCGTGCACTCTGACACACTCACTCACACACACAAGCAGACAGGCAGGCAGGCACGCATGCAAGCTCACAGTCACACAGACACACAGACACACAGAACACACACACACAGACACACACACACAACACACACACACACACACACACACACACACACACACACACACACACACCTCTTCCATATTACGTTTTCACCGGTCAGTTGTTGGTCAAGATCTAGTCTTCTTCCTTACTCTCATCTTCTTCTTCTCTTTCTTTTTCTTCTCGTCTTCTTCATCTTCTTCCTCCTTGTCCTCCTACTTCTTCCCCTCGTCTTCTTCATCTTCTTCCTCCTTCTCCTCGTACTTCTTCTCTTCGTCTTCTTCATCTTCTTCCTCCTTCTCCTCCTACTTCTTCCCCTCGTCTTCTTCATCTTCTTCCTCCTTCTCCTCCTACTTCTTCCCCTCGTCTTCTTCATCTTCTTCCTCCTTGTCCTCGTACTTCTTCTCCTCGTCTTCTTCATCTTCTTCCTCCTTCTCCTTGTACTTCTTCTCCTCGTCTTCTTCATCTTCTTCCTGCTTGTCCTCCTACTTCCTTTCCTCGTCTTCTTCATCTTCTTCCTCCTTCTCCTCCTACTTCTTCCCCTGTCTTCTTCATCTTCTTCCTCCTTCTCCTCTACTTCTTCCCCTCGTCTTCTTCATCTTCTTCCTCCTTCTCCTTGTACTTCTTCTCCTCGTCTTCTTCATCTTCTTCCTCCTTCTCCTCCTACTTCTTCTCTTCGTCTTCTTCATCTTCTTCCTGCTTGTCCTCCTACTTCTTCCCCTCGTCTTCTTCATCTTCTTCCTCCTTGTCCTCCAACTTCTTCTCCTCGTCTTCTTCATCTTCTTCCTCCTGCTCTTCCTTGCTCTTCTCCTTCCTTCCATCCTTCTCCTCTTCTTCTGAACCTCACGTACAATGGTGAGTCTGGAATTTTGTCCAATGACTGCTGGACAATCTGGAAGATGAGCAGCTCACTTCGGCAGTGGCCGGCCTCCGATGACAGCGCCCAGTGCTGAGGGAGCACGTGATGCCAGTGTGCTGTTCGCCAAGAAGCTGCGGCCGCACACCCAGTATGACTGCACTAAGGCCTCGCTTAAGGAGTTGAGTATTTAAAGACTGGTTCAATTGGAGAGTTTTGAGAATTTGAATCACGTCTGAAAGTTGATTCTTCTCACGTTTCCTTTCATATGGCCTTCAAAGGACAAGCTAGATGGTATCAAGCAGAGAGATTAAAAACAAAAGAATGGGATGGGGGGGAGGGGGGGGGCTCTTAAAGCTGGCGCAAAGATAGAAAGAAATGTGTTGTCAACCAAGGGGAAGGTCACGTATTTGAAGATCGAGATTTCATTGGTGAAGATTCCCAAAACAAGGGAAATAATTGGTGGTGAGTTCGTTCTTTTGATCAAGTATCAATCTAAAATTAAATCCTGGCTCAAATTTATGGTACGTCTCAAAGTCCTTACATGGATTACAGAGTGTTTTAGTGCAAAATCCTCATTGTGGTGTGTGGCCATATGGATTATATAGTGTTTTAGTGCAAAATCATCATTGTGGTGTGTGACCACATGGATTACATAGCGTTTTAGTGCAAAATCATTTTTGTGGTGTGTGGCCATATGGATTATATAGTGTTTTAGTGCAAAATCATCAGTGTGGTGAGTGGCCATATGGATTATATAGTGTTTTAGTGCAAAATCATCAGTGTGGTGTGTGGCCATATGGATTATATAGTGTTTTAGTGCAAAATCCTCTATGTGACGTGTGGCCATATGGATTATATAGTGTTTTAGTGCAAAATCATCATTGTGGTGTGTGGCCATATGGATTATATTGTATTCAGGGGAACAGAGCACTCAGTACTACTTTCTGGACACCACAAATTAATGCGCCGAGGTCTTTTTGGATTGGTCGACTGTTACACAGTGCAGCACAGTTCATTTGTTCTGAGAATTTGTGTTATCTGAAAGTTGCCTCCCTTCACTTCTTACGTATGCCCGTCGGGCTACTTGTAGAACAGGAATTGTAAACAGACAAAATATGAACACAAATGATCATACATGTAGGACAGGAATGTAAAGACAATGAACAAATACATGAACAGGTCAGGCGTACTATGTAGGACAAGAGTAATTATGGTAAACAGACAAATTGAACGTGAAGCTACATGTAGGACAGGGATTGTAAGCAGACAAATTGAACGTCAGGCTACATGTTGGGCAGGGATGTGTGAAACAAATTGAACTTCATGCTGCATGTAGGTCAGAAATTGTAAACAGACATATTAAACACCAAGCTACATGTAGGACAGGAATTGTAAACAGACAAATTGAACACCAAGCTACATTTAGGACAGGAATTGTAAACAGACAAATTGAACGTGAAGCTACATGTAGGACAGGGATTGTAAACAGACAAATTGAACACCAAGCTACATGTAGGGCAGGAATTGTAAGCAGACAAATTGAATGTGAAGCTACATGTAAGACAGGAATTGTAAACAGACAAAATGAACTTCATGCTACATGTAAGACAGGGATTGTAAACAGACAAATTGAACACCAAGCTACATGTAGGACAGGGTTGTAAACAGACAAACTGAACGTGAAGCTACATGTAGGACAGGAATTGTAAACAGACAAATTGAACACCAAGCTACATGTAGGACAGGGGTTATAAACAGACAAATTGAACACCAAGCTACATGTTGGACAGGAATTGTAAACAGACGAATTGAATGTGAAGCTACATGTAGGACAGGAATTGTAAACAGACAAATTGAACACAAAGCTACATGTTGGACAGGAATTGTAAACAGACAAATTGAACGTCAGGCTACATGAAGGACAGGGATTGTAAGCAGACAAATTGAACGTCAGGCTACATGTAGGACAGGAATTGTAAACAGACAAATTGAACACCAAGCTACATGTAGGACAGGAATTGTAAACAGACAAATTGAACGTGAAACTACATGTAGGACAGGAATTGTAAACAGACAAATTGAACACCAAGCTACATGTAGGACAGGGGTTGTAAACAGACAAATTGAACACCAAGCAACATGTTGGATAGGAATTGTAAACAGACGAATTGAATGTGAAGCTACATGTAGGACAGGGATTGTAAACAGACAAAATGAACTTCATGCTACATGTAAGACAGGGATTGTAAACAGACAAATTGAACACAAAGCTACATGTAGGACAGGGATTGTAAACAGACAAACTGAACGTGAAGCTACATGTAGGACAGGAATTGTAAACAGACAAATTGAACACCAAGCTACATGTAGGACAGGGGTTGTAAACAGACAAATTGAACACCAAGCTACATGTTGGACAGGATTGTAAACAGACGAATTGAATGTGAAGCTACATGTAGGAATAGGAATTGTAAACAGACAAATTGAACACAAAGCTACATGTTGGACAGGAATTGTAAACAGACAAATTGAACGTCAGGCTACATGTAGGACAGGGATTGTAAGCAGACAAATTGAACGTCAGGCTACATGTAGGACAGGAATTGTAAACAGACAAATTGAACACAAGCTACATGTAGGACAGGAATTGTAAACAGACAAATTGAACGTGAAGCTACATGTAGGACAGGAATTGTAAACAGACAAATTGAACACCAAGCTACATGTAGGACAGGGGTTGTAAACAGACAAATTGAACACCAAGCAACATGTTGGACAGGAATTGTAAACAGACAAATTGAACACCAAGCAACATGTTGGACAGGAATTGTAAACAGACAAATTGAACACCAAACTACATGTAGGACAGGGATAGTAAACAGACAAATTGAACTTCATGCTGCATGTAAGACAGGTATTGTAAACAGACAAATTGAACGTCAGGCTACATATAGGACAGGGATTGTAAACAGACAAATTGAACGTGAAGCTACATGTAGGACAGGAATTGTAAACAGACAAATGAACGTCAGGCTACATGTAGGACAGGGTTTGTAAACAGACAAATTGAACGTGAAGCTACATGTAGGACAGGGATTGTAAGCAGACAAATTGAACGTCATGCTACATGGTAAATTGAACGTGAAGCTACATGTAGGACAGGGATTGTAAACAGACAAATTGAACGTGAAGCTACATGGAAGACAGGGATTCTAAACAGAAAAAAATAACGTCAGGCTACATGTAGGACAGGAATTGTAAGCAGACAAACTGAACGTGAAGCTAGATGTAGGACAGGGATTGTAAACAGACAAATTGAACGTCAGGGTACATGCAGGACAAGAATTGTAAACAGACAAACTGAACGTCAGGGTACATGTAGGACAAGAATTGTAAACAGACAAATTGAACATCAAGCCACATGTAGGACAGGGATTGCAAACAGACAAATTCAACACGCATGCACGTTCAGTAACAACACACACACACACACACACAACACACACACACACCACACACACACACAACACTCTACACACACACACACAGGCCAACACTCTGAAGAAGAGAAGAGAAGAGAGAGAGACGAGAGAGAGAGAGACAGACAGACGACAGACAGACAGACAGACAGACGAAGACAGAGAGAGAGACAGAGAGAGAGACAGAGGAGAGACAGACAAGAGACAGAAGAGACAGAGACAGAAGAGAAGAGAGAGAGACAGAGACAGAAAGAGACAGAGAGAGACAGAGAGACAGAGAGGGACAGAGAGAGAGAGAGAGGCAGACGACAGAAGAGACAGAGAGGAGAGACGAGAGACAGAGAGAGAGACGGGAGAGACAGAGAGAGACGAGAGAGAGAGACAGAGAGAGAGGAGAGAGAGAGAGAGGAGAGAGAGAGAGAGAAAATAGACACAGAGAGAGACAGAGAGACAGAGGGGGGGGGGGGGGGACATTCATCAATCACTAAAAGTAAGTGAAACACACACACACACACACACACACACACACACACACACACACACACACACACACACACACAGAGGCCTATACTGCGAAGAGAGAGAGAGAGGAGAGATGAGAGAGAGAGAGAGAGGAGAGAGAGAGAGAGAGAGAGGAAGACACATTCATCCATCACTAAAAATAAGTGAAACACACAGACACAGACACAGACACACACACGCGCGCGCACACACACACACACACACACACACACACACACACACACACCACACACACACGCACGCACGCACGCACGCCCGCACGCGCACACACACACACACACACACACACACACACACACACACACACACACGCCATTTCAGCACAGAGGTCGCCCAGCAGAGAGACTACGGTAATGGCCTTGACCTGCATTAAGCGAGCGGCGACTGCCAAGCGAGGTTACTGTCCCAGTTCAACGACCTTGGGTGCTCTCCCTTCTTCCTCGTCTTTCCCGCCGACCAACACAGCTTTTCCACCCTCTCCTCCCCCACCCCCCTCCCCCCTCCCCCCACTACCTTGTCGTTCAGTACGAAAGGAGAAAGAGAACATTGGGGGAGGAGAGTGTGTGTCTGTGGGTAAAAGGAGGAACAGGAAGGTTGTCCTGAAAAGGGGGTTGCGTAGGGAGGGGGTGGGGGTGGGGGATTGTGGGGGGGGGGGGAGGGGGGAGGTAGCAGATGTGTCGGGGATGGCGCGGAACGGGAGGGAGAGGAGTGGAAAACGGTTTCGATGATGTTTGAGTCTGCGAGGGAATGCAAGACATGGCGGCCAATATGGCGGAAAAGTGACCGCTTTTGATCTGATGAGGGGGGGGGGGGGGGGGGGGGGGTAGTGGGAGGGTGGAGGTGGAGGAGGAATTGGAGGAGGAGGAGGAGGAGGAGGAGGAGAGAGAGAGAGAGAGAGAGAGAGAGAGAGAGTGGTTTCCTAGGTCGTCGATGCTTGTGGAACACACACCTGGGGTGGGGTGGGTGCGGAAAGATGTGGGAAAGGCAGAGAGTGGGAGGAAAAACAAAACAAAACAAAAAAACTAGAAGAGTGAAGATGCGCTTGGATGTGTATTAAAGGGCGTCCGGAAGGGGTGGGGGTGGGGGTGGGTGGGGGGAAGGTCAAAGGCGGTCACTCGATTGGTAGTAATGTCCTTGCTGCAAACTGGTTCTGTGTGTTCCTCGGTGGTGTGTGTTGGGGGGGGGGGGGGGTGGAAGGGGGAGGGGGGTGGAAGGGGGAGGGGAAGGGAGGGCAGGGAGGGGTGTTAGAGTAGCGTCAAAGAGCGAGAGCTGACAAGGAAGCCGCAATTTCAGCAGGTGACATGAAAAAGACTGTAAGAACACACACACACACACACACACACACACACACACGCACGCACCCGCCCCCTCCACACACACACACACACACACACACGCCATTGTGTGCGCACAGCTCTAGCCCACCATGCTAACGACATGGAGGTGGGGGGGGGGGGGGGAGGAGATAGACAGAATGAACGTGCACTTACTTTCAGAACGGAAGATCTCAGAGTTTGGGATATTCCATGTTAGCTGTGAGGCCCTAATGATTTTCTGTGGTCTGAGAAGGTTACAGGCCTGCAGTGTTTCACTTGGTTGAGCATGTCACAGGATAGAAGAAGTTCACGATCTGAGTTTTGCAACAGGAGGTAATCATGTTTCGGTCTGTATAATATGCTCTGTTGCTTTGGTCTGTATGTGGTTCATGATTTTTCTCTTTGTCTCTATTTTCTTTGTTTTATGTGTCCTACAATAGAGAGGCAGATTTGAGAACTGTATCAGTCTATCCACCTATATATCTGTCGCACTCTCTCTCTCTCTCTCTCTCTCTCTCTCTCTCTCTCTCTCTCTCACACACACACACACACACACACACACACACACACACACACACTGGTACCTTTTTAGAAGATGTATTTTAAAGAGATGTGTGAAGGGTGTTTTTTTTTTCTTCTTTTTTTTGTTTCGTTTTTGGATGACTTGTGAGTTGATCTTAACGTGGTGACAGCTCTGATGTGGCCCTTTGCGGCCGGCTGGGCTATAAGCAATATTACCTTACCTTACCTTACACACACACACACACACACACACACACACACACACACCGCTATGACTCCCACATTAAAGAGACATAAGCATGTGGCTTGCAATACCATGCACAGATGGTAAGTAGACTTTTTTTTCTTTTCTTTTCTTTTTTTTTTTTGGCAAGGATTTAGTATTCGACTATTCGTTCGCGAATGTGTATAGTTTGCAGAGTTTCAACGAACAATGAGCTTGATTCTTAATTCAGTGAACTATGAACCGTTTTTTTCTCAAGGGAGAAAACGCCACCTACATCGTTGTTGCTTCAATGGCGCTGGACTGAGATGTAATATTGCGCCAACTGAACTTCCAGCTGTTTGGAATAGGCTAAGAAGTCAGGCTTTGGCCATGTTGTGGGTTGGAAATTTCACTCTTTTCAAAGCATCGTGAACTTGAATCTTTCAGCTGTGCTAAGTGCAAATGTTTGCTTACCTAGCGAGAATGGAAAATTAGGTCAAGCGACCACGGACTGGTTAGTGCTTTCTTCCCCCATTTCTCACAAATTGCCTTCAATACAGAAGAGCTTTCACATGGTTGCCTCCCTTGGCGCAAACCAAGAGACAGTTCACGAAACTTGGGCAGCAGTCTTTTCTTTTTCGATTTTTTTTTTCGGTGTAGCTTCCCTGAAGAAGCTTGCCTTGGGCACCGAAAGATCGACGAAGGCAAGGTGGCGAGCTTTACGAAGAAGGTTTCGCTGTGAACTAGACGAAGAAGGTTTCGCTGTGAACTGGACGAAGAAGGTTTCACTGTGAACTAGATGAAGAAGGTTTCACTGTGAACTAGACGAAGAAGGTTTCGCTGTGAACTAGACGAAGAAGGTTTCACTGTGAACTAGATGAAGAAGGTTTCGCTGTGAACTAGATGAAGAAGGTTTCGCTGTGAACTAGACGAAGAAGGTTCTTTGGGAACTGGACGAAGAAGGTTCGCTGGGAACTAGATGAAGCAGATTATGATCTACCTGTTCGTTCACTAAAGAATGACCATTCGGGTTCGGAGTAGGGCTTTAAGGTTAAATACGGTCAGGATAAGGATTGAACTTGGAGTGTGGTCTGGGCATGGGTTAGGGTTAGGATTAGCGTCCCAGACACCCAGAGAAAAGCCCTGGCCATGGAGCACATCTGCAGTCAGTACCCACAAGAAGACTGGATTCATGTCTTTACTGATGGTTCTGCCACAGAAGCAACGAAAGATGGAGAAGCAGGGATCTTCATCTGCTACAGAGACGGAGAAGTTGAACTTGCAGTCCCAACAGGAAAACACTTCACCAATTTCCGAGCTGAGCGAGAAGCCATCAGTGAAGCATCCACAACAGTCCTGCAGAACTCTACAAGAACAACAGGGCAGGTGGTGGTGTTCTCTGACGCACTGTCTGTTCTCCAAGCCCTCAAGAACTCCCACAACAGCGAACTAAACCCACTCACTACAGCCCTAGTTGCCCTGAGTGCAGAGATGGAGAAAGTGGTGCTACAGTGGGTCCCAGCTCATTGCGGCATCAGAGGCAATGAAAAAGCAGACACACTGGCAAAAGAGGGAGTGCAGAAGGAGCAGACCGACAACCTAGTGAGCTATGA
>CM065747.1:12242290-12252290 GCA_033310375.1 Conus canariensis | reverse complement strand
CACTCTGCCATGACGTCACTTCACAGGTCTCTGGGTCTCCCAGTGCACTCTGCCATGACGTCACTTCACCAGGTCTGGGTCTTCCAGTCACTCTGCAATGACGTCACTTCACCAGGTCTGGGTCTGCCACTCTGCCATGACGTCACTTCACCAGGTCTGGGTTGTCTTAGACCAGGTCTACTCTGCCATGACGTCACTTCACCAGTCTGGGTCCCTACTCTGCCATGACGTCACTTCACCAGGTCTGGGTCTCTCACTCTGCCATGACGTCACTTCACCAGGTCTGGGTCCTCACTCTGCCATGACGTCACTTCACCGGGGTCTCCGGGTCTACCAGTGGCACTCTGCCATGACGTCACTTCACCAGGTCTGGGTCTCTCACTCTGCCATGACGTCACTTCACCAGGTCTGGGTCTGTCAGTGCACTCTGCCATGACGTCACTTCACCAGGTCTGGGTCTCTCACTCTGCCATGACGTCACTTCACCAGGTCTGGGTCTCCCACTCTGCCATGTCGTCAGTCCATCATGGGGTTTTCCTTTGTTTGTGTTTCGTTTGCTTGTTCGTTTGTTTGTGGTTTTTCCCTCCGTCTTTCTTGCTCAACAGTTCCCGCGAGGGCTGATCTGGCAAAGCCGTCAGATCTTGTTGCCTGGCCATACCAGCGTCGTTGTCCTGACCTTGTTGATGTCTGAATGTCAGTGGATTCCTTTATACTTTACCAGTGCCGTTGTCCTGACCTTGTCTGATGTCAGTGGATCTTTATACTTTACCAGTGCCGTTGTCCTGACCTTGTCTGATGTCAGTGGATCTTTATACTTTACCAGCGCCGTTGTCCTGACCTTGTCTGATGTCAGTGGATCTTTATACTTTACCAGTGCCGTTGTCGTGACCTTGTCTGATGTCAGTGGATCTTTATACTTTACCAGTGCCGTTGTCCTGACCTTGTCTGATGTCAGTGGATCTTTATAGTTTACCAATGTCGTTGTCGTGACCTTGTCTGATGTCAGTGAATCTTTATACTTTACCAACGCCGTTGTCATGACCGAGTCTGATGTCAGTGGATCTTTATAATTTACCAACGCCGTTGTCCTGACCTTGTCTGATGTCAGTGGATCTTTATACTTTACCAACGCCGTTGTCATGACTGAGTCTGATGTCAGTGGATCTTTATACCTTACCAGCGCCGTTGTCATGACCGTGTCTGATGTCAGTGGATCTATATACGGTCCTACGTGCGACTTGAAGGGTTGCAGCGTTCATGTTATTCTTGGGTGATATACCCAGTACACCCAGTGTCAGGATCAACAAAAATCTCATGGAATGTTTCTCAGTGAAAGCCGCTCAATTCACACACCAGATATGTCAGTAGCTGGATAATTTCAAGAAGGGAAGAGGGAAGAAGTTGGGACTCTTAGAAAGGAAAATGAGGGTCTTGTTAAAACCAGTGCTGAGCTCGGAGCTAAAGCACAGCAGCCGGAAAGCAAGACGTGGCTAAAGTACAACAGCTGGAAAGGAAGACGTGGCTAAAGTACAACAGCTGGAAAGGAAGACGTGGCTAAAGTACAACAGCTGGAAAGCAAGACGTGGCTAAAGTACAACAGCTGGAAAGGAAGACATGGCTAAAGTACAACAGCTGGAAAGCAAGACGTGGCTAAAGTACAACGGCTGGAAAGCAAGACGTGGCTAAAGTACAACAGCTGGAAAGGAAGACGTTGCTAAAGTACAACAGCTGGAAAGGAAGACGTGGCTAAAGTACAACAGCTGGAAAGGAAGACGTGGCTAAAGTACAACAGCTGGAAAGGAAGACGTGGCTAAAGTACAACAGCTGGAGAGGAAGACGTGGCTAAAGTACAACGGCTGGAAAGGAAGATGGGTGACCATAAAGGGAGATCTAAAAGAAATGATTTGGTTTTCTAGGGTGCACTGGGAAGTAAGGATGAATCCATCATACCAACAGTGTGAGGGAAAGATCCCAGATCTGATGGCAAACACTCTGGACATTTGCAGTGATATAGATCTGATGGCAAACACTCTGGACATTTCCAATGATATAAATCTGATGGCAAACACTGCGGACATTCGCAGCGATGTAGATCTGATGGCAAACACTGTGGACATTTCCAGTGATCTTTCATTTGACAGCGTTCACAGACTGAACGCACAACCAGAATAACCTGTCATTGCCAGATGTTTTCGTTTTGTTTTGTTTTCGTTTTTTTTTTTTTTTTTTTTTCTTCATAAAGATAAAACCAAAACTCTCCAAGCAAAAAGAAAATTGCAAGGGTCAAAAAGGAAGCCAGAGTTAATAAGGAGGGGGGGGGGGGGGGGGGGGGGGGGGGGGGAAGGGGGGGGGCGAGGGGGGAGGGGGGACAATGATGGTTTTCGTCCATCTGGTCATGGAGGGCAAAAAACGATTTCCTTGAGGACAGCAGGCAGCTGACGAACAGCAGGTGGGGAGATGGCCAGCCAGTGGCCAAGATTTGTCTGTCACTGTGAACAGGCAAGGGAACCAAAATGATGCGACACCGGTAATACCCTCGGCGCTCGCTACTGTCAGTGTCAGCATTAACCGGTGTTCCGATGACACAGGCTATGTGTGTTCTGATGACACAGGCTATGTGTGTTCCCATGACACAGGCTATGCGTGTTCTGATGACACAGGCTATGTGTGTTCTAATGACACAGGCTATGTGTGTTCTAATGACACAGGTTATGTGTGTTGTGATGACACAGGCTATGTGTGTTCTGATGACATTGGCTATGTGTGTTCCCATGACACAGGCTATGTGTGTTCCCATGACACAGCCTATGTGTGTTCCCATGACACAGGCCATGTGTGTTCTGATGACACAGGCTATATGTGTTCCCATGACACTGGCTATGTGTGTTCCCATGACACAGGCTATGTGTGTTCTGATGACACTGGCTATGTGTGTTCCCATGACAAAGGCTATGTGTGTTCCCATGACAAAGGCTATGTGTGTTGCCATGATACAGGCTATGTGTGTTCTCATGACACAGGCTATGTGTGTTCTGATGACACAGGCTATGCGTGTTCCCATGACACAGGCTATGTGTGTTCTGATGACACAAGCTATGTGTGTTTTGATGACACAGGCTATATGTGTTCTGATGACACAGGCTATGTGTGTTCTGATGACACAGGCTATGTCTGTTCTGATGACACAGGCTAGGTGTGTTCTGATGACACAGGCTAGGTGTGTTCTGATGACACAGGCTAGGTGTGTTCTGATGACACAGGCTATGTGTGTTCCGATGATACTGGCTATGTGTATTCCCATGACACAGGCTATGCGTGTTCCCATGACACTGGCTATGTGTGATAGGATGACACAGATTATGTGTGTTCTGATCACACAGGCTATGTGTGTTCCCATGACACAGGCTATGTGCGTTCTGATGACACTGGCTAGGTGTGTTCCAATGCCACAGGCTCTGTGTGTTCTGATGACACTGGCTATGTGCGCTCCCATGACAAAGACTATGTGTGTTCCCATGACAAAGGCTATGTGTGTTCCCATGACACAGGCTATGTGCGTTCTGATGACACTGGCTAGGTGTGTTCCAATGCCACAGGCTCTGTGTGTTCTGATGACACTGGCTATGTGCGCTCCCATGACAAAGACTATGTGTGTTCCCATGACAAAGGCTATGTGTGTTCCCATGACACAGGCTATGTGTGTTCCCATGACACTGACTATGTGTGTTCCCATGACACAGGCTATATGTGTTCCCATGACACAGGCTATGTATGTTCCCATGGCACAGGCTATGTGTGTTCTGATGACACAGGCTAGGTGTGTTCTGATGACACAGGCTATATGTGTTCTGATGGCACAGGCTATGTGTGTTCCCATGACAAAGGCTATGTGTGTTCTGATGACACTGGCTATGTGTGTTCTGATGACACAGGCTATGTGTGTTCCCATGACACAGGCTATGTGTGTTCCCATGACACAGGCTATGTGTGTTCTGATGACACAGGCTATGTGTGTTCCCATGACACAGGCTATGTGTGTTCCCATGACACAGGCTATGTGTGTTCTGATGACACAGGCTATGGGTGTTCTGATGACACTGGCTATGTGTGTTCTGATGACACTGGCTATGTGTGTTTTGATGACACAGGCTATGTGTGTTTTGTTGACACTGGTGATGTGTGTTCCCATGACACTAGCTTTGTGTTTTCTGATGACACAGGCTATGTGTCATGTCATGACACTGGCTATGTGTGTTCCCATGACACAGGCTATGTGTGTTCCCATGACACAGGCTATGTGTGTTCCCATGACACAGGCTATGTGTGTTCTGATGACACTGGCTACGTGTGTTCTGATGACACTGGCTATGTGTGTTCCCATGACGCAGGCTATGTGTGTTCCCATGACACGTGCTATGTGTGTTCTGATGACACTGGCTATATGTGTTCTGATGACACTGGCTATGTGTGTTCCCACGACACAGGCTATGTGTGTTCCCATGACACTGGCTATGTGTGTTCTGATGACACTGGCTATGTGTATTCCCATGACACTTGCTACATGTGTTCCCATGACACAGGCTATGTGTGTTCTGATGAAACTGGCTATGTGTGTTCTGATGACACAGGCTAGGTGTGTTCTGATGACACTGGCTATGTGTGTTCCCATGACACAGGCTATGTGTGTTCTGATGACACAGGCTATGTGTGTTCTGATGACACAGGCTATGTGTGTTCTGATGACACAGGATATGTGTGTTGCCATGACACAGGCTATGTGTGTTGCCATGACACAGGCTATGTGTGTTGCCATGACACAGGGTATGTGTGTTCTGATGACACAGGCTATGTGTGTTCTGATGACACAGGCTATGTGTGTTCTGATGACACAGGCTATGTGTGTTCCCGTGACACAGGCTATGTGTGTTCCCATGACACAGGGTATGTGTGTTCTGATGACACAAGCTTTGTGTGTTCTGATTACACAGGCCATGTGTCGAAGCGAACGATGGACAGCACGTGCGAACACGTGTAAAGCGACCCTCGAATAAAAGTTTAAAAAGCAAAAAGAAAAAGAAAGAAAAAAGCCTTTGCTTTTTTGTCGTGGAATGTGAACGGTTTGTTCTCCATTTTTTTTTTTTGATTCTTGACTTTTTTAATTCTTGACTTTACTTCATTTCTATGTGGATTTGATTTTGTTTGACTGAAAACTTTGGTGGAAGCATGTCAACCTGAGTTTGTTTGTATGTTTGTTTGTTTTCCAGGATTTAAAATTTTCTGTTAGCCAGCTGTCAAGGTCAGAATACACGGGAGACGTTCTGGGGGATGATGTGTTAAATAGTAAATGAATTGTGTTCCTTTGTGAAAGTTTTAAATGTTAATTAGACCAATAATTTTGTTTTTATTGATCGACAAACAATTGTTTGGAATAGATCAGCATGTTCTTTATGTGTGCTCATACGTGCCACCAGAAATATCACCGTTTTATGTCCATTTTAATGTTGACGATGAAATCGTTTTAATTGAAGATGGTTAAGTTCATTGTTTATTAAGCAGAGACATTTCTGTAGTTTTGAATGGTGTTTCGAACGTAAATTTTCTGTTCTGGAGCATGTAGAATCTGATCACTTACCAATTGGTGTTCGTGTTTGCTTTCCATATGAAAACAAATTTGATGCTGATAAACGTGACGACGATTTTGTAACAGATAACTGTGTGTTGGTTGAAGAACCTGAGCATTTATGCAGACACACTCTTTGTACTGAAGAATTGCGCGCAAAATTGAATGTGGGAATTGATTTGATTGACAGTGATATTAATGATGCGTTAGATGTGTTTAATGATTAAAATTTCAAATGTAATTAAGAGCAAAAAACCGCCATGAAAACGCAGACAAACAAACCACAAGACACCACGACGACGCGTTTCGACCTCTTAGGTCTTCTTCAGGCAAGATACAAAACACTCAGGACAACGAAAATGAACGAGAAATCACTTTTCTTCATTCACTTCAGCGCAAGATGGTAAGGTAAGGTAAGGTAAGGTAATGTTGCTTATAGCCCAGCCGACCGCAAAGGGCCATATCAGGACTGTCACTGTGAAACTCTACTTTTCTCTGCGAATTTCCTGAGCTTTTAGCTTCTTATGCTAATTCTCGCCATGATGTGTCTTTCATTGGGGACTTTAATTTTCACTTCGATGACTGTTGTGATAATCAGGTTAAACAACTGAAAACGCTTTTGAACGACCGCAACTTATCACAGTTTGTTCAGGTCCCAACACATAAGCATGGACACATTCTTGACTGGGTGGTTGGTGACAGTGATAACTGCCTCCTGTCAGTGTCTGATGTACGTGACTGTGCTGGTCTTTCCGATCACCATCTCGTTGTCTGTCGTATGTCACTCACCAAGCCTCCTCCCCGTAAACGCCTTGTGACATCCAGGAACATGAAGGCTTTGTGTGCTACTGATTTTGACAAAGATGTCAGGACTTTTGCTGATCTGCAGTCTACACAGCACTGCAATCCCGACGTTGTGGAGCTGGTCAGTGCTTTCAACAATGGCCTCTTAAAGATCCTCGACCATCATGCCCCTGCAGTGACCAGGTGTGTCACTGATCGCCCCTCTGCCCCATGGTTGTCCGAGGATGTGAGGGCAGCACGCCGTCAACGCCGTCGTGCTGAGCGACGGTGGAGAAAGACTCGCCTTGTGGTTCACCGGCAGATATTTGCCGCTGACAGATGCAAAGCAGGACAGTGTCTTGAAGATTCCAAGCAATCTTATTATGGTGACAAAATTAATTCATGTACTTCGTCAAAACAGCTGTTTTCACTGTCAAATACTCTACTTGGCAAAACAAAAACATTGTCATTTCCTTGCAATATACCGGCTTCAGATCTCCCACAGCAATTCAGTGATTTCTTCTCCGAGAAGATAAAGCGTATTAGAGACAATCTTGACTCTGATTCATGCCAGTCTGTTCTTTTTGATTTGTATGATGGACCTTTGTTTTCCTGTTTTGAACCCGTTAGTGAAAAGCAGATTTTTGATTTGATTGCTCTTTCTCCTGGTAAAAGTTGTATCCTTGACCCTATCCCCACTCCCCTCATGAAACAGTATGCCTCACATCTGGTGCCGTTGATTACGTCCATTGTGAACAAATCTCTGGCATCTGGTTGTGTCCCCCCACAGTTCAAACATGCTGTTGTCACACCTTTGTTGAAGAAAAGTGGTCTTGACGCAAATGATATGAAGAATTTTAGACCAGTATCGAATCTTCCATTTATTTCTAAAATCCTGGAACGTGTTGTCTTGAAGCAGCTCCAATCCCATTTGTCAGATAATGGTCTCCTGGAAGTGTGTCAGTCCGCTTATAGGAAAAACCACAGCACAGAAACTGCAGTTCTGAGTGTCTTAGACTGCCTGCTTTGTAAAACAGACGATAAACTGGTCTCCCTTCTAGCATTGCTTGACCTCAGTGCTGCTTTTGATACTCTTGACCACTCTATCCTACTCAAGAGACTCAAGGTTACTTTTGGATTTGACGATATGGTTCTCAAATGGTTCACATCATACCTTTCTGACAGGACACAGACGGTAATCGTTAATGGTGCTAAATCATCCCCTTCTCCTGTTCTGTATGGTGTTCCCCAGGGCTCTGTCCTTGGACCAGTTCTTTTTACCCTTTATTCTCAGCCCTTATCTGACGTTATTTCTGCCCATGGCTGTGACTTCCACAAGTTCGCAGATGACACTGAACTCTCTAAGAGCGCAACCACCATCGATTTTCAAGGTGCTCAATCAGATATTACCACATGTTTTAGGGACGTAAAAGTCTGGATGACCAGCAACAAACTCAAGCTGAATAGTGACAAAACCGAGATCATGGCTGTTGGTACCTCCTCTCGTGTCAAGATGGTTAAAGCTGAGTCGGCAGAAATTGATGGTGTTGTTTTACCTTTCAAAGAGTCAGTGAAATATTTAGGTGTTAGCATTGATCAAACGCTCTCTATGCAGAACCAAATATCTAATGTTTGTCGTGCATGCTTCCTGGAATTGCGACGTATTGCTTCTATCCGGTCTTACCTCTCCACACAGGCAACAATCAGACTCATCACCGCCATGGTAATGTCCCGACTAGACTACTGTAACTCTGTGTTAGCAGGACTTCCTTCAGAACAGCTTGCACGATTACAAAGGGTGCAAAACAGTGCAGCTCGGCTTGTTCTCAAAAAGCGTAAAAATGAGCATATTACACCTTTGTTACGTGAACTCCACTGGCTTCCCATCAAATATCGATGGCAGTTCAAAATCGCAGTTTTTGCCTATCGTTTCTTTGATGGGACACTCCCACAGTATCTTTCTGCTTCTCTGTCCACCTATCAAACTTCTCGGTCTCTTCGCTCATCTTCTCAAAAACTTCTGAAAATTCCTAGGCGCTCGTTAAAGACAGTCGGTGAGAGAGCATTTAGCTTTAGTGCGCCCACTCTTTGGAATTCTCTTCCTGACAGCTTACGTGACCTGCCTACATTATCTAAATTCAAGTCAGAGTTAAAAACATACTTCTTTAGGAAAGCCTTCTTCAACCATAATATCTGAATGCTGTGTCTATTATTATGACCTGACTTTTTATGTACTGCATGCATAACTGTTTTGTTTACGCTTGAACCGATGAACTTGATAAGTGCGCCTGTGTCGTGTGTGTGTGTGTGTGTGTGTGTGTGTGTGTGTGTGTGTGTGTGTGTGTGTGTGTGTGTGTGCGTGTGAACACATGTTAGTGCGAGTGTTTGAGTGTGTGCTGAGCGCAATGAGTTGATCCCAAGAATTGCGCTATATAAAATCCATACATTATTATTATTATTATTCACCACGTTAAAATCAACTCACAAGCGCAAGATGGGCGTTGAATGAAAACGAGGCTGTCAAGGAGACAATGTGTGAGTCGAGGTGGTAATGATGTAGTATAGTAGGCATCCTTCAGTCTCGGAAGACTATGGAGTTGCGTTCTAGGTGTCTATTCTGGTACAGCGACGGGTGTGGCTGGCCAGTCCGACGCGGGAATGACAGTCCCTGTGGCGGAGGGCACAGATGAAGTCTGACACTGGTCTGCCTGGGCTGCAGCCTTTCTTCTCATTCTCTTTTCCCCGTGCTGCTGAGCGAGTGTCTCTTCGAACTTGGAGAGACCTTTCTGCACTGTCTGTCTCCAGGCTGACCGTTCGAGGGCTGTTGCTTCCCAGTTGTTCTGGTCGATGTTCAAGGCTTTTAGGTCCCTCTTGCACACGTCTTTGAATCGCAGCTGTGGTCTGCCTGTGGGACGTTTTCCCTGCACAAGTTCTCCACAGAGGAGGTCTTTAGGGTTCCGTCCGTCATCCATGCGCACGACATGGCCGAGTTAGGAATAATGATAATGGTAATGAAAATGATCAAAATATTGCAATAATAAATAAAGACAGGATTACTACCACTTTTAGTGATAATACGGCAATAGCAGTTGTAGTATGGGAGAAAGGAGAGTGTGTTAGAGGATTCTTAAACAGCATGGTTGCAGTGGCAACGGTCTTGGTGGTGATGGCGATGGTGATGTTAATGGTAGTGATGGTAATATCAATAATAACAATGGTATTGATAATAATGATGATAATGCTAACAACTATAGCAACGGTAATGGTAATGATAGTCAGTCATTCCCTTGACCGCTGGGGTCGTTGGGGGGACGTGATGAGGCAGCCGCCGTTTCTCTCCAGGCTCTTCTGTTGGTGGCTGATCTTGAGGAGATCTGGCATGGTCATTTTGGTCCAGTCCTTTATGTTGTCGGACCCCACGAACCACTTCTGGCAACCGTCAAACGACGGAAGATGGCATGGTTTGGCCACGTCATTCATCACAACACCCTCTCCAAAACCATCCTTCAAGGTACCGTTGAAGGAGGGCGCAGACGAGGACGGCAGAGAAAGAGCTGGTCCGACAACATAAAGTAGGTAATGATTGTGCTGATACTA
>CM065747.1:12229790-12237290 GCA_033310375.1 Conus canariensis | reverse complement strand
ATCAAAAGTGGGAAGTGATGAGTGTTATGTCATTGATCAACAGTGAGAAGTGATGTTGTTTATCAATCGTGGAAAGAGTTGAGTGTCATGTTATTGATCAATAGAGGGAAGTGATGAGTGTTATGTTATAGATAAATAGTAAGAGGTGATGTTGTTTATCAATCGTGGAAAGAGTTGAGTGTCATGTTATTGATCAACAGAGGGAAGTGATGATTGTCATATCATTCATCAATCGAGGGAAGTAAAGGTTGTTACATTATTCATTGATAGAGTTAAGTGGTGACTGTTGTTATTCATCAGTAGAGTGAAGCCATGAGTGTTGTTATTCAGCAAAAGAGAGAAAAGATGGATGTTATTATTCAGCAAGAGAGTGATTGACAAGCGTCATTTTCATATCATGTTACTTATCAATAGTGGGAAGGTGTCAGTGTTATCATTCATTTAACAAATGGAAATTACTGATGTTATTATTCCACAATAGGGCAAAGTGATGAGATTCATATCATTCATCAACAGAGTAAAAAGTGTCAAGTATTAAATGATGGATGAGAGTTATTTATTGCTCATTAAGAAATTGAAGCGGTGAGTGTTATACATCATTCTTCATAGACTCAATTGATGAATGTTATAATTTCTTCATCAATACAGAGTGAAATGTACATTTATTAACAAACTGAATAATCACTTGTTATAAACTCTTATGCAGGAAGTAAAATCACTGTGTTATGCATTATCTATTAATGAACTGAATGATAATTGTTATGAAGTCTTATCCTAGAAGTAAAATGACAGTATTATGTATTATTTATTAACCGACCGAAACAATGCCAGAGTGTAATACATTCTTCATCAACAGAATGAAAAGAACAATGTTGTGTATTATTCATTAACAGACTGAAGTGATCAGTATTATTACACGCTGTTTTCCGGGAAGTGAAGCGAGTGTTATGTATTATGTATTTACAGACTGAAGCGATACCCACAGTGTAATACATTCTTCATCAACAGATTGAAATGGCCATGTTTGTTTTATTTATTAACAGACTAAAGTGATCAATGTTATTATACACTCTTTATTTATTAACAAACTGAAGTAATAATTATCATTATACACTTTTTCCGGGAAGTGAAATTAGTATTATGTATTATTTATTAACAGACTGAATAATCAGTGTTATTATACACTCTTTTACAGGACATAAAATGAGTATTATGCATTATTTATTAACAGACTGAAGTGATTAGTGTTATGATACACTCTTATCCAGAAAGTAAAATGAGTGTTATGCATTATTTATTTATAGACTGAAGTGATCGGTGTTACAATACACTCTTACCCAGAAAGTGAAATGAGTGTTATGTATTATTCATCAGCAGAGTGAAGTGCTGAGTGTTGTACATTTTCAATCAAAACTGAGGAAAAGTGGTGAGTTTTTAAGTGGTGTGTGTGTGTGTGTGTGTGTGTGTGTGTGTGTGTGTGTGTGTGTGTGTGTGTGTTGGTGTGTGTTGGGTGTTTAATCTCGGCTATAGCGTAACGTGAAGGATGCTGTACACTATTCATCTTCAGAGGGAAACGATTTAAAAAAAAAAAAAAGGAAAAAAAAATCATTCATCTGAAGAGCGTTATCATTCAGCGATGGGTTGAAATGATGAGTTTGACAGTGATGTTCAACCAGACATCATTGAGCTACATTAAATAAAAAACTCAACCTGAAGTAAAAAAGGTAAAACAAAACAATCTACTAACCGTAACCTTAACTAAAAAAAAACGTTAAAAAAAAAGAAGAAGAAACAAACAAAACATATTTCCTGATGTTGGCAAATTTTCCTTCTTTAATTTCCAACGATCTCAGGTCTGTGGGAGTAACTAACATGAAAGGCGTCAGAGAGCAGAATAGGCGCAGGCCAAATTTGCATGTCTTCACTTTCTAGCGAATCACACCCTGTCATGTCTGGCTGCTGATCGAGACAGCTCACGCGCGCACGCGGTTCAAGTTGTCAAGCTGCATTCTGATTGGCTGAGCGCTCGAGACCGACGGGGAAGGAGAGCGGAAGAGAGAGAGAAGACAAAATGCATGGGTGGTAAAAGATACACAGGCACACGACCACCGGAGTCTCCCCTTCAAGTCCACAGAAGTAGACGCGTGCAGAGCAGGTTAGTCCGTGCAGAAGGTTGGGGAAGGTCGCCACTAAAAAGGCTTTGTCCTATTTACCTCTGTGGCCAGCGCGAGGTGAACTCGGGGTTCATGACCCGGCCAATGAAACTTTTGCCCGATCCCATAGTGCTCCGCGACTATCGTCTGCACCCAAGGAGCAGCCCTTGAAAAAAAAAAAAAAAACTTGAACGATGCGGTATTTGAGGAACAGCCAGGCTCGATCTGAATAGTTCGGCCAACCACGGACCACAGTGGCCACATGGGGGTTCACCACACTGCCACCCGCCGTTTGCGGTATGTATTTGTTGTTCGTGTGTGTGTGTGTGTGTGTGTGTGTAAGTTGGTCTTTGTTTCCAAACTTGTCTAGCAGTCTGTGAATCGGCCAAACCCCAGCGAAGGAGCAAAACGTGCACGTGTACTTACCCATCATGAATGCGTCCGAACATGTAAGTTACTAGAGCTTTTGTCCACTGGACCTAAATAAAAACGGCAAACGTGGGAACAAGGTTTGGCATTTCTGAGTGGTTCGGTTTGAGGTAGCACGCAGCCAGGACTCCCGTCAGGTAGTCGGTCATAAATGTTCTAGTTTTCGTAACTGTAGGAGGGAAGGTCACTGCTGGTTGGAAGTCGACACACACGTCGTGTTTTCTTTCCGGGGTCAGTGGTAGGGAGAGAAAGGGGGGTGGGGGGTGGGGGGTGGGTGTGGGGGGGGGGTAACTCTTTTTATGTGTTATGACCCGTATGGTGATATTGTAACAATGATTGTAGATAAATTGATTCCCAATCTTGAACCTCACCATCCCTTCCCTCATAAATTTGAAGACACAGCTAATCTAAGTCCTAAATGGGAAGAAATACGCTAACCTGACGATTGATAATGATGGCAATAATGATTATATTTTCAAATTACATTGCTATTTGGCTATGTACAGTGAGGGAGGGGGGGGGGGTGTAGGCTCTTCCCCTGCAATGAAAAGGAAGTTGAGGTGCACGTGAGCATGGTCATAGTGTGAAGAGATTTGCTGCCAGCCTATCCCCAGCATGTGTTCATGTGAAAGACAGGAAGACTGCGCGCACTGATGTACTTTGTGGTGGTAGGATTTCTGTTAGTGGGGTCTGGCTTGTTTACGAAACGGTTATCAGTTTTCTGTTTGTCATTTGATAATCAGCCGTATCTGATTAAAAAAAAACAAAAAAAAAACCCAAACTTCCTTTAAACACATTCACAGACTTGCCAACAGACCCATCCCACCCCAACCACACCACACAACACACACACACACACACACACACACCAACACACACACACACACACACACACACACACACACACACACACCACACTCACTCACTCACTCACTCACTCACTCACACACACACACACACACACACACACACACACACACACACACACACACACTCTCTCTCTCTCTCTCCTCACTCACTCACACACAATACAATACAATACAATACAATACAATACAATACAATATTTGCTCCTTTTGCCCCTTTTGGGGTATGGAGAAGGGTGTGTTTAAAGCAATAACAGGAAAAATAAAACAAGCCAAAAATAAAACAAATTGCTAGTCAGTGCTGACATAGACCAACAATTTACAACACTTAAGATAATCTAATATACTTTGACAATAGAAGCATTTGTTTTCGATTAGTAGGACATCATTTGACAAAAATTATAGACAGATTTTGGGGAGAGAAATATTTTTGGCAAATACGTGTTGCGCAAAGTAACGTATGATGAACATTCTATGATAATGCCAGAGATAATGATGATGAAAATATGATGATGATGATGAAACACACACACACACACACACACACACACACACACACACACCAACACACCACAGAGAGAGAGAGAGAGAGAGAGAGAGAGAGAGAGAGAGAAGGGTGGGAGGGGGAGGGTATATGCCAACATTTATCGCAATGACAAGGGGGGGTGGGGGGGGGGTGGTTTCGAGTCCAACATTTGTTCGTTCCATTTGTTACTTCTTGGTGTGGGGATCTTTTGGTTCCAGTTGCGGGTTCTTGTTCAGTCCCTGTTTGTCTCTTTATAATTGTGTTAATTTTCATATTGATTATGATGGACACTATTATGGCACACTGTCATTGAAGACAGTGGACTGATAGTCCCTGTTAGATACAACACTCTTATATTGATCATAATCATAATATTAACAATATAATCGAAATCAATAATATACAATATTAATGCATGTAATTTAATTACAGTAGAACTAAGTCCTGTTGAAATGACTGAGAGTCATCATCAACTCACGCATCATCATCCCCACCACATAAAACCCACACACAACTCGACGTCATCATCATTATACATCATTAATATTATCTCTTCGTTGCATCATCATCATCACTTTCATACTATCCATGATAAAAAAGAATAGTCATAATTAAGATGGCGGTGATGATAAATGATAATGATCATAACTGTGATCACAGCAATGATGATAATGATGATGGCGGTGATGACAAGTGATGACAAATGATAATGACAACAACTGTGATCACAGCAATGATGATAATGATGATGGCGGTGATGACAAGTGATGACAATCAATAATGATAAAAGCTGCAGCTTTTCATTTTCCGCGGAATGAAACACAAATTGGTTTTCGGCAAGACGGCCACATTGTTGTAGTCTGTAGAGTAGACGGCTACACTGTGTAGTGTGTGGAGTAGACGGCTACACTTGTGTAGTCTGTGGAGTAGACGGCTACACTTGTGTAGTCTGTGGAGTAGACGGCGGCAGTGTATGAGAAGTGTGTCTCCAGATGAACAGCGTGGTATGCCCTGACCGGAAAAGAGAAGGACTCCACCACTTTGTTTTTTAAAAATTCTTTTTATCAAGGGTGAAATAAGCACAGATGGACCAGCATCTTCCAACCACAGACAGAAGAATAGAATTAATTAACAAGACACGTCACGAGAAGAAGTCGAGCTAAGATATGTCATTGGAGGAATGGCGCAAATTGTCAGAGTGGAAATACTTGCAGTGAGAGAAGGCACCCCCCCCCCCCCCCCCACACAGGTCCACGCCCCCCTCCCACCCCCTCGCCTCCCATACATCCCTTTCCTCCCTGCCCCCTCTCTCCTCTGCCCACCCCCTCCGTTCCCCCCAGACACACGGGAGACAGTAGTGATGCCTAAGAAATAGACACACACACACACACACACACACACACACACACACACACACAAGAGAAGAGAGAGAGGGAAGGGCTTTGACTCTTTGATATTTTATTGTCATTACCGAAGAGGTCTTTTGACAAAAGGGGAGGGGATAACAGAACAATAACATTTCCCTCTTCCTTTCCTTGCAAACAAATAGTACACGTTTATTCCCTGTGTGTATCAAATCAAAGGTTAACAAAAACCAAATAAAATAGTGACATCTTCATAATTATGTCCTCGCACACAGAAGTAATGCAGAAACGTTGGAGAGAGAGAGAGAGAGAGAGAAAGAGAGAGAGAGAGAGAGAGAGAGAGAGAGAGAGAGAGAGAGAGAGAGAATTTATTCGTAATAGGCCATGGCCCCTAACGAAGGGGTGTGTGAACATACACAGCACAATAAGTATAAACAGTTATAATACATAATGAAACAAGAAGCAAATCGTTGTCACATGTTCAAGAAGAAACACTTTAGAGAGAGAGAGAGAGAGAGAGAGAGAGAGAGAGAGAGAGAGAGAATTGCAGCTTTTGTAAGACTGACTCGACCATCCATCCACTCAATCAAATAATGGATATTGGATCTTACTGATCTCCTCCACATGCGATGAGAGAGAGAGAGAGAGAGAGAGAGAGAGAGAGAGAGAGAGAGAGAACGGGGGGAGGGGAGTTCAAGTCCAAACCCCCATATCAAGGACAGCCTCAGGCAGATATTGGAAGACATCATCTGCTAGTGCTGCCTCATTGAAATCATGAGCATCAAGTGTGCAAACGGAAAAACAGGATGTGTGTAGACTGCGATGCCAGGTGGCCTCCACTCTCTGTGGTGGACCATGCCGTCAGTAACATCCAAATAATCATGTATGTGCTTAGTGCTTCGGAACAAAGCTCGCCATGAAGATTTTTTTTGTTTTTGTTTTTTTTTTGGTAAAGATCAGGGCAATTTGAAAATAATACATTTCTATCCCGCATTCGATTTCTTGGACAAATGACATGAAACATGGCTCGTTAGCATATTGCATTCAAAAGCGATGCAAATCTAGATGTGCCTGAATGTCAAATTGAATTCACTGAAATATGTCTATGAATCAATAGATAAATAAAGGAACGAATGAATGAACGAATCAATAAAAGAAAGAACATATAAATAGATAAAACTGCAGCTGTTTATATGAATCAAGGGAAGCGTTTTCATTAAACGAGTAATTGGACGAAGGTGTACGTTTTAAACCTATCGCTTAACTTCGCGTATTTTTCCCAGTCTAGTCATGTACAAACTATGGTCTGTTATTTTTCTGTACGCCTTAAACCTTTCAATTCTTTGGATACGCCATTCCTTGCCAGGCTAGTTCGGTGTTCTGTAATCATCATTGACGTCAATCAGCCTGAAAATCAGATGTAGGCCTTTCAAATGTGATTCTCTGATAACGAGTAAATAAGTAGATGAATGAATGAATGAATGAGTAAGCAGATAAAGCAGGTAAACCACAGACATGAATCCATTTGAAAGTAGAAATCAGCTTGCACTGATTCAATGAGTAATGGTGTATACAGGTACATTTTAAACCTTTCACTTGAGAGCATGCGCTCTTCCGAGTCTTGTATGTTCTGTCCACATTGTCTGTACGTCATCAACCCTTCACTTCACTGAACGTGCGTTCCCTGGTCAGTCTGACCATCTGCTGTCAATAATTATGCTCTATTATTACTTTCATGAATCTTCCTCAGTTTCAGATGTATCGAATCTGGATCTATTACGATCAGAAAATAAGTAAACGAATGAAAAAAAAAATTGATTATTGAAAAAAAAAAAGAATAAATAGAAAAAAAAAAAAAATGAACAAATCAGTAAATATAAAAACCGCAAACGGGTACCCATTTGAAAGTAGAGATAAGCTTTCGCTGAACGAGTCATTGAAAAAAAAAATGTAGCCTACGTTTTAAACCTTGCTCTTGACTCCACTTTTTTTTTTTTTTTTAAATTTTGTTTGTTTTTTCCTTTTTTTTTCTTCTTTTTTTCAGCAGGCCGGCTGCATTCTGTTTCAGTTCTGTTCTGCAGGTTTCAATCCGTGGCTTCCAGTGTGTGTGCCTAGCCCAGTGTGAGCGTCTGCAGTGTATGTGTCTGATCTGCCTGTTCTCT
>CM065747.1:12203750-12224690 GCA_033310375.1 Conus canariensis | reverse complement strand
CCCCCCATTTTTCAAATTATTTTGCCAAATACACGGTTTGGGTTTTGGTTGGTTTCGTTTGAAAATAAGCCGGAATGCCGCCGGGTGCTCTTCATCTTGTAATGAGAGGCGGGATTTCCTGTGGATGGGAAAAGGAGAGTGGCTGAAACAGGAACGAGAGCCTCAGATTTTTGATTAAAGGGGGGGTTTTCCGATGATGAGTAGAAAAGCCAAGTCGCTGTTCGTGTTCGGCTGTAAGTGAGATGGGGCGAATGTGTGCTGTGTCTGGTTGCGGAATTTCATCAGGAACTAAGCAAAGAGTAAGCGTTCATGCTTTTTCAGGTTGCCAGCCAGTTTAGGCAAATTGTGGATAAATTTTGTCACCACAACGGGGAAAAAAGATTTTGTTCTTCAGGACAGTTATCAGGGCCCCTTTGCGGCCCGTCACTTCGAAGAGCACAGTTTCCAAGACCAACACACCTGGAAGGAAAAGGGTTTGGAAGCTGGAATTAGGGTCCGAAGACAGCTGAAAGAGGATGCTGTGCCAACTATTATAACAGGAAAAAATGTATTAAAGCAGTCTCTGTTCATTCGCCAGCTGCAAGTGCAAGCCTAAAAACGCAACAGTGAACCCCGATTGTGTCAGGAGCAGAGAGCCAAAATCCAGTGACGTAAAGAAGGTAAGGTTTGTGGAATGGGTGGTTCATCTTTTTGTGTTTCATTTCATTCTCAGGTGTCCGGTTGGTTGTAAAGATAGTTTTGGGTTTTTTGTTGAGTGTTGGCATCAAACTGAAACATACTTTGTTACTGTCATGTGGCAGTCGGGTCAGTCACATGCCTGCTGCCACTAAAAACTGTTGCATGTTTGTGATTGATTCCCCCCCCCCCCCCCCCCCCCCCCCCCCGCGGGTTACTGTTTCAACCCCAAAACTGAAGTTACGATTCTTATTAACAAGAAAGTGTCCATGTCCACAATAAGAACTTGTTGGCTCCAAGTGAATAATAGTTTGGGTTTTTATTTTTCAGGACATTGCTGAACATCAGGCACCCTGCAAGTTCAAGTTTCCGCCCCAACAACATATGTTTTTGTAAGTGAATTATTTTTTCGTATTTGGACACAGGATGGTGACTTAGTGTGCATTTTAAGATATATGCAGGTTGGTAGTCTGTATGCTATAAACTGCCCTGGTGGTAAGAGAATAATGAGCTTAGATCTGCAGCTTAGATCTGTTTGTACGGCACGTCGCGCATCAGTTTTTAAAATAACAGCCAGAATCTTTGACTGCAATATGTGTAAAAGACCCCTCAGATTCAAATTGTCATTGTGGAAAACTTCAGAATTTAAGTGGAGGGAGTGAGATTGAAAATGAGGAATGTAAAAAAGGGTGTGTGTGGTGTGTGTGTGGGAGGGGGGGGGGGGGGGGGGGGGGGGGGGGGAACTGAAAGTGAACAGCAATTGAAAAGATTTCTACAGCAGGGAAGAGAATTAGTGAGATGATGCAGTAGCTGACAAACTCCTGTTCAAAGGAAAAGGCATTATCTGATCGACTCTAAGCAACTGAAGGAAAATGTGGTTTATCACATAATCATTTAAAGTTATTTACATACTACGGTAATGTGTGTTGTGTGTGTGTGTGTGTGTGTGTGTGTGTGTGTGTGTGTGAACAGATGTATGTATGCGCATGTGTATATCATGTACTATCTGTGTCGTGCGTATGTGTGTACATGTACATAATATGGTCAACCTGTAAAATGTCGAACTGCCTGGAAAGAAACACAAGCGTCTGATGGCGAGGGAGGTGGTACTGTACAAGGAGCTATAGGTTCAAACTGGTACGGCTGAACTCCATACACTTAAGTGAAAGTTTCACGTTCGATATCCTCTTCGTTGGAACTTGACTTGTAGCTAGGAGCATCTGCCATTATCGCCGGAAAATAGTTGAGTTTTACATCCTCATAACGAAAGCTTTTAGGGACATGTCTTTCATTCACGGTAGTCTTGGCATTTATACGTCACTTGCGGAATCCCCGACTCTCGTCTCTTTCCGTACTGTGCTCGGCAATCTCCGTGGCGAGTCACGATTTGGCTACTTGCACGACCCGAAACACGGATAGAAGTGAGTTCCAGAAGAAAAGTAACACGTACATCGAAACACGCTCGATCATACTTTTGAACAACCCAAACATGCTATTTAGGGGTGAGTACCCCTTTAAATAATAGACATTTTGAGTCTTGACTCTTAACTCTCTCTCTCTCTCTCTCTCTCTCTCTCTATATGTTTTGTGTGGTGTGTGTGTGTGTGTGGTGTGTGTGCGTGTGTGTGTGTGTGGTGTGTGTGTGTGTGTGTGTTGTGTGTGTGTGTGTGTGTGTGTGTGTGTGTGTCTGATGAAGAGGGATGGGAATATGTGTATCCATGATATCAATCTTTTGAATGGTTTTGATTTTCTGTGCTTAATTTCCATGTTTCATATTTTGTTTTCCCTTTTGCCAGTGACGATTGTACATTCAGCATAACTTTATATACTTTCTTCTGAGGGCAAAACGTAAGAAGCTTTCAGCTTATCTATTCACCCTCATTAGAATATTCGTATTCTCTCTCTCTCTCTCTCCTCTCTCTCTCTCTCTCTTAGTTCTGAGTTCTCTCTCTGTCTCTGTCTTCCTCCCAACCCCTACCCCCCCCCCCCCCCCCCCCCCCCCCCCCCCCACCCCCCCCCCCCCCCCCCCCCCCCCCCCGCTGTCTGTCCCCAAGTTAATCAGCAGCAGCCCCAACTCCTGTGCCAAAGCCAGCGGATTGCTGATTGTCTCAATCACCGAATGGATTCTGGTCTGAAACGTTCCTTTCATGGTCTGCCCGCTTTCTTTTTCTTGCCTCCTTCATGTTCGTCTCTTTTGTATCTCCACATCAGTCCGTCTGCATTTCTTTCCGTCTGTCTGCACGGACTTGCTTGCGCGCACGCACGCGGACCAACACACCACACACACACAGAACGGGTAACCAACACAACATTAAATATGGTGTTATTTAACAATGGCGCCGATACAAGCGATTTGCCGTCTTTTAAAACGGATGGAGTCACACTTGACTATAAACTTTTAAACAGTAAACAAGTGCAGTATTTTTTGCTCCCATAAGAAAACCTAACACAGAGTAACTTTTATTCAAGACTGGCACAGCCTTTTAAACTTGAATAAAGTCAGACAAATACATAGACGAACAATCTAATAGTGGGGGGAAAAAAAAAACAAGCGCAGGCCAACAATTGAACTATCTTCATAGTAATGACTTGGCAAAGATTTGAACTTAAGGGGGGGGGGGGGGGGGGGGGGGGGGGATTTGAAGATGGAGAAACTGGGAACATGAATTTAAGAAAATATGTTACAGATATGAAAACTCTTCACTAGCTGCATAAGGGAACCATCGCAATCCCTTTTGAAGGCAGATATATTTGTATTGCCTGCTCCGAGGCCTTTCGTCCGCTGGGTCGGACTCATCAGGGAGACACGGCTGGTTGTATCTGCGCTCCTGGCGTCAAATAGAGACACACCACAGTCCATAATACTGTGGTGTTCTCACCACCAAGGGTGCAAAAAAGAATCCAATAGCACCCCCAAAGCAGCCAGCAAAGAGTAGTAAATGAAACCAAACGAAAGCGTGGGGAGGAAAAAAGTTGCTGAAAAACTAAAGACATTATGCAAATAGTATAAAATGTAGGGGACAATCTTTGAGCCTACGCTTGAAGATCCACCCAAAGATGCAAGGGAGATCAAAAGACAAACACAGAGACGGACAGAAACAAATACAAATAACCTCAATTTAATCAAAACAAAATCGAAATGAAATGAGGCAGGGAACAGTAAACGATAAACAGTAACAAGTGGTATTTTTTGTCCCATAAGAACTAACACAGAGTACTTTTATCAAGACTGGCACAGCACTTTTTTCCTCCCACATTTGTTTGTTTATTTACTACTCTTTGCTGGCTGCTTTGGGGTGTATTGGATCTTTTTTGCAACCTTGGTGGTGAGAACACCAGTATTATGGACTGTGTGTGTCTCTATTGCGCCAGGAGCGCAGCACAACCACCGTGTCTCTGTGAGTCGCCCAGCGACGAAAGCCTGGAGCATGGCATACAATATATCTGCCTTCAAGATTGCGTGGTTCTTTGAGCTAGTGAGAGTTTTCATATCTGTACATATTTCTTAAATCATTTCCATTCCCATTTCATCCCCCCACCTTGTTCAAATCTTGCCAAGTCATTATATGAGATGTTCATTGTGGCTGCGCTTGTTTTTCCCCATATTAGATTGTTGTCTATGTATTTGTCTGACTGAATAAAAGTTACTCTGTGTTGTTCTTATGGAGCAAAATACCCACTTGTTTACTGTTTATCGTTTACTGTTCCCTGCCTCATTTCATTTCCGATTTTATAAACCTTTAGTTAAATTTTTAGGAATATATTTAATATATTTAAGTGCGCCACGGTATTGAATATACTCTTTTCTTTACCTGAAGTCAATCAATTATTAAAGCAAACCGTGTGGTGCTGATTCAGAAAACATTACTAAAATACGTTGCTTGGTGCTCATTTAATTAATTATAAACATGTAAACAGCATTCCTCATTTACAAGTGAAAAATACGTACCAATACAGAAATTTCATTTCAATATTTTATGAATCAAAACTTGATGCCTTAAAAACTAAATATACAAAGGAAGCAAAATGTATTTGTGGAGAACGAAGAATAACCAGCAAGCATCTGCTGTTTGATTGTTTACCTCTTCAAGCTCATTTACCACCATTATCAGGCATGTCTTTGTGTGATGTCTTTTCAGATTGAAAGTTTGCCTTCAATGTTGTTGTTTCTTTAATTTGTAGTCCAGTTAAGAATTTACTTTAAGATTATTTGCAGGTATGTTGTAGGGACGTTTAGAGGGCATTTATATGCACTTAGATAACCACATTATGCGTACACTTACACAGTCACAGTCATTTATGCATCTCTCCTCTCTCTCTCTCTCTCTCTCTCTTTTCTCTCTCTCTCTTCTCTCTCTCTCTTCGTCTAATATCACATATGTGAACAGACGTAAAACTGAACTACTACTACTACTACTACTACTACTACTACTACTACTACTACTACTACACACACACACGCACGCTCGCACGCACGCAAGCACGCATGAAAGCACACACACATGCACTCCCCCCCCCCTCCCCCCCCCCCCCCCCCCCCCCCCCACACACACACGTATCGCACATACGAACGCACACCCATACACACGCTGTCGTGCATACACACAGCGCACACACGCACCCACGCATGACTGGCGCGCGTTCGCGCGCGCGCGCGCGCGCACACACACAACCACACACACACACACACACACACACACACACGCACGCACGCACACGCACATACACACACACACACACACACACACACACACACACACACACACACACACACACACACACACCCCACCACACGCACAGATGATGTGGGTGCAGTTTCATTACAGTCAGAGGCTGCATGATAGGTGGGTATTCTATGCTTACTGTTATAGTATAGAACAGAGTCTGCATGATAGGTGGGTATTCTATGCTTACTGTTATAGTATAGAACAGAGTCAACCGGACGCAACAAGAGACACAGAAACCTGCCATGGTGGTCAGGAAATGTTTAGCAAGGTAGTTATGTGGATTTCCATTCTCCCCATCTAAACCATAGCGTTGGTTAGACATCTGCTTAGTCGTAGCCACGAGACCTCTTCTTAAATTTTCTCATCTTAGTCATGAATTCGTTTATCCATCAGCTTTAAATCATGCGCAGTGTGGTCTCCGAACGTAGCGGATATGGTGTAGCGTATATGGACTGGTCCGCACACGGTGAAACCTCCTTGATGAAACTGAAATTGAAACTGAACTGAAACTGTATGGAAGGACGTGTCTTTGTCTGGCTGTCTGAGCCTTACCACCCCAAGAATGGCACAGGAAGCATCACACCCCCTCCTCCATCCCACCCCCTTCCTCCTTCCCATTCATCACCCCCTCCTCTCCTAATCTTCGCATACCCCCTGTCCGCAGGCCAGCCTCTCCGGACCATAGTGAGGGCGTGTGGTGTCTCCCCTTTCTCCCTGTCAGGACCTCCGACATAGTGAAGGGCGTGTGGTGTCTCCCCTTTCTCCCTGTCAGGGCCTCCTGGACCATAGTGAAGGGCTGTGGTGTCTCCCTTTCTCCCTGTCAGGGCCTCCCGGACCATAGTGAAGGGCGTGTGGTGTCTCCCTTTCTCCTCCTCCCCTGTGGTGCCTTCCCTGTCAGCCTCCCGGACCATAGTGAAGGGCCTGTGGTGTCTCCCCTTTCTCCCTGTCCTTGTCAGGGCCTCCTGGACCATAGTGAAGAGCGTGTGGTGTCTCCCTTTCTCCCTGTCAGGGCTTCCCGGACCATAGTGAAGGGCCTGTGGTGTCTCCCCTTTCTCCCTGTCCTTGCCAGGGCCTCCGGACCATAGTGAAGGGCGTGTGGTGTCACCCCTTTCTCCCTGTCCTTATCAGAGCTTCCTGTCCACATGGCCACTACCACTGCATTCTACCACCCAGTGGGATCACAGGTTAACAATAGGTTTGCATTTTCAGCTACATCCTTGTGGAACTGACTTTTTTCCTATATGTAAGATGATACCTCTCACTTTCCACCGAAAAAAGCGTCTCCAGCACACTTTGCTGTAAACCATACAGTTTTGATCGAAGTACCAGTAGAAAACACAGACGGATAACAAACTTTTCCAGATCCGTCCAAACCTAAAAGAGTTCCTCCCATCTACCTCTGGTGGTCGCAAAGAAGAAACGGTTTTCTGCTGCACACTGGCCATTCGTTTTCAACTCATTCGTACTTTTTAAAGAGTGAAGAAGTATTCCATGTCATGTACCACTCACAGTGAAACATGTTCTTTTAGGGTGTTGGGACTTGCATGATGTGAGACAACACTTTACAGCAGACTCCATGAACACCTTGTTCAGAGATGTCCCTCCTGATGTGATCTTTGAATTTCTGAAGGAGATGAACATTTTTCATCTGATCTGAGAGTTACAGAAGAAAGTTGTTTTTAACAAAATTTCCAAAGTGTTTTTAAGGTGTATTTTAAAAGGTTGTGTGAATGTGTTTTCGTTGTTGTTGTTGTTGTTTAATTACTTGTGAGTTGACGTCAACGCGGTGACAGCCCTGATATGGCCCTTTGCGGTCGGCTTGGCACTAAGCAATATTACCTATCTAGCCTTAGAGGTCTCAGTAATTTGCGGTCTCTCTTTAAATAAAAACTCCAGCTATAAATGTGTTGTCGTGTAAAGTGCGCTGGTAATGGTAATAAAACTGAGATTCTAAAGCGCGGAAATGTGCTTCTCTTTGATGACACTTGATGGCTGTAAGTTTGACCATCATAATCATCATGCTGTCATCTTCAATATCATCAATGACAACAACAAAAACAATGACAACAGGAACAACATCCTATAATCAGTACGGAGTTTTCTATGTTACAAATGTGTGTGTGTGTGTGTGTGTGTGTGTGTGTGTGTGTGTGTGTGTGTGTGTGTGTGTGTGTGTGTGTGTGTTTTGGAGAGAGAGACAGACAGACAGACAGAAAGAGAGACAAAGACAGATAGTTTCTTTCTTTCTTTCATATTTTTCTGCATGTCTGAACACAAGGAAAAGATATTACGAGATAATAAAGTAGGTTCTTTTGGAGCAACGCTCTCTCTCTCTCTCTCTCTCTCTCTCTCTCTCTCTCTCTCTCTCTCTCTCTCTCTCTCTCCTTCAAGAAATGAGAATGCTTTTAAGCAGCTCGTGTTATATTTGAACAAAGCATTTAACAGAATAAGTTTGTACTTAACTCAATAATACACTATTCATGAGCCTGTATATTTTTTTCCTTGTACACCCCCCTTCTAAGGGGCTATGGCCTTTATGAATAACATGTCTATGCCTATGTCTATGTCTCTTTCTCATTCTCTCTCTCTCTCTCATTCTCTCTCTCTCTCTCTCTCTCTCTCTCTCTCTCTCGCTCTCTCGCTCTCGCTCTCTCGCTCTCGCTCTCTCTGTTTCCTTTCTTACTCATCTCTTTCCCGTTCTTTCTTTTTTTTTTCCCTTGGATTATTTTCTTCGTTCTTTTTGAGAGGTTAACAAAAAAAAAAAGAAAAAAAAAAGAAAAAAAGAAACCGAACACAGAAACAAAGGACCACAGACTGAAACACGGACAACAGGACAACCCAAAGCAAAAGCAATGACAATAACCGAGAACAACCAGTAGTTTGTTTAAGTTCAGGCCAATGGACGGAAGGTTAAATTGGAGTTGCAGTGAAATTGTGCTTGCCGACTCCTGAAATCGTACGTTTTTCGCCGGTTTTTTTTTGTTTTTTTTTTTTTTTCTCCAAAAATCGACCAAACAAATTAGAAATGAACAACAAATTGCGAAAGAAAGGTATACGTTTTTTTTTAAATTCACAATAAATTACCATTAGTGTGTTGATTCACGAATTCAATGTAGAAAATGCCCCCAGTAAGGTATCCAAACCAGCGTTTGGAAAAACAGTTTTGAACACATGATTCACCACATTTATGTTCACTTGATCTCAGCACACATTGTCACAGCTCTAAAACTACTCAGAAATGTTCTCTTTAAGTTTAGAAATATCCGTATACAATGGTCAGAGCTTGTACTGAAGATGAATGCATAAAAATGAAGTTAAGAAAAAAAAACAAGAAGTCAGAATCAAGTTGAAAATATCGCCGCACAGTGACTCGAAAAATGTGCCGAAACCAAGTGTAAGGGATCATAAAACACAGTCAAGGGGAAGGAATCAATGCCAAAATGACTCTAGTTTCACTTGCAACAGTTGTCTCCCGCCAATATTGCTTATGCGACCAAAAACAACGAGTGACGGCAGCCCGGTGCCGTCAAGATTTCATTCAGTTAAATTAAATTCCCAGCCAGTCCTCTCTTCACAAAGAAGAAAAAACATAAAGGGGGTGGTGAGAGGGAGAAACGTGCTCGCGCGCACACGCGCACACTCACACACACACACACACACACACACACACACACACACACACACACACACACACACACACGCACGCACGCACACGCACGCTCACGCACGCACGTACGCACGTACACACACATGCACGCACTCACACCCTCGCGCACGCACATGTACACAGGCGCGCGCACGCGCACACACACAAATACACACACTCTCTTTCTTTTTCTTTCTCTCTCTCTCTCACTCACTCACTCACTCACTCACTCACTCACTCACTCACTCACTCACGCACGCAGGCACACGCGCGCGTACACACATGTACACACACGTGCGCACGTGCGCGCACGCACGCACACACGCACAACACACACACACACACACACACACACACACACACACATACACACACACACACACACACACACACACGAAAGTAAAAAAAAAAAAAATAAAAAACAAACAAACCGGGATAAACAGAGAAGATGTAGCGAAAAGATAGACTTAAGAATGATATAATTGTTTTACTCTTTCTTTTCGTCTGTATTCTATTCTGCCTCTGCAACATACTTATTATGCTATAATTGTCAGAGGACAACAAACTATAATGGTTATGATTTTCTGTCGCAATAATGTTGGAAAGTTGAGACTATAGAACATTGTGATCATTTTCTTTCACACCATCTGTACACATTACACATATATCGTCTACAGTGCCTTTGGGATTGAAGCATCTTTTGTTTGCATTTAGTCCAAGTGTCGTACTTCTAAATATAGCAAGCATATCCCTGTGCCATTTATTTGTAACCACAGTCAGAAATGTTTCAGGTTGTAAGATACTTTTAAACGAGTAGAAGGAGGAATACTCCATATCATCTTCCATCTTGGAATGCCAGTTTTGTTTATAACATGAGATGAGACGGTCTTTAAATTCCAACATAAATGTTCTTCTATCACCAACCCCCTGACTGAGCCGTACTACACCAAATCCGTTTACTGTCAAAAGCTGCTTTATAGTAGCAACCCAGTTCTGCTTTATATCATAAGCTTGATGACCTCACGAAGAAATGGTTTTGTTCTCTTCGCTGGTCTAGCCAATGAGGAAGCGGACGGTGATGACAGACGTGACAGTGCAGGCAAGATTTATAATAGTGAATATGTGTTCCTGGGTGAGGCACTTGTGTTTATGATCGTGTTGTTACTTTTAAGAAAAACTACATATTCATTTTGAGTGACGAAAAAGCACGGCATTCTTTTCTTTTTCTTCTACATGGCTCCGAGCTTCATCATTACCGTAATCCGTTACGATTTATGTTTCTTTGCATTATACACTTTTTTTTTTTCAGCATTGCAAATATCAATGTTCAGCCACTCGACATAAAGGCTATGTAGGCCATTGTCAATTAAAAAACAAAAACAAAAACAAAAAAACGTCTCTGAAGCCTCTCTCTCTCTCTCTCTCTCTCTCTCTCTCTCTCTCTCTCTCTCGGAATATCTTTCGCACTTTTTTTTTTAAACTTACTTGTTGCTGACTTCCTACTTACGTGTCTGTCTTCCTGTCAACCTGCTTGTCTGTCTTTTGTTTTTCCTGTTTACCTTCTGTGAGTTATTCCTTTTTTTTCAAAGTTGTATTCTTTTCTCAGTTATTTTTCATTTCTTACAATGTATGTTGTTTCATGCTTACGTTTGTGTTTGTCTAATATTTCGTTCTGTTGTTCTTCTTTGTTTTGATTTCGTATTTTGAACACGCGCGCGCGCGCGCGCGCGCGCGCGTGTGTGTGTGTGTGTGTGTGTGAGAGAGAGAGAGAGAGAGAGAGAGAGAGTGTGTGTGTGTGTGTGTGTGTGTGAGAGAGAGAGAGAGAGAGAGAGAGAGAGAGAGAGTGTGGTGTGTGTGTGTGTGTGTGTGTGTGTGTGTGTGTGTGTGTGTGTTGTGTTGTGTTGTGTTGTGTGTGTGTGTGTGTGTGTGTGTGTGTGTGTGTGTGTGTGTGTGTGTGTGTGTGTGTGTGTGTGTTCGAGGTGACGAGAGTTGGGAGTAGGTCGCTGTGTCCTCTAGGGGAAGGACTTGGAAGATTTTCTCTGATAGAATTATGTTAAAATGTCACCTCCAGCCTCTCTCTTACTAGTGATGGAAGGTGTTAAATGTCACCTCCAGCCTCTCTCTTACTAGTGATGGAAGGTGTTAAAATGTCACCTCCAGCCTCTCTCTTACTAGTGATGGAAGGTGTTAAAATGTCACCTCCAGCCTCTCTCTTACTAGTGATGGAAGGTGTTAAAATGTCACCTCCAGCCTCTCTCTTACTAGTGATGGAAGGTGTTAAAATGTCACCTCCAGCCTCTCTCTTACTAGTGATGGAAGGTGTTAAAATGTCACCTCCAGCCTCTCTCTTACTAGTGATGGAAGGTGTTAAAATGTCACCTCCAGCCTCTCTCTTACTAGTGATGGAAGGTGTTAAAATGTCACCTCCAGCCTCTCTCTTACTAGTGATGGAAGGTGTTAAAATGTCACCTCCAGCCTCTCTCTTACTAGTGATGGAAGGTGTTAAAATGTCACCTCCAGCCTCTCTCTTACTAGTGATGGAAGGAGCAACTTCCTGGTACTAGTCATCGAAAGAAATGTTTGTTTTTCTCGGAAATGTTAAATCTACTCAAGAGTGGTTCAGGAATAATTTTCCTTAGGCTTGTTCCTTTAAAAGTACTTGTAGCTCTGAGAGACAGAATTAGAGAAAAGTTCAAACATTCAATACTGATTGAACAACAAAGAACTGACATAAGTTGAGTGTACGTTCACACATCAACTTTAATTGTTTATACAAGGGTGAAATATTCCAATCAATTTCACAAATTCATTTCCGGTTGAGTTTTGTTTCCCACTTCTTTTTTATCATTAAGAGAGGGAAGATTCTGGATGAGTTGAGTTGGAGTCCACTTCAAATATCAGAATTTATCTGATGTCAGAGAGGATAGTTGATCTCTCTCTACTTGTTGGTGACAGGTCGACTTCTCTGTAGACCTGTTGATCATGTGCTGGGCTGCGGTGTTTGTCCACTATCAAGCATGCCCAGGGTCCCAGGATCTGGTGGAAAAACAGAACCTGGTTTGAACTGAAGTAGCTGAGAGTCTGGCTTGTCGAGTTCTCACCCCTGCCCGCTGGCTTTCAGTAAATGTGTGAGATCTCAGCCAACAAAGGATTAGGCTAGTATAAATGTATCTGCCATGATCATCAGTCTCCGCTTTCCCTCAGAGTTTGAGTGAAGCAAGGGGCAGGAGACAGTAATGCAATGCTAAACAATGGAAGTCAAATAACGCTTCAATGTTTTTCTTAGAAATTAAATTGAAGTTACTTGGAAGACACTTAGCCCAAGTACACATATTGATTAGACGTATAGTCACATACTACAAAGCATTCCGACAGTCAACAGTATTCATAAATAATACTAATGATAATGATAATGATATTGAGGACAATTTCTAGAGCGCCCGTTTTAACAACGTAGGCTACAGGGCGCTTTACCAGTTTTAACAATTCAACATCTAAAAATATATGCGGGACACACACACACACACACATACATGCGCGCGCGCGCGCGCGCACGCACACCCACATACACACGCGCGTGCACGCATGCACGCACACACACAATTCTGCGTTCACGAGACATAAACATATGCACACGCGCACATACACACACACATACACACACACACACACACACACACACACACACACACACACACACACACACACACACACACGCTCACACACACACGCTCACACACACACGCATGCATGCATGCAGCACACAGCACACGCACACACACACACACACACACACACACACACACACACACACACACACACACACACACACACATACTGGGACATAATGTCACGTACATAAACACATTATTTAACACGGTGAACAACTCATTCGTACACGAGCAAAGTGTGCAATTGACATGTAGTAATTTAGTAATATTTCAGGTGGTATTCAGCAACTGACGTTTGAACAGATACGTTTTAAGTGCAGACTTGAAAGTCGGGAAGGAAGGGGCATGGCGTAGGTGGAAAGGCAGTGAATCCCAGAGTAATGCCGTAGAAAATGAGAATGCTCTAGAACCGTGTCGGTTACGGTTATATGAGGGAATTCAAAAAATTCGATCATTAGAGAAAGAACGGAGGGGACGTGTAGGAATATCGAAGCGATCAGAGAGATAGGTAGGCGCTTCACTTGTGATAACCTTATATCATAGACACGCCGACTTATACTGAATTCTGTGCTCGATTTTACGCCAGTATATTTTTTTTTCAAGATCCGACATATGATGCTGTTTTGGCACCTTGAAGATGAGGCGAGTGGCTGAATTTTGAACACGTTGTAGTGGCTGGAGTAAGGCTGTGGGTACACCAAGGAGAAGAGTTACAATAATCTAGTTTTGACAGAATGCAGGAAGACACCAAAGTCTTCGTGGCCTGTTCTGTAAGGAAAGGTCGATAGAGCTGATGCGACGGAGTTCAAGAAAGGATGCTTGGCAGACTTTGGCCATATGGTGTTTCAGGGTGAGATCAGAGTCAAGACAGAAGCCAAGGTCACGAACAAATGGCATAAATAAGATGTCAGTGGAGCCTAGGACTATGATGAAGACGGGAGTCTTGAGCTTGAGAGTGTTTTGTAAACCGGACAGCTTCTGTTTTATCATCGTTTAATTTCAGCTTATTAGTAGACATCCACTGTTTGATATCAGAGACACAGCCTTGAAGATTTTTGACGAGATTGTCATAGTTATCTAGCGTGTCAGAATGTTCAAGCTGTGAGTCATCGGTGAACATTTCATGATGAAATTGTCATAGTTATCTAGCGTGTCAGATGTTCAAGCTTAGTGTCATCAGCGAACAATTCATGATGAACAGAATGGCTGTTAATGATCTCAGTCAGGGGCGTTGTGTACATTATGAAAAGGACTGGACCCAGCACAGACCCCTGGGGAACACCAAAGTTTGATGACATTTTAGAAGACCATTTCTCGTTAATAAGGGCGAACTGCTGTCTGTTTGACAGATACGATCTAAACCAATTTGGTGCTATGTCGCATATGCCGAAGTTTGTGCTCAGACGTGAAAGGAGTAATTCGTGATCAGTTGTGTCGAAAGCAGCAGACACGTCAAGGAGAAGAAGAACAGATACTTTGTCGTCATCAAGAGATGTCAGAATATCATTCAAGATTCGGATGAGAGCTGTTTCTGTGCTATTTCCAGCACGGTAGGCTGACTGGTGGAAACAGAAGATTATTCAGAAGATGTTGGGATAATTGATGGAGGACCAGTTTCTCTAGAATTTTTGACAAGAAAGGGAGATTGGAGATTGGTCGGAAGTTTTTCAGTTCATTTGGATCGAGCGATGACTTTTTTTCAAAAGAGGTTTCACAATGGCAGTTTTGAAGTCATCAGGGACTGAACCACTGAAGAGAGACTTGTTGAAAATGTCTGTGATGACAGCTAGAAGGGAGTCGAGATTTTCATAAAGGAGAGAAGTCGGGATAAGATCAAGTTCACATGATTTTTATCCAGTTTTCTGGAGAATCTCTTTCACAAATTGAATGGTAACTGGTTTAAATTTGGACAAAGTTGGGCCGGAATAAGTGGATGTTACTCGTGAAGCACTAGAGGAAACCAACGCATTACAGATAGTAACTATTCTGTCTGGGAAAAAAATTCAGAGAGATATCAGGTAGTTTTGAGGGATCCACATTGGTGGGAAATACAGTAGTCTTTATTTTGCCCAGAATTTGGTTCATGTTGTAGTAGAGTTCCTTACACGTCTTGCTGGCTGTGATCTGAGTTAAGAAGAAAATAGTCTAAGCTTTTTGAAGTAAGTGTGTAATAATCTGTTTAACAGAGTTGTACATCTGCTAATGAACAGTGAGACGAGTGGAGCGCCAACGCCTTTCTGCCTGACGACGTTTACGTTTTCACCCGGACAGTTGTGGGGCGACTGTGTTGTACCAAGGCGTGGCTCTGTCTTCCCTCACTGTAAGCTGATGGAGGGGAGCGTGTCTGTCGAGCAGGTTGCTCAGGGAGGAGTTCAGATCGGATAGAGACATATCAGATGTTATCAGGCAGTTTAATCCAGATTTGATTTTTTTTTTTGAGTTATCAATCTTATGGATGGAGCGGATAAGTTTGGTAGTGCGCTGCTTAACAGGTTTTTCAACATTTAAGTTCACAGAGGGCAGACACATGATCAGACATAAGGTCATGGTATACATTAGTGGACAGCACATTATTATCATGGCTAAAGCACAACACAAGATCTAGAATATGACCATGCACATGCGTGGATTCAGTTACATATTGTACCAGATCAAACATGTAAACAATATCTAAATTTCGCTGTATTTGCATCTGTATCGTCTTCGTAGTGAATATTTAAGTCTCCGGGATGATCCCTTTGCCATGGAGGGATATACAATGCTGTAATAAAGAGGGCAGTTCATCGGAAACCGTAGCGTCCTTCAGCATGTTCTTTTTGCTGGGAGGTGGTCGGTAAACACAGATGAAGTTAAATAAAGTGTGCTGCAGATTCACAGAGAGTTGGGCTATTTCGAACGAAGTGTGACGGAAAGGAAAGGCTGATTTGACAATGGAGAGAGCAGATAAATAGTCTTTAAAAAGAAAGGCCACGCCTCCACCACGAGCGACGAGGCCTGGAGAACTGGGCATGGAGGGGGTGTGTAGCCAGCCAGCAGAGGTCAAGTAAGTGCACTTGGCTTCACCACCAGACGAAGCCAGGTTTCCGTCAGTAACATTATGTCAATGTCATCATCATTATCAGCACTATCATCATCATCATCATTAAAAGAAAAACTACCAACTATATTATTCTCACTACCTCAATTACTATTAACATTACCACTATCTTCATCCTTCACAGTGGGAAACACATGTGGACCCCCTTCAGTGCCCCATCTGCACAGCACTGAGGACAGTTCTGCATCATTCACAGTGTGGGAAACACATGTGGACCCCCTTCAGTGCCCTATCTCCACAGCACTGAGGACAGTTCTCCATCCTCCACAGTGTGGGAAACACATGTGGACCCCCTTCAGTGCCCCATCTGCACAGCACTGAGGACAGTTCTCCATCCTTCACAATGTGGGAAATACATGTGGGCCCCCTTCAGACACCACAATGTGAAACTAGCAGTCCAGATGAAGTGCCAGCCTCTGTTCTAGAACCATGGTGCAGATACAGATTCCTCCCCATTTCAGCAATACATTTCATGACTGTCTTCCACACATCTACATGTCATAGTGTGTGCTTCAAATCAGCAATTTCTGTCCCTGTCCCCTCCCCCTCCCCCCAAGAAAAAAAGGCAAAAGGCCAAAGAAGCGCCACTCAATGACTATAGACATGTGTTGCATTGATGTCTGTTAACGATCAAAGATTTGGAAGGCCTTGGACTTTTTTCTTCTTTTTTTTCCTTGTTTTTCCTATCCCATCTTCTGTGCCACCTCAGTGACAGTGCATCCAGGCCGCTCATTCCGAGCCCCCGTCCACAGCCACAGCCCCGGTACTGGCAATCCACAGGGAGCAGTCATTGTCAAATCAATATCGTTCACTCTATTTCCTTCATTCCTTCCATTTCTCACGCGGGGTGCATGCTATGTGTAACGTGTCGTCCATACCAACGGCCAAACTGGCCTTATCCTCTGAAAGTTGGTGACGGGATTTGACTTTGTGTGTGCAAGACGTTATGCGTGCATTCCCATACGGAACCTCCGTTTATAGTCTCATTCGAACGACTTTTTGGGAAATGGAGTCAGAACCAATGTTAACTCCGAGGGAAAAATCCCCCAGTACCGAAACGGCCCTGGAAGAGATTCGAACCCGCAACCCCAGGATCATCAAGATGACGAGTCCGGCGCTCTACCACTGAGCTATTCCGCCTCCCATGAGCTTTCTACTCCCTTCCAGGTCTTCCAGAAGCCAGCTAACCTTAGGTGACTGTCAGTAGATGCTGCAGGGTTGCAGACCTCATGCCCAGCTAGAGTAGGAAACGAAATGTCCGACATTCTGACCACTGGCCTTCCTCATGAAGGAGCTTCATCTCTGCTGCTGTATCAATGGTGACTGAGGATTGTTGCTCTAAGAACCATCTGACACTACTATCAACTTCTTGTTGTTGATGTTGTTGTTGTTGCTCCTCTTCCTCTTCTTCTTCTTCTTCTTCTTCTTCTTCTTCTTCTTCTTCTTCTTCTCTTCTTTTCTTTGTCGAAATGTTTCATTCTTCATATTCTTATTTTATTCTTCTTATTATCAACCATATGACACTGTCACCGACCGGCGGTACTAAATCAGTACGTCCATGTGTTTAAGAGTAGTGGTGGTTCAAGATAGAGAGCGTGCGAGCGTGCATGTATGTGTGCTTTTGGGCACAGCAACATACAGATGAGAAAGGGTTCGGTAGGTGAGAATGAGTCGCCTACCACTGTACACTCATCTTTCTCAAGTATCAGTCCTTGTGAAAAATTATTTGACAAGATAATTAACTGGTTAGGATGCAACAGCAAATGTTTTCATAGGTTTCTGTCTTCTGTAGGAAACTGAAGAAATCCCTTGCTAACTTACCTCCCCATTCTTCCTCTAGCCACTTACTGATTTTGGTGAAACATTCTAAATCTGCCAAATAAGTAGGTCAATGGTCTCGCTTCAAATCTTCTTCAAGAGTGTAGGCCTCCAAAGCGCTCTATTCCTGTCACTACAGGAAATGACTTCTACAAGTTGCACAGTTACTTGATCCGCCACTTTACCAGAAAATCTTCGCGAAAAGAGGCCAAACTTTGAAAAATCACGGCAGCAAAACTACTCCATCAAAACTCTTGCAGAAAGAAACAAATTGGCGTCCAAAAACGGCTATACGGAAAGACTTTTGTCGTGATTGCATTCAGGGATATGCGAAAGTGAAAATGAAAGTTGTGGACCTAGTCTTCAGTGGGCGATCTTCATCCATCCGGTATTAAGAAAGAGGAAATGTCACAGTCGATCTCCGTCGATGTGGTAGGCAGTGGGTTGATGCCTTTGCTCGTACTTGCGCTCACGTTCGATTTCTTGTTGCTTTTCAGCGTGAACAAAACACTTTGCCTATATGTGTTGATCTGCGCACACACTAGCTGTTTATAAATGTTGAACATGAACAGCTTCTGCATCACTAGTGACAGTGTTTCAATATGGGGATTACAAACATTTACATTATATTATAATGTAAGCATATCTGTATGTCCACATGCAGCATCGGGATCATGGGGCACACAGCATGTTGCATCAAACAGGGCAATGTATGTTGTGTGAATAAGAAGGGTTTCATGCACTTAGTGAACATGTTTGGGTCTCTGACAACAAACAAGAAAACACCACGGTGTTGTATTCCATGCTGTTGTTGTTTTTGTTGTCTTTCATTCAGGTAATTATGTGTGTGTACATATGATAGAATAGAGATAGAAAACCTGTCTGGGCAATCAGGACGATGGACAATATTATCAGAAATATTACACCCACAAACTTGACAAGTGTTCCTCACATACCGCAACCTCCGGTGTGGTGATCAGCTGTAAGAGAAACGTCAAACTAACTGTAGTGCGATAATGGAGACACCAAAGGCAATTCCATTTGCTTCATTCACATTTTTGGAACCTTCATTCGTAAGGAAGCAAACAAAAGATGATACCAGTGAAAACATTGTCATTCATTGAAGACACATTTGAGCACACAAGATCCTCTGAGATCCACTCGACGATGCTGTCAATAAAGGACCACTTGATATTCCTCATCAGATGTAGCTGACGGGAGCTGTAACAAATATCTCATCCAGCAGTGATACTTCGCTGGCATTCATCCAGCAGTCCAACAGCTGATGTCTTGCCACGAATGGCATTGACCTTGAGCAATGGGATGCCCATGTACACCACTAGTTCTGACACACCTACGCCTTCGTCATTACATATGAGAAATAATTTCTTAACAGTTTCATGTTATGATCATTCCCTATGCCTATGCATACCAATACGCAATTACTTGTGGTTTTGTAATGAAATTGGACTGACGTCACAGTACCCATTCACCTGAGGTTTGGAAGAATATTCAGTTGATGGGCTTGCATTACAATTTCATGTTCACCCTTGCCTGTCCCATAATGAACAATTAACCAAGCAATCTAATAAAATCAATGGATGTAAACCACTCACTTCATTACTTACGACAAAAACTGTTCATTAACGATGAAAATGAGTCTCATACCCTTGTGCAGTCATCCTTGTTAAATGATTAGGGGACATTTGTGGACACTTTTACAGCTAGGCTGTGAAAATGGTGTTAGGGTTAGGGTTAGAGTGAAGGATTTCTGGTTATGGTTTTAGGGTCTTTGGTTACGCCTTACAGGATTACAGATTTATTTCTTGGGGGGAGAATTGGGGTTAGGGTTACACAGTTATGGTTCTGGGGTTAGGGTTGGTTACGTTAGGTTATGGTTAGGGTTCATCTTTGCTTTGGTTAGGGTTCCATTCAAGTTTGGTTTAGGTTCGGAGTTTGGATTAGGGGTCTAGGGGTTCAGGGCTTAGGGTTAGGTTCCAGGATTATGGTTGAAGGGTTCAAGGGTTACGGTTCTTCACTTTGGGTTCCACAGTTAACATTTCAGGTTTGGGTTAGGGTGATGGATTACAGATAGGGCTTGAGTTTGGGATTATGATTAGGAAAGAGGTGTTTGGCTTGGGGGACAGGAATTAGGGGATAGGAATTAGGGGTTAGGAGTTACAGTTCAGAGTGTAGGGATATAGGGTTCTGGTTTATGGTAAAGGGTTAGGGATAGGGTTAGCTTCTTAGGATCAGCCTTAGGGTTTCAGTGAGTAGGGTGATGGTCAGGGTTCTGGGGTTTAGGTGATGGTTATGGTTAGCTTGCGTATTTGAGGGTAGGGACTGTAGGGTTACGGTTGTATCTTTACCATTTTAGGGTTCAGGGTTATGGAGGTAGGGTTAGCGTTTTGTGACAGTTGGGGTTAGGGGTTTATGGGGTTATGGGGTCTGGCTATGACTTGGGTAGTTATTTGGGTTAGGGTTAAGGGTTATGGTTAGGGTGTGATTGAGGGGTTGGGGTTGAGTTTCATGCTTAAAGTTATAGGGTTCAAGGGTTATGATTCTGAGGTTAGGGTTCTAGAGTTAGGTTTGTTGACTTTGGGTTCAGTGTCGGGGTGAGGGGTTTCAAATGATGGTTTGGGTTTACAGTTAGGAGAAAGGGGTTAAGGCTAGGAAATAGGCATTACAGAATTGGATTATGGTTAGGGGCTAGGGTTCTGGGTTGTACAGTTACGGTGTATGGTCTGGGGTTATGGTTCTAAGTTAAAGGTTCTTAGGATCAAGTTTAGGCATTCAGTTGATTGTGTGAGGGTTCCGTTTTGGGGACATTTCCAGATTTTTGGGGGGTTACTTTCGGTTTTGGGGGTGTTGACATGAGCTTTAGGGTACAGGATTCATGATTACGATTTTAGGGGTAAGGGGTTAGGGACTTTCATTGGGAGGTTACAAGATTAGGGTTCAGATTTTAGGGTTAGGGTTCAGAGGTTAGGGTTTTACATAAGGGTTACAATGGTTCACTTAGTCTAGGGATAGGGTTAGGGTTACAGTCCAGCTTCTCCTGCTTGTCCATCTCTGTCTCTTTCTCCTCCTGCATTTCCTTCTCCATCTCTTCACATTCTTTGTCACTCGCCTCTGCCTCAACTCCTGTTCCATCTACACCTTATCTGCCATCTTCACCTCCATCTCCTCCGCTTTCTGCTCCACCTACCCAACCACCTCCATTTCATCCTCCATCACCTCCTCCTCCATCTTATACTCCATTTCCTCCTGCATCGGCTCCTCATCTCCTCATCCTCTATGTCCTCC
>CM065747.1:12194161-12203650 GCA_033310375.1 Conus canariensis | reverse complement strand
AATAGGACAACCAAGTCCATAATACTGTGGTGTTTCACCACCAAAGGGGTGCAAAAAAGAATCCAATAGCCCCCAAAAAGCACCCGCAAAAGAGTAGTAAAATAAAACCCAAAACAAAGTGTGGGGGGGAAAAAAAAAGTTGCTGTGCCCAGTCTTGAATAAAAGTTACTCTGTGAGGTTTTCTTATGGGAGCAAAAAATACCCCATTGTTTACTTTTTTTTTTTCTTTTCCCCCTGCCTCTTTTCATTTTGTTTTGTTTTGATTAAATTGGGGTTTTATTTGTATTTGTTTCTGTCCTCCTGTGTTTGTTTTTGATCTCCCTTGCTTTTTTTGGGTGGATCTTCAAGCGAAAAGGCTCAAAGATTGTCCCCTACATTTTTACTATTTGCATAATGTCTTTAGTTTTTCAGCAATTTTTTTCCCCTCCCCACGCTTTCGTTTGGTTTCATTTACTACTCTTTGCTGGCTGCTTTGGGGGTGCTTTGGATTCTTTTTGCACCCTTGGTGGTGGAACACCACAGTATTATGGACTGTGGTGTGTCTCTATTTGACGCCAGGAGCGCAGACACAACCAGCCGTGTCTCCCTGTTTGAGTCCGACCCAGCGGACGAAAGGCCTCGGAGCAGGCAATACAAATATATCTGCCTTCTAAAGGGATTGCGATGGTTCCCTTTTGCAGCTAGTGAAGAGTTTTCATTCTGTAACATATTTTCTTAAATTCATTTTCCCCGTTTCTCCTTCTTCAAACCCCCCCCCCCCCCCCCCCCCCCCCCCCCCCCCCCCCCCCCCCCCCCCCCCCCCCCCCCCCCCCCCCCCCCCCCCCCCCCCCCCCCCCCCCCCCCCCCCCCCCCCCCCCCCCCCCCCCCCCCCCCCCCCCTTAAGTTCAAATCTTTGCCAAGTCATTACTATGAAGATAGTTCAATTGTTGGCCTGCGCTTTGTTTTTTTTTTCCCCCACTATTAGATTGTTCGTCTATGTATTTGTCTGACTTTATTCAATTTTTAAAAGGCTGTGCCAGTCTTGAATAAAAGTTACTCTGTGTTAGGTTTTCTTATGGGAGCAAAAATACCGCACTTGTTTACTGTTTAAAAGTTTATAGTCAAGTGTGACTCCATCCGTTTTAAAAGACGGCAAATCGCTTGTATCGGCGCCATTGTTAAATACACCATATATGTTTTTACATCTGTGTGTTGTGTGTGTCCGCGGTGCGAGCGGGGCAAGCAAGTCCTTTGCAGACAGACGGAAAGAAATGCAGACGGACTGTTTGTGGAGATACAAAAGAGACAAAACATGAAGGAGGCAAGAAAAAGAAAGCGGGCAGACCTGAAAGGAACGTTTCAGACAGAATCCATTCGGTGATTGAGAAAATCAGCAATCCGCTGGCTTTGGGCCCGGGTTGGGGCTGCTGTTTAACTTGGGGACGAGGGGGGGGGGGGGGGGGGGGGGGGGGGGGGGGGGGGGGGGTAGGGAGTTGGGAGGAAGACAGAGGGCAGAGAGAGAACTCAAAACTAAGAGAGAGAGAGAGAGAGAGGAGAGGAGAGAGAGAATACGAATATTCTAATGAGGGTGAATAGATAAGCTGAAAGCTTCTTACGTTTTGCCCTCAGAAGAAAAGTATATAAAGTTATGCTGAATGTACAATCGTCACTGGCAAAAGGGAAAACAAAATATGAAACATGGAAATTAAGCACAGAAAAATCAAACCGTTCAAAAGATTGATATCATGGATACACATATTCCCATCCCTCTTCATCAGACACCACACACACACACACAAAACACACACACACAACACACACACACACAACCCCGCACACACACACACCACACACACACGCACACACACACACACACACACACAACACACACAAAAATAGGAGAGAGAGAGAGAGGAGAGAGAGAGTTAAGAGTCAAGACTCAAAATGTCTATTATTTAAAGGGGTACTCACCCCTAAATAGCATGTTTGGGTTGTTCAAAAGTATGATCGAGCGTGTTTCGATGTACGTGTTACTTTTCTTCTGGAACTCACTTCTATCCGTGTTTCGGGTCGTGCAAGTAGCCAAATCGTGACTCGCCACGGAGATTGCCGAGCACAGTACGGAAAGAGACGAGAGTCGGGGATTCCGCAAGTGACGTATAATGCCAAGACTACCGTGAATGAAAGACATGTCCCTAAAAGCTTTCGTTATGAGGATGTAAAACTCAACTATTTTCCGGCGATAATGGCAGATGCTCCTAGCTACAAGTCAAGTTCCAACGAAGAGGATATCGAACGTGAAACTTTCACTTAAGTGTATGGAGTTCAGCCGTACCAGTTTGAACCTATAGCTCCTTGTACAGTACCACCTCCCTCGCCATCAGACGCTTGTGTTTCTTTCCAGGCAGTTCGACATTTTACAGGTTGACCATATTATGTACATGTACACACATACGCACGACACAGATAGTACATGATATACACATGCGCATACATACATCTGTTCACACACACACACACACACACACACACACACACACACACACACACACACATTACCGTAGTATGTAAATAACTTTAAAATGATTATGTGATAAACCACATTTTCCTTCAGTTGCTTAGATCGATCAGATAATGCCTTTTCCTTTGAACAGGAGTTTGTCAGCTACTGCATCATCTCACTAATTCTCTTCCCTGCTGTAGAAATCTTTTCAATTGCTGTTCACTTTCAGTTCCCCCCCCCCCCCCCCTCCCACACACACACACACACCCCTTTTTTACATTCCTCATTTTCAATCTCACTCCCTCCACTTAAATTCTGAAGTTCCACAATGACAATTAGAATCTGAGGGGTCTTTTACACTATATTGCAGTCAAAGATTCTGGCTGTTATTTTAAAAACTGATGCGCGACGTGCCGTACATCAGATCTAAGCTGCAGATCTAAGCTCATTATTCTCTTACTCACCAGGGCAGTTTATAGCATACAGACATACCATACCTGCATATATCTTAAAATGCACACTAAGTCACCATCCTGTGTCCAAATACTGATAAATAATTCACTTACTAAAGCATATGGTTGTTGGGCGGAAACTTGAACTTGCAGGGGTGCCTGATGTTCAGCAATGTCCTGAAAAATAAAAACCCAAACTATTATTCACTGGAGTCCAACAAGTTCTTATTTGTGGACATGGACACTTTCTTGTTAATAAGAATCGTAACTTCAGTTTTGTTGGAAACAGTAACAGCGGGGGGTGGGGGGGGGGGGGGGAATCAATCACAAACATGCAACAGTTTCAGTGGCAGCAGGCAGTGTGACTGACTGACTGCCACTATGACAGTAACAATGTATGTTTCAGTTTGATGCCAACACTCAACAAAAACCAACAACTATCTTTACAACCAACCGTACACTGAGAATGAAATGAAACACAAAAAGATGAACCACCCATTCCACAAACCTTACCTTCTTTACGTCTCTGAGTTTGGCTCTCTGCTCCTGACACAATCGGTGTCACTGTTGCGTTTGAGGCTTGCACTTGCAGCTGGCGAATGAACAGAGACTGCTTTAATACATTTTTCTGTTATAATAGTTGGCACAGCATCCTCTTTCAGCTGTCTTCGGACCCTAATTCCAGCTTCCACCTTTACCTTCCAGGTGTGTTGGTCTTGGAAACTGTGCTCTTCGAAGTGACGACCGCAAAGGCCATGATAACTGTCCTGAAGAACAAAATCTTTCCTCGTTGTGGTGACAAAATTTATCCACAATCGCCTAAACTGGCTGGCACCTGAAAAAGCATGAACGCTTACTCTTTGCTTAGTTCCTGATGAAATTCCGCAACCAGACACAGCACACATTCGCCCCATCTCACTTCAGCCGAACACGAACAGCGACTTGGCTTTTCTACTCATCAATCGGGAAACCCCCCTTTTATCAAAATCGAGGCTCTCGTTCCTGTTTCAGCCTCTCGCTTTCCCAGTCCACAGGAAATGCTGCTCTCATTACAAGATGAGAGCACAGGCGGCTGATTCGGGGCTGGGTTTTGCAATACGACCACATACCAAAACCGTGTATTTGGTCAAAATAGATTTGTAAAAATGGGTGAGAACCCCTTTAAGGATAAAAATTTCAGGCAGTGGCTCGTCTTACAATCTGTCATTGCTATTCTGCAAACCAAATAGAGAGTGATAGCTACACAGGAACAAACAGCGTGCGCGCGCGCGTGTGTGGTGTGTGTGTGTGTGTGTGTGTGTTGGGGGGGGTGTTTGTGTGTGCGTGCTTCTTGCTGTTATTGTTGTTGTTGTTGTTGTCGTGTGTGTGTGTAAACGATTCATCCACCTATACGGTTGGAGTAAATGCTATAAGAGAACTCTTTTAAGATACCTAAGATCCACTGCTCGACTGACTGACTGATCGATTGATTTTTTTTATTTGCATCTGTCTTATCAATAAACCTTGACTATTCTTTTTATTTGCCTTTTAGTTTTCCTTAAACCAAGGAAAGAATCGATTACTTGCGCTGAAATCGGCAAAGTAAGCTTAGAGGAATTGCTAGCTAAAAGCACGCATGTAAGTGCAAACCACACACACACACACACACACACACACACACACACACACAACACACACACACACACACACACACACACACACACGTGCGCGCGCGTGCGCGCCGCCCACGCACACACGCACACACTTATACACGACACACACAACAAACACAACAGGACACATATCAGCGTAGTACAACACAGCAAACACACACACACGAACATACGCGCGCGTGCAAACACACACACACACACACACACACACACACACACACACACACACACACACACACACACACACACACACACTGAGCCCTACCTCTGTTTCATATCACTAATGTCGTCATACGTTACATTGAGTAAGAAACAACAACGACAATTACAAGCCCCCTCCACACACACACACACACACACACACACACACACACACACACACACACACACACACACACACACTACAGGTACTTCAGATGTTTCTCTCCGATCCACCTTCCCTCTTTTTCACCTCCACACTATCCAACAGCCCGTTTCCTCTCCAACCTAATCCCACTTACACTCCCCACCCCCACCCCGGTATGTGTATGTGTTTGAACGGGGGTGGGGAGGGGAGGAGGGGGGCTATCCCTTTGTTTCGTTTTTAAACATCGTTTCATTTCTCTCCGTTGAACACCCTAGAATGAAAATTAACCGTTTGATAAAGAAACCAACAGGATGATGCTCGATCGATAGATATCAGCACTCCCCCCTCCACGCCCTTGTGTGTGTGTGTGTGTGTGTGTGTGTGTGTGTGTGTGTGTGTGTGTGTGTGTGTGTGTGTGTGTTCTTAGTGACTATATTCTGGTATAATTGTGAAAACTGTAATAATCAGTTGCCTTCAGAGTGCGTGTGACAAGATGTTAAACAGAACAACACAAACACACGCGCGCACGCGCCCGCGTAAATATCTTACCTAATACTTCCTCTCCTGTCAACAATCCATGCAGAAATCTTCTTCATCTTGATTACAGAATGCGACAACTGTCAATCACAGAATGCGACAACTGTCAATCACAAAATGCGACAACTGTCAAGCACAGAATGAGATAACTCTGAATCGCAGCATGGGGTAGCTGTCAATCACTGTCAAGACAGGCGGCAGTCGACACACGGCAAAATTGGCATTAGCCCTGGTGTTTTCAGTTTGCAGGGACACATCAGCTGCTTTCTCCAAACAGTACAGCATCAAATTCAAGTTTCACCAAGTTAGTTCTTCCAAACTTCAGAAACAGAAAAGCACACGTGGATGAATGGAGACGAAGCCTAACATCAATGTCGCAACACACACAAAAATTCTGCGAGGACTACTCACGATAAACTTATTGGTTTTTTGGTGTGGAGGTGGTGACGGTTCTTCTCCATGTTGTTCCACCCCAATGCTTCTGGACAATGCGCCAACTGGCTGCTCATACAGCAGACTGGACACATCAGGACACAGCAGGCTGGACACATCAGGACACAGCAGGCTGGACACACCAGGACACAGCAGGCTGGACACACCAGAACACAGAAGGCTGGACACACCAGGAACACAGGCTAGACACATCAGGGGCACGAGCAGCATGGACACTGACCGTGACTCACACAGCAGGATGGACACATCAGGACACAGCAGGCTGGACACACCAGAACACAGCAGCCTGGACACACCAGGACACAGCAGGCTGGACACATCAGGGGCACGAGCAGCACGGACACTGACCATGACTCACATGGCAGGCTGGACACATCAGGACACAGCAGGCTGGACACACCAGGACACAGCAGCCTGGACACATCAGGGGCACGAGCAGCACGGACACTGACCATGACTCACATGGCAGGCTGGACACATCAGGACACAGCAGGCTGGACACATCAGGACACTGCAGGCTGGACACACCAGGACACAGCAGCCTGGACACATCAGGGGCACGAGCAGCACGGACACTGACCGTGACTCACATGGAAGGCTGGACACATCAGGACACAGCAGGCTGGACAATCAGGACACTGCAGGCTGGACACACCAGGACACAGCAGGCTGGACACATCAGGACAGCAGGCTGGACACGCCAGGACACAGCAGGCTGGACACATCAGGACACAGCATGCCGGACACATCTGGGGCACGAGCAGCACGGACACTGACCGTGCCTGCTCCCATTGTCGCTCACAGGGTGTGAAAAACCTGTTTGAAATGCTGCCTTGTCGTTGATACACAAGCCTAAGGAGGTGTGTGTGTGTGTGTGTGTGTGTTGTGTGTGGTGTGTGTTGTGTGTGTGTGTGTGTGTGTGTGTGGAGGGAGAGAGAGAGAGAGAGAGAGAGAGAGAGAGAGCATGTGTGTGTGTGTGTGTGTGTGTGTGTGTGTGTGTGAGAGAGAGAGAGAGAGAGAGAGAGAGAGAGAGAGAGAGAGAGAGAGTATGTGCATACGCGCATGCGTGTTATGTAAACAAGAGAGTTCTCTCTCACTGTCTCTCTCTCTCTGGGGGAACGTGAGCTGCTTTGATCAGGAGATGACGCATTATACGAGCTGTCTTAGTGAAGTACTAATTGCCATTGACTCAGACCGCCCTACCGTTCCATGTTTGGCAGAGTCACTGGTTAATGGTCATGCCGTCTGGAGCAACCCAAGTCCATGCAGTGTGTGGACGCTTCCTGCCTGTGGACATCGGCTTCATGTCCAGCAGAGCAAAACATAAGCTGGCCGCACGTATCGCTATGTTGACACTTTCTCGCAGCGTGGACGGTGTCGTGGTTTGATTGCTCCTCACCTACCTGTTTTTGGGGAGCTTTTTATTACAGTGCGGAGACATTGAGAGCAACCCTGGACCATATCCTCTTCCAAGCAGGGATACAAGCAGGCAGACACGTGTCAGCAGTGTAGGGAATTCCAGGCAGACACGTGTCAGCAGTGTAGGGAGTTCCAGGCAGACACGTGTCAGCAGTGTAGGGAGTTCCGGACAGACACGTGTCAGCAGTGTAGGGAGTTCCAGACAGACACGTGTCAGCAGTGTAGGGAGTTCCAGACAGACACATTTCAGCAGTGTAGGGGGTTCCAGACAGACACGTGTCAGCAGTGTAGGGAGTTCCAGCAGGGTGAGCTCGGAGAGGCCTGGCGATCGTCGCTCTTCAACGTCATCAAGTTCAGAGCCCACACTGACAGAACTCATGGCTACCATCCAATCTACCAGTGACCAGACCAACGCCATCAAGTTCAGAGCCCACACTGACCGAAATCATGGCTACCATCCAATCTACCAGTGACCAGACCAACGTCATAAAGTTCAGAGCCCACACTGACCGAGCTCATGGCTACCATCCAATCTACCAGTGACCAGACCAACGTCATAAAGTTCAGAGCCCACACTGACCGAAACCATGGCTACCATCCAATCTACCAGTGACCAGACCAACGTCATCAAGTTCAGAGCCCACACTGACCGAAATCATGGCTACCATCCAATCTACCAGTGACCAGACCAGCGTCATCAAGTTCAGAGCCCACACTGACCGAAATCATGGCTACCATCCAATCTACCAGTGACCAGACCAACGTCATCAAGTTCAGAGCCCACACTGACCGAAATCATGGCTACCATCCAATCTACCAGTGACCAGACCAGCGTCATCAAGTTCAGAGCCCACACTGACCGAAATCATGGCTACCATCCAATCTACCAGTGACCAGACCAACGTCATCAAGTTCAGAGCCCACACTGACCGAAATCATGGCTACCATCCAATCTACCAGTGACCAGACCAACGTCATCAAGTTCAGAGCCCACACTGACCGAAATCATGGCTACCATCCAATCTACCAGTGACCAGACCAACGCCAAACTGGGGGAGCTCAGGAAGGAGGCTCATGATCTACGTGAAGGTTATTTCGCTCTTCAGACTGAGGTACGAGCCCTTATTAAGATGAACTCCGTGATCTATGTGAGGGTTATGTCTCTCTTCAGACTGAGGTACGAGCCCTTAAAGATGAACTCCGTGATCTATGTGAAGATTATGTCGCTCTTCAGACTGAGGTCCGAGCCCTTAAAGATGAATTCAGTGATCTATGTGAAGGTTATGTCGCTCTTTAGACTGAGGTACGAGCCCTTAAAGATGAACTCAGTGATCTGTGTGAAGGTTATGTCGCTCTTCAGACTGAGGTACGAGCCCTTAAAGATGAACTCAGTGATCTATGTGAAGGTTATGTCGCTCTTCAGACTGAGGTACGAGCCCTTAAAGATGAACTCAGTGATCTATGTGAAGGTTATGTCGCTCTTAGGCTGAGGTACGAGCCCTTAAAGATGAACTCAGTGATCTATGCAACCAGAACTTACATATCAGGAAAAGGAACAATGATTTGTGTGCCAGACTTGAAGAGTCGCTCTAAGCGCAACAATCTGATATTTTACGGGTCACCCAGGAAAGAAAACGAAACAGGCGCAGAATGTGAAGGTTTACTCCACAAACTGTTCACTGAGAAGCTGGAACTGACAGAAGACGTCGAGTTCGACAGAGTCCATGGGCTGAACACCAGACATGACTCGCCCATCACCGCGCGGTGCATCTTCTACAAGCAGAAGATGAAAATTCTACAAGACAAACGTTGACTGCAGGGGTCCAACATCTTCGTAGGTGAAGACTTCTCCCGACATGTTAGAGACCTGAGACAGAGACTGGCACCGCACCTGAAACAAGCCAGGTATAGGTGAAGACTTCTCCCGACGTGTTAGAGACCAGAGACAGAGACTGACACCACAGCTGAAACAAGCCAGGCATCGGTGAAGACTTCTACCGACGTGTTAGAGACCTGAGACAGGTTGGCACCACAGCTGAAACAAGCCAGGTATAGGTGAAGACTTCTACCGACGTGTTAGAGACCTGAGACAGAGACTGGCACCACAGCTGAAACAAGCCAGGTATAGGTGAAGACTTCTACCGACGT
>CM065747.1:12176661-12189161 GCA_033310375.1 Conus canariensis | reverse complement strand
TGAAAGCACTACTGTGGACTGTTTTCCCTCACACTTCCAGTGAGAGCACTACTGTGGACATTTTCATTACCTGCATTTCCCATGAAAGAACTACTTTGGCATTTTCTCTTTTTCTGCCACTAATTTTTCCTAGGAAGCAGTGCTTTAGATGTTTCTGCATTGAAGGAAAGGAAGCAGAGCTTTAGATGTTTCTCCATGGAAGGAAAAGAGCTTTAGATGTTTCTCCATGGAAGGAAAGGAAGCAGTGCTTTAGATGTTTCTGCATTGAAGGAAAGGAAGCAGAGCTTTAGATGTTTCTCCATGGAAGGAAAGGAAGCAGAGCTTTAGATGTTTCTCCATGGAAGGAAAGGAAGCAGTGCTTTAGATGTTTCTGCATTGAAGGAAAGGAAGCAGAGCTTTAGATGTTTCTCCATGGAAGGAAAGGAAGCAGAGCTTTAGATGTTTCTCCATGGAAGGAAAGGAAGCAGAGCTTTAGATGTTTCTCCAAGGAAGGAAAGGAAGCAGTGCTTTAGATGTTTCTCCAAGGAAGGAAAGGAAGCAGTGCTTTACATGTTTCTCCATTGAAGGAAAAGTGCTTTAGATGTTTCTCCATGGAAGGAAAGGAAGCAGAGCTTTAGACGTTTTTCCATGGAAGGAAAGGAAGCAGAGCTTTAGATGTTTCTCCATGGAAGGAAAGGAAGCAGAGCTTTAGATGTTTCTGCATTGAAGGAAAGGAAGCAGTGCTTTAGATGTTTCTGCGTTGAAGGAAAGGAAGCAGAGCTTTAGATGTTTCTCCATGGAAGGAAAGGAAGCAGTGCTTTAGATGTTTCTCCGTTGAAGGAAAGGAAGCAGTGCTTTAGATGTTTCTCCATTGAAGGAAAGGAAGCATCCCAAGGTGCAGGTGGGACCCCGTAAAGCACTGTCTTTAACTGCCGGTCACACCAGCTGGATAGCTTTCTACTGCTGGACACACCAGCTGGATAGCTTGCCCCCTCCCCTGCCCCCCGCCATTGAATGAATCCCCTGTGGTCAACACTGTGGTCCCCACCATTGAATGAATCCCCTGTGGTCAACACTGTGGTCCCCACCATTGAATCAATCCCCTGTGGTCAACACTGTGGTCCCCACCATTGAATCAATCCCCTGTGGTCAACACTGTGGTCCCCACCATTGAATCAATCCCCTGTGGTCAACACTGTGGTCCCCACCATTGAATCAATCCCCTGTGGTCAACACTGTGGTCCCCGCCATTGAATCAATCCCCTGTGGTCAACACTGTGGTCCCTGCCATTGAATCAATGCCCTGTGGTCAACACTGGTCCCTGCTATTGAATCAACCCCCAGTGGTCACACTTCCACAGACAGAACGTGGTCAACACTGTCATTCTCCTGTTGTTCTTGCTGAGTACTGTATCAGCCTACTTTGATTTCGAAGTACACATACTGATTCCTCCTGTTCCAACCAGAACAACTTATCCTACTTTATTTCTACCAACTACCCCCCCCCCCCCCCCCCCCAGCCACCATCCCCAGCTTTTCTTGCAAGGAACTGCCTTTCTCTGATTTTCTCATGGAGAACTATATGCTTTTTGATTTCCAATTTTTCTTACCACGAACTTTTCTCTACTTTTAATCTAAAGAAATTGTTCCTACTTGCCACACAGCCTGTTAATTGTTCCTTCTTTTCTCACGAACAACTTTCCCCTATGTTTCTTGCAAGGGATTACTTTTCTCTATACTTACACTCAAAACAACTTCCCAACTTTCCACTTTTCTTATAAAGCAATATTTTTTTCTCCTAGTTGCAAAGCGAGACGACTGCAGGAGGAAATCTAAACAAATCTTAAATAAATGTTAGCGAACCGCCCAGAGAACGTGGACAAACGAGTCACAAGACGAAACACAACGCGTTTCGACCTCTTAGGTCTTCATCGGGTGAGACATAAACGAATAAAACAACGAAAATTCACTTAGCTTTGATCGCTTCAGATCACTTCACAGGGTTCAGTGCAAGGAAGAAGGCGTTCAACGCGTGTCTGGAGGCGGACGGGGGAACGCTACCAAGAAGCCAACGTAATCGAACGGGACCGTTATGGTGGGGGGTCTATCATGGTGTGGGGTGGCATAGGAAGGAACTTCAGAACTCCCCTCTACCGAGTTGAAGGCAACCTAACTGGTGTGCGGTACAGGGACAACGTTCTTCAATCTGGTCCTGCCTGCCCTGCAAGCCCTGGGCCCTGACGCCATCCTCCAGGACGACAACGCCCGTCCCCACCGTGCCAGGGTGGCAAACGTCTTCTTGGAGGAGCAGCAGGTCAACCGCCTCGACTGGCTAGCGTCCTCGCCCGACCTTAACCTGATCGAGCACGCCTGGGACGTCCTGGGGCACCTGCTTCATGAGAACCACCCTCCAGCAGTGAACCTGGGCCAGCTCTTCGACTTCTTCAAGCAGGAGTGGAACAACATCCCCCAGCTGACTCTCAGGAGGCTTGTGGACTCTGTGAGACAGAGATGTCTAGCTTGTATCCGCGCTAACGGCGGCCATACTGAGTATTGACATTGATTGTCATTTGATTTGACTGTTCTGATTTCTGAAATGAAGGTGTTCGTCAATTAAGCCCATGAAGTTGTTTTTGAGCAGCTGTTATTCATTTATTTCTGACGTCACTGTATCGTTCCATAGATGAATTTTCAATTAAATTGTTTAAGAAGTTATTTTGTTTTTCGGTTGAATTGTGTGTGAGTGTTTTCAACTGGCTCTTAAATTGTTTTGAGCAGTATATGTGTGGAGACGTTCCCGGTGATATCCATAAGCTGGTATTTCTGGTTGTCTTTCTTTGTCATCGTTGTTGTTGCTACTGTTGCAGCTGCTGCCGTTGTTGTTGCTGTTCCTCCATCTTCTCCTCTCTCTCTCTCCTCTCTCTCTCTCCCTCTGTTAGACGTCTTAGGGGTCCTCTCATGCGTCTCTTTGCCATTGAAGCATGTGAACTACAGAGGTCAGAAAACCCTGGTGGGCAGTGTGGTGTAAAGGGGAACGAAGAACAAATGGTCAGTCTACATCTGCTTGGACACACAGCGCGCCACCTGTTGACTAACATGTTCATCACCTCAGGATGGGGTGGGCGTGGGGAAGGAGGTAGGGGTAAAACTGTTTTTGAAATCACACTCTTTGTAACTCTGAGTCTTACTATTTTTTAATTCACACACACACACACATACACACACACACACACACACACACACACACACACACACACACACACACACACACACACACACACACACACACACACACTTCTTTATATTGCCAAGCACGTTTGCTCAAAATGAGGTTTTTGAGTGTCAAGAGAAACAGTTTCTCTCTTCGCTTCTTCTACAGGTGGATGCTTTATGGCTGTAAAACATTGAAGAAATTAGCCTGTTTCTCCTGTACTTTATGGCTGTAAAACATTGAAGAAATTAACCTGTTTCTCCTGTACTGTATGGCTGTAAAACATTGCATGGGGAAAAATTGTGTTTCTTTTGTACTTTATGACTGTGAAACATTCCATGGAAAAAATGAGTCTCTTTCCCTTCTACGTTACGACTGTACAGCATTCCATGGAAATTAGTCTGTTTCTCTTGTAAGGTATGACTGTGTAACATTCCATGGAGATACAAGTCCTCTCTCTCTCTCTCTCTCTCTCTCTCTCTCTCTCTCTCTCTCTCTCTCTCTCTCTCCTCTCTTTTAATCTGGACAGACGGGCAGTTGATCACAGTGCAAGAGTGTCTGACTATTTGGCCTGGAGTGTTGGGGAACCTTATGACGATGCCAGAAAGTCTGGACAGTTCTTGATGGCCTCTGTCATCACGGTAACAGACAGGCTGCAGAGAGTAGTAAGCGCTCTTTTCTCTTTGACATCTTTACTGCAATGAAAGTGTGACTACGGAAACTTAGCCTACGTTTCCTCTTTGAAATACTGGCGCTTTATCACAGTAGAAGAGTCTCTCTCTCTCTCTTCTCCTCTCTCTCTCCTCTCTCTCTCTCTCTCTCTCCTCTCTCTCTCTCTCCAATGCATATGTGTGTGTGCCTCTCTCTCTCTCTCCAATGCATATGTGTGTGCCTCTCTCTCTCTCTCTCTCTCTCTCTCTCTCTCTCCAATGCATATGTGTGGTGTGTGCCTCTCTCTCTCTCAATCTCTCCCTCCCCTCTCTCTCTCTCTCTCTCTCTCTCTCTCTCTCTCTCTCTCTCTCTCTCTCACCAAACTTCGGTTTTTTGTAGTATATGGAACCGAAAAATCGAGAAACATGGCGCAACACAACCAACAGTTATCATGATAAGGTAAGATAATGTTGCTTACAGCCAAGCCGACCGCAAAGGGCCATATCAGGGCTGAAGAGCTATCATGGAATACTCTGGAATGTTTGAGAATTATGCGATAGTATAGCTAATCAAAATGTGTCAGCGAGAGTTGTGTGTGTGTGTGTGTGTGTGTGTGTGTGTGTGTGTGTGTGTGTGTGTGTGTGTGTGCGCGTGTGTGCGTGTGCGTGCGTGCGTGTGTGCGCGAACTGCAAGATGTGTCAGTCAGAAGATTGGAGGCGACAAACAAAAACAAAAACAAAAAAAAACAAACAAAGGAGAACGCCTCTAAAGGTTCCACCAGCTGCACTCCTCGGAAGCGCTCAGCTTGGGCAAATAGAGACACTCTCGGGGAAAGAAACCTTCGGAGGAGCAGTGTCAGGAACACAATGTGATCCTGGGAGGAAGAATGGAACTGGGTCCCAGTTGAGCTCCCCCCCCCCCCCCCCACACACACACACAGAGGCTGTGTCAAACGGCAGTCCACCCGTCGGGTCAACAATCATACACAACCAACCCCGAGAATTGCAAGGGTGACTGGACAAAATGTGACTGCTGGACTCTTCACACGGGCACAAGGCATTCAAGAGGAAAAAAAGTTAGTGCGTTACTCGTACGAACACGAAGTAAAGGGTTATATTATGGCTTTGGCTCTTTACAACAGTAACCTTGCCGTTACAGGCAAAGAAGTAGCGTGACTGGGGAAACGAACATCCAGTTCTAGAGCTCCCACGCTTCCACACAGCAGCACAGGTTCAGTGTCCACACAGGGGTCTGGAAACTGACAGTCCTGTCCACGGCTCATGTTTATAGCACAACTGTAACGCCGACGACGCCGTGGTAGGATAATATAGATCAATGTGTACGATAAATAACATTAAACACGTTCACGCACATTGAGGAACGGGTAGAATAACATAGGTCAGTGTGTACACCAATGACACCAACACGTCCATGCATAGGTCAGTGTGTACATCAATGACATTAACAGTCCATGCATAGGTCAGTGTGTACATCAATGACATTAACAGTCCATGCATAGGTCAGTGTGTACATCAATGACATTAACAGTCCATGCATAGGTCAGTGTGTACATCAATGACATCAACACGTCCATGCATAGGTCAGTGTGTACATGAATGCAACACGTCCATGCATAGGTCAGTGTGTACATCAATGACATAGGTCAGTGTGTACATCAATGACATTAACAGTCCATGCATAGGTCAGTGTGTACATCAATGACATAGGTCAGTGTGGACATGACATTAACAGTCCATGCATAGGTCAGTGTGTACATCAATGACATCAACACGTCCATGCATAGGTCAGTGTGTACATCAATGACATAGGTCAGTGTGTACATCGATGACATTAACAGTTCATGCATAGGTCAGTGTGTACATCAATGACATCAACACGTCCATGCATAGGTCAGTGTGTACATCAATGACATCAACACGTCCATGCATAGGTCAGTGTGTACATCAATGACATCAACACGTCCATGCATAGGTCAGTGTGTACATCAATGACATAGGTCAGTGTGTACATCGATGACATTAACAGTCCATGCATAGGTCAGTGTGTACATCAATGACATTAACACGTCCATGCATAGGTCAGTGTGTACATCAATGACATTAACACGTCCATGCATTGTGAGGAAGGATTTCCTTCTGGCCCCCTGCCAGTGGCGTAGGAGCACAGGGTGACTTGACCTGTCCAGCACTCGCCGTTAAAGCAGTGACCCCCCTCACCCCCCCCCCCAGCAGAGACAGTTAAAGTAAAGACACCCCCTCCCCCCCCCCCTTCAGCAGAGGCAGTTAAAGCTAAGACCCCCCCCCCCCCCCCCCTCGGCAGAGGCAGTTAAAGCAGTGACATCCCCCCCCCCCCTTCAGCAGAGACAGTTAAAGCAGTCAAACACACCCTCCCTCCCTCAGCAGAGGTAGTTAAAGCAGTCAGTGACACCCCATCCCCACCCCCCCCCCCCCCCTCAGCAGAAGCAGTTAAAGCAATGACACCCCCTCCCCCCTCCCCAGCAGAGTCAGTTAAAGCAGTGACATCCCCCTCCCTCCCCCCCCCCCCCCTTCAGCAGAAGCAGTTAAAGCAGTGACACCCCTCCCCCCCCCCCCCCGCCCCCTCAGCAGAGGCATTTAAAGCAGTGACACCCCCTCCCTCTCCCCTCAGCAGAGGCAGTTAAAGCAGTGACACCCCCCTCCCCCCCTCAGCAGAGGCAGTTAAAGCAGTGACATCCCCCCTCCCCCCCCCCTCAGCAGAGGCAGTTAAAGCAGTGACACCCCCCTCCCTCCTCCCCCTCAGCAGAGGCAGTGAAAGCAGTGACATCCCCCCTACCCCCCCCCCCTCAGCAGAGGCATTTAAACCAGTGACACCCCCTCCCCTCCCCCTCAGCAGAGGCAGTGAAAGCAGTGACACCCCCTCCCCCTTCCCCCCTCAGCAGAGGCAGTTAAAGCAGTGACACCCCCTCCCCCTCCTCCCCCCCTCAGCAGAGGCAGTTAAAGCAGTGACACCCCCTCCCCCTCCCCCCCCCTCAGCAGAGGCAGTTAAAGCAGTGACACCCCCTCCCCCTCCCCCCCCTCAGCAGAGGCAGTTAAAGCAGTGACACCCCTTCCCCCTCCCCCCCCCCCTCAGCAGAGGCAGTTAAAGCAGTGACACCCCCTCCTCCTCCCCCCCCCCCCTCAGCAGAGGCAGTTAAAGCAGTGACACCCCCTCCTACCCCAGCAGAGGCAGTTAAAGCAGTGACCCCCCCCCCCCCAAGCAGAGGCAGTTAAAGCAGTGACCCCCCCCCCCCCCCCCATCAGCAGAGGTGGTTAAAGCAGTGACTCCCCCCTCCCCCCTCAGCAGAGGTAATTAAAGCAGTGACACCCCCCTCCCCCCCTCGGCAGAGGTAGTTAAAGCAGCGACCCCCCCCCCCCCCTCAGCAGAGGCAGTTACAGCAGTGACCCCCCTCCCCCCCTCAGCAGAGGTAGTTAAAGCAGTGACACCCCCCCCCCCCCCCTCAGCAGAGGCAGTTAAAGCAGTGACACCCTCCCCCCCAGTGACACCCTCCCCACCCCCAGCAGAGGTAGTTAAAGCAGTGACTCCCCCCTCCACCCTCAGCAGAGGCAGTTAAAGCAGTGACACCCCCCCCCCCCCCTCAGCAGAGGTAGTTAAAGCAGTGACACCCTCTCCTCCCCTCAGCAGAGGCAGTTAAAGCAGTGACCCCCCTCCCCCTCTCAGCAGAGGCAGTTAAAGCAGTGACACCCCCTCCCCCCCCCCCCCCCCCAGAAGAGATAGTTAAAGCAGCGACACCCCCTTCCACCCCCCCCCCCCCCCTCAGCAGAGGTAGTTAAAGCAGTGACTCCCCCCTCCCCCATCAGTAGAGGTAGTTAAAGCAGTGACACCCCCTCCCCCCCCCCCCTCTCAGCATAGGCAGTTAAAACAGTGACCCCCCTCCCCCCTCAGCAGAGGCAAAAGGCGTCTTCACGCCCACCAGGGGTCTGACATGGAGTTATACCACTCCAGGCCCTCCACTGACATGGAGTTAAACCACTCCAGGCTCTCTGCTGACATGGAGTTATACCACTCCATGCTCTCTGCTGACATGGAGTTATACCACTCCAGGCCCTCCACTGACATGGAGTTGTACCACTCCAGGCCCTCCACTGACATGGAGTTATACCACTCCATGCTCTCTGCTGACATGGAGTTATACCACCCCAGGCTCTCTGCTGACATGGAGTTATACCACTCCAGACCCTCCACTGGGCTACACAGAAAACCAGGTATGACATGGAGTTATAAGAATTTACATCAAACTGGTTATTACCAAAGAACCTACATTCCTTTACACCTAAATAGCTACATTTTCGAAACACGATGACTTTAGTTTCTTTTTCCAGATTAACATTTAAATATGATCTTTGAGGACATTAGGACATAGGACATTCAGTTGATTTTGCAGACTTGCTGTAGGTAGACGACATGAGAGCGATATCATCAGCAAAGAACAATATGAAAATTTTCACGTCGTTCGGTGTGTATTGTACTCCATGCATGCCACGTGAAAACATGTCGTGTGCAAACTTGTTAATGAATATAGAAAATAAGGTAGGACTAAGACAGCAACCCTGCTTTAGACCTTGCAAACATTTAAAATAATCTTTGTAAGAGCTACTACATCTGACACGTGATTTAATGGTGGTGTACACACTTTTTCAAAATGTTAAACATGTTCCCTTTAACGCCATTCGTAAGCAGCATATTGGACAGAGGACCATGCTGAACCATATCGAACGCCTTTCTGAAATCAATAAATGCTACATAAAATTTACTGTTCCTTGATAAGTGATTTTTCTATGCTAGCATACAAAGTGAAAATGTGATCAATAGTGGAATTTACGATTTTCTAAGCCCAGCTTGAGCATCGGAAAACCTTCATTGGTTTCAGCCCAGGAAATGAGCCGCTTATTAAAATGTGATATAGTTTCTTACATTTGAATTAAGAATTATAATAAAACAAAAGAGCAACACCTTTTGATGCCGAATGATTCGAGGCACAATAGGCTACTGACATCATTCAGCCTTGTAGTAGCTGTCCAGATTTGGGTTTAAATGTGTATCTTGAAGCAATGTGTTACTGCCTTTCTTTGACAAGCATCTCTTCTTTCTTAGCATCCCCGAGTCCTTGGCATTGAACCGTACAAACAGTAATGCTCTGAGTTTTCTGGAATCATCGTTATTGAAGTCACAGGGCGGTGATTTGTATGCGGACAATGAACAATCAATAATTTCTGATTCACTAATGAACAAGTTGCTGGCCACACCCTGGAACGTGATCACGTGTTCATGCAAATCAATGACCAAGCCAGTTCAATGACAAGATTGAAGCCATTGGCACGACAAAGAGTTGAGCCGCTTCGTCAATGTACTCTGTGGAAAACAAACAAACAAAACAAAACAAACAAACAAACATAAACAAGGACATAGGATGGGGACGGAGTGTACTATTCATGATATTCTTCTGGAGCGTCCCTGATCCTAGTTCGTACCCCAGTCATACATTAACAAAAAAAAGTAAATGTAAGAGTGACCGGCTCTAGTGAACATGTCTTTACTTCTGAATGAGAAAAACTGAGGGACAGAAATTGAGTTCTCTGCATGCGTATTCCTTGAAGTGCATGTTCACAAACACACGCGTACACCTGCACGTACATGTACAAAATATGTGCATATTAAAGGCACCGTAACAGATGAATAAAACTGGTCTTCATATTCATGCTTAAAAAGACAGAGGGGAAGGGAGGATGGACAGAGGGGTGTGGGGGAGCGAGATAACAAATCAGTACATTTGGCGAACTTGAGATTCCTACACACGGAAGACTTTCTTCATTCTTCATTTTGTCCTAAGCTCCCTGTGGCCACGTCTGTCGCTGTGACAGATGATCCCACTCAGCCCCTCAGGGGGTCAGGCCGCTGTGCAGGTGTCCGTTACCTGCGTCAGTTCAGAATCCCCTGTCCAGGTTGTCAGTGAGCGTTTCTCCTGTTTTGCGTCTTTGTTGCAGCGCAGTTCCTTTTGTGTTGAAATAAGATAATGTAGAAAACCTTCCTTCAAGACCTGCATAAACGCACAGTTTCAGGCGTCCCACCTTTCAAAACCCAGGCTTTGTGAGGTTTGTTTTTGTTTTCTTCTTCTTCTTTTTTTTTTTTGCTTAACCCTATAACCAGGCTTCATCAGCCATCACGGTCTCCGACGTGTCTGCTCACAGAACTGGATGATCTCCAGCACAGCCTGGCAGCAAGGTGCCCGTCCTCTCCCTCTCAGCTTTGGGTGTCAAGATGTCCATCAGACCTATTTACCCATAACCACTTCAGCTTAATTTGTACGCTCATTTCCGAAAATACTACGAGTACGACGAAGTAAAACAACGATAAAAAGTGTGAAAAACAAAAACAAACAAACAAACAACAACAAAAAATCCGAGACGAAGTTCTTGCGCAGTACTTGAACTTGCGGAGTGTAACTATGGTGATATCTTCGTGTTCCCTTTTGGATATTGTAACCAAAGGGCAACAACTCTTCCTAACTCTAGCCTACGAAACTGGGTCTGGCGGTGCCGTCTTCTTCGACAACATGCTATACGTAGTGCTGACTACACCCCATACAACATGCTATACGCAGTGCTGACTACAGGCCCAGACAACATGCTATACGTAGTGCTGACTACAGGCCCAGACAACATGCTATACGTAGTGCTGACTACAGGCCCAGACAACATGTTATACGTTGAGCAGACTACATCCCAGACAACATGCTATACGTAGTGCTGACTACACCCCAGACAACATGCTATACGTAGTGCTGACTACACCCCAGACAACATGCTATACGTAGTGCTGACTACAGGCCCAGACAACATGCTATACGTAGTGCTGACTACACCCCAGACAACATGCTATACGTAGTGCTGACTACAGGCTCAGACAACATGCTATACGTAGTGCTGACTACACCCCAGACAACATGCTATACGTAGTGCTGACTACAGGCCCAGACAACATGCTATACATAGTGCTGACTACAGGCCCAGACAACATGCTATGCATAGTGCTGACTACATCCCAAATAACATGCTATACGTAGTGCTTACTACAGACCCAGACGATATGCTATACGTAGAGATCACTACATTCCAAACAACATGCTATACGTAGTGCTGACTACAGGCCCAGACAACATGCTATACGTAGTGCTGACTACAGGCTCAGACAACATGCTATACGTAGTGCTGACTACAGGCCCAGACAACATGCTATACATAGTGCTGACTACAGGCCCAGACAACATGCTATACGTAATGCTGAGTACAGGCCTAGACAACATGCTATACGTATTGCTGAGAACAGGCTCAGACAACATTCTATACGTAGTGCTGACTACAGGCTCAGACAACATGCTATACGTAGTGCTGACTACAGGCCAGACAACATGCTATACGTTGTGCTGAGTACACCCAGACAACATGCTATGCGTAGTGCTGACTACAGGCCCAGACAACATGCTATACGTTTTGCTGACTACACCCCAGACAACATGCTATACGTAGTGCTGACTACAGGCCCAGACAACATGCTATACGTAGTGCTGACTACATCCTAGACAACATGCTATACATAGTGCTGACTACATCCCAGACAACATGCTATACGTTGTGCTGACTACAGGCCCAGACAACATGCTACATGCTGTGCTGACTACAGGCCCAGACAACATGCTACATGCAGTGCTGACTACAGGCCCAGACAACATGCTACATGTTGTGCTGACTGTAGGCACTGCAATAATTATCATACTTTAAAAAGCGTGCCAGAGCTGTAGCATGCCGATGGATGTTGTTTGAAAGAAAGCTGTTTCTGCTGTCGTTACTGCAGGATCAGGTGTCCCCTCAGCCTCTGTCCAGTCATGGCAGGTGAAAACTAAGCCTCACCCCCCCCTCTTTCTCTTCCCCCCCCCCCCCCTAGGAAAACACCTGGAAATCACCGCCCCACCACACCTCTTCCCTCCCGCGCATACAAAATTTTCGAAGATTTGTACACACTCTCTGGTGTGTGTGTGTGTGTGTGTGTGTGTGTGTGTGTGTGTGTGTGTGTGTGTGTGTGTGTGTGTGTGTGTGCGTGCGTGCGTGCGTACATGCGTGCATGCGTGCTGCGTGCGTGCGTGGGTGGTGTGTGTGTGTGTGTGTGTGTGTGTGTGTGTGTGTGTGTGTGTGCGGGCGTGCGCACGCTTTCCGTTGAGTACCGTGTGGTTTCAGGTGGTTCTGATTATGTTCTGTTGTTTGATGTCAATGAAGTTTGATGGCAAAACCTCTGACATGACTTCCTTGACACGCCACGTCTCAGACTGTGTCCATAGTTCTTTCTTTTTTTCGCTTCGTGATATGTTCCATACCACTTGCATATTCTGAGACGGTTCTTTTATAATCTATGTCATGAGTTCGTTGTAGCAACAGTTTCAGTGACAGCAGTGGTGGTAGTTTAAGCAGTAGTAATATTGGCATCAGCAGCAGTAGTAGTAGGAGTACTTATAGTAGTAGTAGTAGTAATAGTGATGGCATCTGTCTGTCTTTAGAACCAATAGTGTCGCGTTGTGGATCAGTAGTAGTAGTAGAGAGGAGGAGGAGGA
>CM065747.1:12166661-12171661 GCA_033310375.1 Conus canariensis | reverse complement strand
GGTCTGTCTGCACAGTGAACTGTTTTGATCTGAGTCAGACACTGAAGATCTGTCTGCACAGTGTACTGTTTATGATCTGAGTCAGACACTGAAGGTCTGCACAAGTGATACTGTTTATGGTCTGAGTCAGATACTGAAGGTCTTGCACAAGTGAACTGTTTATGGACTGAGTCAGATACTGAAGGTCTGTTTGCACAGTGAACTGTTTATGATCTGAGATAATACTGAAGGTCTGTCTGCACAGTGAACTGTTTATGATCTGATATAAATACTGAAGGTCTGTCTGCACAATGAACTGTTTATGATCTGATCAGATACTGAAGGTCTGTCCGCACAATGAACTCTTTATGATCTGAGTCAGATGAAAGGAGTCTGTCCGCACAATGAACTCTTTATGATCTGAGTCAGATAATGAAGGTCTGTTGCACAATGAACTCTTTATGATCTGAGTCAGATACTGAAGGTCTGTTGCACATGAACTTTTATGATCTGAGTCAGATACTGAAGGTCTGTCCGCAGATGAACTGTTTATGATCTGAGATAGATACTGAAGGTCTGTCTGCAAGTGAACTGTTTATGATCTGAGTCAGATACTGAAGGTCTGTCGCACAATGAACTGTTTATGATCTGAGTCAGATACTGAAGGTCTGTCTGCGCACATGAACTGTTTATGGTCTGAGTCAGATACTGAAGTCTGTCTGCACATGAACTGTTTATATGTCTGAGTCAGATACTGACGGTCTGTTTGCACATGAACTGTTTATAGTCTGAGTCAGATACTGAAGGTCTGTTGCACAGTGAACTGTTTATGGTCTGAGATAGATACTGCAGGTCTGTGTGCACAGTGAACTGTTTAATGATCTGAAAGCTAGCTGACAATGATGTTTGTCTGTATAGACGAGTGACACAATGATTTATGATCTGAGTAGATACTGAAGGTCTGTCTGCACAATGAACTGTTTATGATCTGAATTAGATACTGAAGGTCTGTTTGCACAGTGAACTGTTTATGATCTGAGTCAGATACTGAAGGTCTGTCCGCACAATGAACTGTTTATGATCTGAGATAGATACTGAAGGTCTGTCTGCACAGTGAACTGTTTATGATCTGAGTCAGATACTTAAGGTCTGTTTGCACAATGAACTGTTTATGGTCTGAGATAGATACTGAAGGTCTGTCTGCACAGTGAACTGTTTATGATCTGAGATAGATGCTGAAGGTCTGTCTGCACAGTGAACTGTTTTTGATCTGAGTCAGATACTGAAGGTCTGTCTGCACAGTGAACTGTTTATGATCTGAGTCAGACACTGAAGATCTGTCTGCACAGTGTACTGTTTATGGTCTGAGTCAGATACTGAAGGTCTGCACAATGAACTGTTTATGGTCTGAGTCAGATACTGATGGTCTGTTTGCACAGTGAACTGTTTATGATCTGAGTCAGATACTGAAGGTCTGTCTGCACAGTGAACTGTTTATGATCTGAGATAAATACTGAAGGTCTGTCTGCACAATGAACTGTTTATGATCTGATATAGATACTGAAGGTCTGTCTGCACAATGAACTGTTTATGATCTGAGTCAGGTACTGAAGGTCTGTCCGCACAATGAACTCTTTATGATCTGAGTCAGATAAAGAAGGTCTGTCCGCACAATGAACTCTTTATGATCTGAGTCAGATACTGAAGGTCTGTTTGCACAGTGAACTCTTTATGATCTGAGTCAGATACTGAAGGTCTGTCCGCACAATGAACTGTTTATGATCTGAGATAGATACTGAAGGTCTGTCTGCAGAGTGAACTGTTTATGATCTGAGTCAGATACTGAAGGTCTGTCTGCACAATGAACTGTTTATGATCTGAGTCAGATACTGAAGGTCTGTCCGCGCAATGAACTGTTTATGATCTGAGTCAGATACTGAAGTCTGTCTGCACAGTGAACTGTTTATGGTCTGAGTCAGATACTGAAGGTCTGTTTGCACAATGAACTGTTTATAATCTGAGTCAGATACTGACGGTCTGTCTGCACAGTGAACTGTTTATGGTCTGAGATAGATACTGAAGGTCTGTCTGCACAGTGAACTGTTTATGATCTGAGATAGATACTGCAGGTCTGTATGCACAGTGAACTGTTTATGATCTGAGATAGATACTGAAGGTCTGTCTGCACAATGAACTGTTTATGATCTAATATAGATGCTGAAGGTCTGTCTGCACAGTGAACTGTTTATGATCTGAGTCAGACACTGAAGGTCTGTCTGCACAATTAACTGTTTTTGATCTCAGATAGATACTGAAAGTCTGTCTGCACAGTGAACTGTTTATGATCTGAGTCAGATACTGAAGGTCTGTCTGCACAATGAACTGTTTATGATATGAGATAAATACTGAAGGTCTGTCTGCACAGTGAACTGTTTATGATCTTAGTCAGATACTGAAGGTCTGTCCGCACAATGAACTGTTTATGATCTGAGATAGATACTGAAGGTCTGTCTGCACAGTGAACTGTTTATGATCTGCGTCAGATACTGAAGGTCTGCACATTGAACTGTTTATGGTCTGAGTCAGACACTGAAGGTCTGTCTACACAATGAACTGTTTATGGTCTGAGTCAAATACTGAAGGTCTCTACAATGAACTGTTTATGGTCTGAGTCAGATACTGATGGTCTGCACAATGAACTGTTTATGGTCTGAGTCAGACACTGAAGGTCTGTCTACACAATGAACTGTTTATAATCTGAGTCAGACACTGAAGGTCTGCACAATGAACTGTTTACGGTCTGAGTCAGATACTGAAGGTTTCACAATGGAAATTTTATGATTCCCACCAACGACCCACACAGCACTTGGTCAGCCATGCCACAGTACAGTTCATTGAGAGGTGTGGGATAGATCATAGCATTGACAGGTGTGGATAGTTCATAGCCTTGAGAGGTGTGAGATAGATCATAGCATTGAGAGTTGTGAGATAGATCATAGCATTGAGAGGTTTCGATACATCATAGCATTGAGAGGTTTGGAATAGATCATAGCATTGAGAGGTGTGGGATAGATCATAGCATTGAGAGGTTTCGATAGATCATAGCATTGAGAGGTGTGGGATAGATTATAGCACTGAGAGGTGTGGGATAAATCATAGCATTGAGAGGTGTGGGATAGATCATAGCATTGAGAGGTGTGAGATAGATCATAGCATTGAGAGGTATGGGATACTTCATAGCATTGAGAGGTGTGAGATAGATTATAGCATTGAGAGGTGTTGGATAGATCATAACATTGAGAGGTGTGGGATAGATCATAGTACTCAGAGGTGTGGGATAGATCATAGCATTGAAAGGTGTAGGATAGATCATAGCATTGAGAGGTGTGGGATAGATCATAGTATTGAGAGGTGTGCGATAGATCATAGCATTGAGAGGTGTGAGATAGATCATAGCATTGAGAGGTGTGGGATAGATCATAGCATGGAGAGGTGTGAGATAGATCATAGCATTGAGAGGTGTGGGATTGGCCATACCACTGACATTCTACATACACCTGCCTCCCAGCCCCCCCCCCCCCCCCCCCCCCCCCCCCCCCCTCTTCGTCAACACGTCACGCAGTGTCCAACATTTTCTTTCTCCTCGTTCTCCAGTGTCATCATGTGCCTGCCCATCGTTAACCCCCCCTCCCCCTCTCCCCATCCTCCCACTGCCCACCACAAGATTTTGCCAATTATGGGAGGATTCTGTTGTCACCATTGTAGCTCCCCTCCCCCCTCCCCTCAGTCCGCCCTCCCCCCCCCCCTCCCCCCGTCCCCTGAACACACACATCTTCACCACCATTCGTCCCCGCCACCAAGGTCCCATCTCTACAGTTTCTCCGCCACCAAGTTCCCATTCTTCTCTGGCATTCCATTGTGACACCCCTACCTCCATCTCCTCCCTCTACACCAAGTTCTCATTCTTCTCTGGCATTCCATTGTGACACCCCTACCCCCATCCCCTCCCACTACAACTTCCCCACCACCAAGTTCCCATTCTTCTCTGGCATTCCATTGTGACATCCCTACCCCCATCTCCTCCCTCTACACCAAGTTCCCATTCTTCTCTGCCATTCCATTGTGACACCCCTACGCCCATCTCCTCCCTCTACACCAAGTTCCCATTCTTCTCTGGCATTCCATTGTGACACCCCTACCCCCATCTCCTCCCTCTACACCAAGTTCCCATTCTTCTCTGGCATTCCATTGTGACACCCCTACCCCCATCTCCTCCCTCTACACCAAGTTCCCATTCTTCTCTGGCATTCCATTGTGACACCCCTACCCCATCTCCTCCCTCTACACCAAGTTCCCATTCTTCTCTGGCATTCCATTGTGACACACCTACCTGCATCTCCTCCCTCTACACCAAGTTCTCATTCTTCTCTGCCATTCCATTGTGACACCCCTACCCCCATCTCCTCCCTCTACAGCTTCCCCACACCAAGTTCCCATTCTTCTCTGGCATTCCATTGTGACACCCCTACCCCCATCTCCTCCCTCTACACCAAGTTCCCATTCTTCTCTGGCATTCCATTGTGACACCCCTACCCCATCTCCTCCCTCTACACCAAGTTCCCATTCTTCTCTGGCATTCCATTGTGACACCCCTACCCCCATCTCCTCCCTCTACACCAAGTTCTCATTCTTCTCTGGCATTCCATTGTGACACCCCTACCCCCATCTCCTCCCTCTACAGCTTCCCCACCACCAAGTTTCCATTCTTCTCTGGCATTCCATTGTGACACCCCTACCCCCATCTCCTCCCTCTACACCAAGTTCCCATTCTTCTCTGCCATTCCATTGTGACACCCCTACGCCCATCTCCTCCCTCTACACCAAGTTCCCATTCTTCTCTGGCATTCCATTGTGACACCCCTACCTCCATCTCCTCCCTCTACACCAAGTTCTCATTCTTCTCTGGCATTCCATTTTTACACCCCTACCCCCATCCCCTCCCTCTACAACTTCCCCACCAC
>CM065747.1:12146661-12161661 GCA_033310375.1 Conus canariensis | reverse complement strand
TCCTATTGCTCTTCCTAGATCCAGCTCGTTCAGTCTTCGACGTGGAGGCATGCTGGTGCATTGCATTTTTCGCCAGTACAGTGGCTTTTAAAGACATTTGGTTGAGCATACTTTATGACCTACAGCCTGATTTAGCTCGTGCTTCACATGATTTTGATTCAGCACATGCTCCTCGGATCCCAAGCACATCAGAAATTCACCCCAATTTGTTCCAAAAATGACAAGTCGCGACACGTGTTTTTCAAGGCGTGTGAGAAATATGTGCCACAAAATTGCAGTTGCCGCATTCACTATCAATTTGTGCGTGTGGTTCAATTTGTTTGGACCACAAAGGCGGTACAATTGAATTTTTGTGAATGTTTAAAAGTTCTTGTGCATTCTCAATGTTGGTCCTCAACTTTTTTTGAACAGTATAGAGCAGAAGTAGGTGTTTAGCTGTTCAACAGATATCCCTTTAATTACAGTTGATTTTGATGAAGATTGATTATTTGTAAGCTCGTTTATAGCTCTACATACCAATTTTGGGTTCTGGGTTCATGATATTAGTTCTCGATAATATTTCATTTTTGCTCTGTGCTTCTGTGAATTCATCTTTATAATTGAGAAGAGAGAGAGAGAGAGAGAGAGAGAGAGAGAGAGAGAGAGACGAGAAGAGACCGACCGACCGACCGACCACCGACCCACCGACAGATAGACAGACCGACCGACTGAGAAACAGGGAGAGACATGCAGAGCAGGGAGACAGGACGGGGGGAGGGGATGGAAATGTGCATGCGCACGTCTCTCTCTCTCTCTCTCTCTGTCTCTCTGTCTCTGTCTCTGTCTCTCTCTCTCTGTCTCTCTCTCTCTGTCTCTGTCTCTCTCTCTCTCTCTCTGTCTCTCTCTCTGTGTCTCTCTGTCTGTCTGTCTGTCTCTCTCTCTCTGTGAGTGAGTGAGACAGAGAGAGAGAGAGAGGGGGGTATGTGTGTGTTTGGCGGAAGGGGAAGTAAGTTTGGAGGGAAGGGTGAGGCTGGATAGGGATGAGGGGATGACTATGCGGGGGGAGGGGGGGGGGAAGCACAGCGGAACGGGTTTTGTCAAGAGAGCAAAATGTCAGGCGCCTGTCAACCGCAAGAGGTCAAGGGTCATCGATGAGATTTGTTACTTCCGCTTGAGGTATGTGCCTGAACAACCTCTGTGTGTGTGTGTGTGTGTGTGTGTGTGTGTGTGTGTGTGTGTGTGTGTGTGTGTGTTATAGTCCGTAAGGTAAAAACATAACTATCATTCAGTTAATAATTTTTGTGATTTCTAAATAGCCTAAAATATCAGAGCTTCTCAACTAAAGTATTTTTTTGTTGTAAACAAATGCCTGCTCCGTTTTACATTGCAATGTTAACTAACTTTTTTGTTACTTGTGAAAGTCGACTCCAAGACAATACGATGAAGAGTAAAGTAATGTTAGGACCCGTTCTGCTAGTGGTCATGACTCCAAGACATTACAATATTAGTGGTCATGACTCCAAGACATTACAGTGTTAGTGGTCATGACTCCAAGACATTACAATATTAGACATTACAATGTTAGTGGTCATGACTCCAAGACATTACAATGTCAGTGGTCATGACTCCAAAACATTACAATGAAGAGAAAAGTAATGTTAGGACCCGGTCTGCTTGTGGTCAAAAGATGGCCCATAAATAATCAACACAAATAGGTCGTTTTGATTTTAGAAGGGGGTGGGGGTATATTCAAAAGGGAGTGAGGTTGTTTCTTGTTTTGTTTTTAATAAAATACATTCTAAGTCAGTTACGGGAGGGGAAAGAAGAGGGAATGCACGGGGGAAAAATTATCAGTAGATATCGACGAACGTTTATATTTTGGATAGGGCTTTGCAAAAATTTTCGTACGTAGACTAGAAAAAAAATGATGATCCTGTCTCCCCTGTTACATTATTCTTGCCGGTGGCTGGCCGCCAACACCCGAACTGCCTGCTGCTATCATCATTACTGACAGCATCGACAATGGAGCTGTAGTCAACACGTCACATGCCTTTTTGTCTGATAAACAGCGAGCAAGTAGGGTAACTCTTGCTCTTTAATGCAGACAGTTTTTTCCCCACAACTGTTTATCAGCGCTGTCATTATCATTTGTGTGACTCCTCTACGTGTCGCTGTATTACGACCAAACATCTGGAGAGAGCCAGTTTATTTTTTACCGTCCATGTAACTCTTCGTCAAGTTGCTACTGCCAGTTGTTTCACAGTTGTCGGCCTTGCTGTACGGCGACCAGATGTCTAAAGACAGCAATCCTCTTTCCCCTTTTCCCATTTATGTGACCCCTGAATGGTGCTGACGTCACCTTCAAACATTTCAGAAGAGTTCAGGAGAGTGCTTTGTTTAATTTTGTACAGAATGACAACCATGCGTCTGAAAAGAGAAGCCGTTCGTATTTTTCTCTCTGTTGACATTACTACTTGTGCCATTTGTTTGACATGTAGAATTTGTTTTGACATACAGTATTTGTTTGACATTTAGTACTTGTTTGACATGTTGTACTTGCTTGACATCTAACAGAATTACAGCCATGTGTCAGAAAAGAGAAGCCACTCGTGCTTCTTCTCTCCGTTGACATTACTACTTGTGCCATTTGTTTGACATGTACTAATTGTTTGACATGCTGTACTTGTTTGACATGTACTAATTGTTTGACATGCTGTACTTGTTTGACATGTACTAAATTGTTTGACATGCTGTACTTGTTTGACATCTAGTGGTGTTGGATCATAATCAGACAACTGAAACAAGAAGCCGCTCATATTCTCCCTTTCCCCACGCCCTCCCCCCTCCCTCCCGCTTAATTCGTCGTCGACGTCACTACTTGTGCCTTTTGTTTGACATGTACTAATTGTTTGACATGCTATACTTGTTTGAAATGTACTAATTGTTTGACATGCTGTACTTGTTTGACATGTACTAATTATTTGACATGCTGTACTTTTTTGACATCTACTAATTGTTTGACATGCTGTACTTGTTTGACATCTACTAATTGTTTGACATGCTGTACTTGTTTGACATGTACTAATTGTTTGACATGCGGTACTTGTTTATGCTGTACTTGTTTGACATGTACTAATTGTTTGACATGCTGTACTTGTTTGACATGTACTAATTGTTTGACATGCTGTACTTGTTTGACATGTACTAATTGTTTGACATGCTGTACTTGTTTGGCATCCAGTGGTGTTGGATCATTACCAGACAACCGAAACAAGAAGCCGCTCATATTCTCCCTCTCCCCACGCCCTCCCCCCTCCCTCCCGCTTAACTCGTCGTCGACGTCACTACTTGTGCCATTTGTTTAATACCTAACAGTATGACAGCAAAGCATCTGAAAAGAAAGGCCGTTCACATGTTCCCCTCTGTTTTATTCCTCATCGACGTTACTCAGAGTGCTATTCGTTGGACAGATGATGGTGTTGCTGTGTTGCCACCGAACATCCCATCAACGTCTCTGCATGCCTACATTGTTGCTGATGTTGTTTGTTTCCCACCAGACATTAAGACGTTGAACAGGCTGATCATTTATATGCACGGTCACTCAAAGAACAAACTAGATTTTTTTTCATTACTCAGAAGAAGATTGTTATTTGTTTGCGTTTGAAAACACGCTGTGTTTTCCGCCATAAAAATACTACTCTTTGATGGTACGTGCGGTAAACTTCCAGAATAAATGTAGGAAACAGAAAGTTCTTTTATGTTCCCAAAGGAGGGAGATTAGAAGGAATATTTACCACTCAACTTCGAGAAGAAAATCCTAAATTAGCAATTGTCTGACCGACTCTGGGAGAGGGTGGGTGGTGCTTGGTACGTCCAAGAAGCGTGGCCGGTGACAAGAAGGGGCCTAGGTCCTGTGTGTCTGCAGCGATCAGGGCAGGTGGTCAGTGTAGTCAGCAATCAGGCCTGGTGGTCAGTGTAGTCAGCGATCAGGGCTGGTTGTCAGTGTAGTCAGCGATCAGGGCTGGTGTAGGTAGTGTAGTCAGCGATCAGGGCTAGTGGTCAGTGTAGTCAGCGATCAGGGCTGGTGTAGGTAGTGTAGTCTGCTGGTGTAGGGCAGTGTAGCGATCAGGGCTGGTGTAGGGCAGTGTAGTCTGTGCAGTGGACTGGAGCTGGGTTAACTTAAGGCCAGGTGAAATGCAATTGGTGGCATTGTCAGGGGCTGGTGTAGGTAGTGTAGTCAAGTGCAGTGGACTAGAGTTGGGTTAATTTGACGCCAGTTGAACTGGAATTGGTGGCATTGTCAGGGGCTGGTAGAGGTCAGTGTAGTCTGGTGCAGTGGACTGGGGCTGGGTTAACTTGAAGCCAGGTGACCTGGAATTGGTGGCATTGTCAGGAAAGCCATGGGAACAGAGGACAAGCATCTGAGGAGCAGTCTCCATGGCAACCAGGAGGGAAAAGGACGGAGGAACGGAATGGGAGAGAAGAGAGAGGAGGAGGAAGAGAAGGAGAAGGAGGAGGAGGAGGAGGAGATATACTGTGGACTGGGACAGTGCCGGCCTGCGTTTCTGCAGGTGGGTAGATGGTGGTGGTGGTGATGATGTTGTTAATGGTGTTGATGTTGTTGGTGGTGGTAGTGGTGGTTATTGTTGTAGTTGGTGGTGGTGGTGGTGGTGATATTGTTAATGGTGTTGATGATGTTGTTGTTGTTGTTGTGGTGGTTGTTGTTGGTAGTGGTGATGATGTCGTCAGGTGATGTTGATGATGTTGTGGATGATGTTGTGGATGATGTTGTGAGGTGATGTTGATGATGTTGTGTGATGTTGATGATGTTGTGTGGTGGTGGAAGTTATTGCTGTGGTTATTGGTGGTGGTGATGATATTCTGAGGTGGTGGTGATTATTGCTGAAATTGTTGGAGGTGGTGATGATGTTGTGAGGGGGTAGTGGTTATTGTTCAAATTGTTGGATGAGGTAATGTTGTGAGGTGGTGGTGGTTATTGTTGTAGTTGGTGGTGTTGTTGTTTTGTTTTTGTTTTTCTTTGGGAATCAGTGTTGCTGTCTTAGTTTCAGTTCACATCGCTTATATGTGAGGTACAGTCCTTATGCGCTTCACCCCATTTACTAACCGATGTGACCAATGTTCGTTGGCTGGACAGCTCGATGAAATCAAAGGAATCTCTTAGGACGAGGACTGGATGCTACCTGACCAAGGCATTTAACCCACACCTATATCTCTGACCAAGGCATTATCCCACACCTATATGATAACTGACCAAGGCATTAACCCACACCTATATAACTGACCAGGGCATTATCCCACACCTATATGATAACTGACCATAGCATTAATCCACACCTATATGATAACTGATCAAGGCATTATCACACACCTATATAACTGACCAGGGCATTATCCCATACCTATATGATAACTGACCAAGGCATTATCCCACACCTATATATCTGACCAGGGCATTATCCCATACCTATATGATAACTGACCAAGGCATTATCCCACACCTATATAACTGACCAAGGCATTAGCCCACACCTATATAACTGACCAAGGCATTACATACATATATAACTGACCAAGGCATTAATCCACACTTATATTATAACTGACCAAGGCATTAACCCACACCTATACGAAACCTGACAAAGACACTAACTTACACCTGTATGACAACTGACCTAGGCATTAACCTCAAGTTATATGATATCTGACGTAGGCATTAACACACAGCTATATAATACCTGACCAATGCATTAACACATAGCTATGTGATACCTGACCAATGCATTAACTCACAGCTATATGATACCTGACCAATGCATTAACACACAGCTATATGATACCTGACCTAGGCATTAACCTCAAGCTGTAGTGTACATGACCTAGGCATTAACCTCAAGCTGTAGTATACATGACCTAGGCGTTAACCTCAAGCTGTAGTATACCTGACCTGGACATTAACCTCAAGCTGTATGAAACCTGACATGGGCTCCTTGATGTTTCTCTATAGTTGGTGGTGGTGGTGCTATTGTTCATTTCGTTGTCATTGTCGTTGTTCTTATTGTTTTTGTGATCAATGTTGTTGTTATTATGGTGGTGGTGGTGGCAGTGGTAGTAGTCTGTTCTGTTCATCTGTCGGTCTGTTATGCCCGTCTGCCGGTCTGTTCTGTCTATTGTGTCTGTCAGTCTGCTCTAAATGTTGATCTGTTCTCTCTATTGGTTTACTCTGTCTGTCTGTTGGTTTGCTCTGTCTGTTTTGTTTGTTGGTGTGTTCTGTATGCATGCTTGTTCTTTCTGTTGGTCTGATCTGTAAGTCTGTTGGACTGTTCTCTTCGTTGTGTCTCTTGGTCTGTCCTGTCTGTTGGTTTGCTCCGTTGTGTCTGTTGGTCTATTCTATCTGTTGGTTTGTTCCGTTGTGTCTGTTGCTCTGTTCTGTCTGTTGGTCTGTTCTGTCTGTTGGTTTGTTCCGTTGTGTCTGTTAGTCTGTTCTGTCTGTCTGTTGGTCTGGTCTCAACTGTCTATTGACCTGGTCTCATGTATATTTTGGTCTGTGTTCGTCCGTCAGTTGGTCTGTTTGTCTGTGTGGCTGTGATCCCAGGCCTGTGCAGACATCAAATGTGTAACGGTGGCTGCGTGTTTGTCTGTGGTGTCTGTACAGTGTGTGACGGTGGCTGTGTGTTTGTCTGTGATGTCTGTACAGTGTGTGACGGTGGCTGTGTGTTTGTCTGTGATGTCTGTACAGTGTGTGAAGGTGGCTGCGTGTTTGTCTGTGGTGTCTGTACAGTGTGTGATGGTGGCTCTGTGTTTGTCTGTGATGTCTGTACAGTGTGTGACGGTGGTTGTGTGTTTGTCTGTGATGTCTGTACAGTGTGTGACGGTGGCTGTGTGCTTGTCTGTGATGTCTGTACAGTGTGTGACGGTGGCTGTGTGTTTGTCTGTGATGTCTGTACAGTGTGTGACAGTGGCTGTGTGTTTGTCTGTGATGTCTGTACAGTGTGTGACAGTGGCTCTGTGTTTGTCTGTGATGTCTGTACAGTGTGTGAAGGAGGCTGCGTATTTGTCTGTGATGTCTGTACAGTGTGTGATGGTGGCTCTGTGTGTGTCTGTGTTGCTGTGATTCCAGGCCTGTGCAGACATCAAGTGTGTGACGGTGGCTCTGTGTTTGGCGGGCACCAGCACCTCTACTCTCAGCATCTACATCAACTCCCAGATCACCACCCTGGAACGGCAGTTCGGCTTCAGCAGCTCCGTGTCAGGCTTCCTGCTCAGCTGCAACGACTTCGGCTACCTGCTTACCACACTTTTCATGTCCTACCTGGCCAGACGCGTCCATATCCTGCGCGCTCTCTCCCTGTCCACGCTGCTCTTTGGCTTGTCCGGCTTGGTCTGCACTCTGCCGTTCTTGGCCTCCCTGCCTGATCTGCCGCCTGTCGCCCTCCTTGCCGGAAGTGGTGCAGCTGGTGACGTTTCCGGCGGACCCGATGGGGCCGCTTCCGGGAGAAATACATCGGGGGTGATGAACTCCACAGGTCCGTTTGGGGAATATTTATGTCGGTCGCCAGTCGCCAGCTCTTCGTCGGCAGATTACTTAGGCGCCAACAGCAGCGAAGTCCTGGGAAACGCTTGTGGTTCCCAGGAACAGCAGAGGTCCAGTGCAATGTCAGAGGACAAGAAGTGGTTGGCGGTGTGTTTCATTGGTGTAGGGATGGTCTTCCAAGGCTTCGGCAAGTCTCCCCGTCAACCCTTCATCAGCACCTACATCGACGATAACGTGCCCAAGACCAAGACCACGCTCTATTTAGGTCAGACACAGCGGTGTCCGTTTGAACATCCTCATTGGTCATTTATACACTGACCTTGATAATGACACAGACAGTGTTGACACAGTCAGTTGTCATTTATACACTGACCTTGATAATGACACAGTGTTGACATAGTCAGTTGTCATTTATACACTGACCTAGATAATGATGCAGACAGTGTTGACAGTCATTTGTCATTTTTACACTGACCTAGATAATGATGCAGTGTTGACATAATCACTGTTAAATAATGAGACAGTGACCATGATGATGACAACGGTCGTAGTAACGTAACCATTTGTCATGTACATAGTGATACAGTGACCGCGGCAACAGTAGGAGAAGAGCATGAATGGTCATAACCTCCTCAGGAAACAAGACAAAAACAGCATCAACAATCTCCAATACAAAACATCGCAATACTACACAGCCACATCTACATCAGGGAGTGTGTGTGTGTGTGGGGGGGTAACTGCTGCTGCTTTGGTTACTCCACCATCCCCCTGACCCGTCTTCTCTCATTCTCGCCCAATGTCATTTCCACTTCCACCCCTCCTTTGTCCGGCCTGTACCGCTGCTACTATGCTTCTGCAGTACCTGCGGCTGTTTCCATAATACTGCCTCTACTGCTACTACTACTACTACTGCTACTGCTGCTGCTACTGCTGCTACTGCTACTGCTGCTGCAGCAACTACTACTACTATTATAACTACTGCTGCTGCTGCTGCCACAACTACTGTTACTATAACCACTTCTGCCACTGCTGGCGCTACTACTACTACTATTGCTGCAGCTACTACTACTGTTGTTATAATGACAATTACTACTACTACTACTGCTGCTGCTGCTGCTGCTATTACTACAGCAACAAAAACAACAACTACTACCACTACTACTACTACTACTCTTGCTGCTGCTGCTGCTACTACTACTTCTACTACTACTACTGCTGCTGCTGCTGTTACTACTACTATCAATACTACGACTATTACCGCTACTACTACTAATGCGCTGCTGCTGCTTAGTACTACAACTACTAAAATGCTACTACTACTACTACTGCTACTACTACTACTACTACTACTAGTGCTGCTTCTGCCACTGCCGCTACTACTACTACTACTACTACTATTGCTGCTGCTGTTACTACACTATTACTGCGACTGCTACTGCTACCACTACTACTTCTACCACTATCAGTGTTGCTTCTGCCGCTGCTGCTACTACTACTGTTTCTGCTACTGCTACTGCTACTACTACTACTACTATTGCTGCTGCTGTTACTATAGCTATTACTGCTACTGCTACTGCTACCACTACTACTCTACCACTGTCAGTGTTGCTTCTGTCGCTGCTGCTACTACTACTGCTTCTGCTACTGCTGCTGCTGCTGCTGCTACTACTACTACTACTACTACTACTACTACTGGTGCTGCTACTGCTGCTGCCGCTACTACTTCTGTTTCTGCTACTGCTCTTGCTGCTGCTGCTGCTGCTTCTGTTACTGCTGCTGCTTCTACTGATACGACTACTGCTACTGCTATTATTACGACTGCTACTACTACTTCCACTACTGCTACTATTTCCACTACTGCTGCTGTCTCTACCACTGCTACTTCTATGACTACGACAACCGGTTGTGTGTGATGACAGGTATAGTGACCACCTGTTGTGTGTGATGACAGGTATAGTGACCACCTGTTGTGTGTGATGACAGGTGTAGTGACCACCTGTTGTGTGTGATGACAGGTATAGTGACCACCTGTTGTGTGTGATGACAGGTATAGTGACCACCTGTTGTGTGTGATGGCAGGTATAGTGACCACCTGTTGTGTGTGATGACAGGTGTAGTGGCCACCTGTTGTGTGTGATGACAGGTATAGTGACCACCTGTTGTGTGTGATGACAGGTATAGTGACCACCTGTTGTGTGTGATGACAGGTATAGTGACCACCTGTTGTGTGTGACGGCAGGTATAGTGACCACCTGTTGTGTGTGACGGCAGGTATAGTGGCCACCTGTTGTGTGTGACGGCAGGTATAGTGACCACCTGTTGTGTGTGTGATGGCAGGTATAGTGACCACCTGTTGTGTGTATGTGACGGCAGTTATAGTGACCACATGTTGTGTGTGTGTGTGTGATGGCAGGTATAGTGACCACCTGTTGTGTGTGAGTGTGATGGCAGGTATAGTGACCACCTGATCAGATCTAGAGGAGCGGGAGATCAGACGGGCGGCATTGTTCTGAACTTTTTGAAGTTTAGAGATGAGCGTTAAGGGACAACCGGCAAGGAGGGAGTTACAATACTCGAGCCGAGACAGGACAAAAGCACAGATTAGAGTCTTCAGAGCATTTTGAGTAAGGAAGCGGCGAACTGAGCTGATTCTACGAAGTTCAAGGTAGCAGGACTTGCACACATTAGAGATATGTTGTTTGAAAGAGGGAGTTTGGTCGAGTGTAACGCAGGTATGGCAGGTATAGTGACCACCTATTGTGTGTGTGATGGCAGGTATAGTGACCACCTGTTGTGTGTGTGATGGCAGGTATAGTGACCACCTGTTGTGTGTGACGGCAGGTATAGTGACCATCTGTTGTGTGTGAGGGCAGGTATAGTGACCACCTGTTGTGTGTGATGGCAGGTATAGTGACCACCTGTTGTGTGTGTGTGTGTGTGTGTGTGTGTGTGTGTGTGTGTTGTGTGTGTGTGTGTGTGTGTGTAATGGCAGGTATAGTGACCACCTGTTGTGTGTGATGGCAGGTATAGTGACCACCTGTTGTGTGTGTGTGTTTGTGTGTGTTTGTGTGTGTGTGTGTGTGTGTGTGTGTGTGTGTGTGTGTGTGTGTGTGTGTGTGTGTGTGTGTGTGTGTGTGTGTGATGACAGGTATAGTAGCCACCTGTTGTGTGTTTGTGATGGCAGGTATGGTGACCACCTGTTGTGTGTGATGGCAGGTATAGTGACCACCTGTTGTGTGTGATGGCAGGTATAGTGACTACCTGTTGTGTGTGATGACAGGTACAGTGACCACCTGTTGTGTGTGATGGCAGGTATAGTGACCACCTGTTGTGTGTGATGGCAGGTATATTGACCACCTGTTGTGTGTGATGGCAGGTATAGTGACCACCTGTTGTGTGTGTGATGGCAGGTATAGTGAGCACCTGGTGTGTGTGATGGCAGGTATAGTGACCACCTGTTGTGTGTGTGACGGCAGGTATAGTGACCACCTGTTGTGTGTGTGACGGCAGGTATAGTGACTACCTGTTGTGTGTGATGGGAGGTATATAGTGACCACCTGTTGTGTGTGATGGCAGGTATAGTGACCACCTCTTGTGTGTGATGGCAGGTATAGTGACCACCTGTTGTGTGTGTGATGGCAGGTATAGTGACCACCTGTTCTATTTTTGGACCAGTGTTGGCCTTCACCTTGGGCGGCCTCTTCAGCAAAATGTACCTCACTTTGGAAGGTAGGTCCCGGATGTTACTGGATTCAATTTGGTTTAGGTTTGTTGAATCAAGTTTCATTCAGTTTGATTAATTTTGCATGTGTCAAATCATACTAATCAATTCCGACGATTTCAATGCAGTTTTATTTCATTCCGTTTTTCTTTTAACTCATACACTTCTTCACGTCGGACGATATTCATTCGTATGATTTCACTTCAGTGTCGTTGAACTAACTTTGTCTCTTCTGATCTGGTGTAATATTAACTTTAATTCATTTTAGCATAACGTAAGACAGTCTACATAGATCTATGAATTTCTACTTGTTTTATAGTTTTCCGAACCTCTACTTGTGTAATTCGTGAGTAACATTGTGGTGTAACAGTTTGGTAATTAAAGAAAGTTAAAAAGTTAAGATTTCATAGCCTGTCGGCACGGGATGATGAAATATGGACCCCCCCCCCCCCCCCCCCCCCAACCTAAATTGAGAGCGTATTGGCATTGCATGAAGACTATTCATATGGACCTTCTGAGGTACCTCTGTATCTGCTCCTTTGTCCTGCTGCTTGACGTGCAGCAAAGGTCTGAGCTATCTCATGTGGAAAGAGTTCAGCTGCCTGCCATGTCAACTGTACACCGTCCAAGCTTCACAGAGATACAGCAGAGATGGCAAAACAACTGCACGATACACTTTGAGCTTGGTATGCAGGCTTATTCCTCGTCTTTCCCACACCTTGTCTTGGAGTCTGCCAAAGGATGCACCAGCCCTAGCAATCCTCTGTGCAACTTCATCGTGGACGTTGGCAGTTCGTGATAACGTGCTACCAAGGTAGACAAACTTATCTGCCACTTTAAGTTTCTGGACGTTGACAGAGAGGATTGGCTCTTTGTAGGGGGTTGCAGGAGGTTGTTGATTCAGTACTCCAGTCTTCTTCGTGCTGATTGTGAGAACGAAGTCGTCACAGGCTTTGGCAAGCTGGTCCATACTCCCCTGCATTTCAGACTGTGTCGCAGCATTCAATGCGTAGTCACTGGCCAGGAGAAAGTCACCGGCAGTGTCTCCCTGGACTCTGGTTTTGGCTTGTAGCCTCCTCAAGTTGAAGAGCTTTCCATCAGTCCGGTATTCAAAGCCAGCTCCGATGTCACAATCTCGCAAAGCATCCGTCAGCATAGCAGAAAACATCATACTGAAGAGGGTAGGCGCTAGCACGCAGCCCTGCTTGACGCCATTTAAAACAGGGGATGTCTGTGAGTAATCTCCTTCATCCTGCCCTCTTGCTTGCATACCGTCATGGCACCGACTAACCATTGAGATGAACTTTGAGGGGCATCCAAACTGGGCCATGATCTTCCACAACGCTTCACGGCAGACTCTGTCGAATGCCTTTGTCATGTCCACAAATGAGGTCAACACTCTTCATCATGATGATGTTGATGACATTCTTCATCATGATGATGTTGATGACACTCTTCATTATAATGATATTGATGACACTCTTCATTATAATGATGTTGATGACACTCTTCATTAAAATGATGTTGATGACACTCTTCATTATAATGATGTTGATGACACTCTTCATTATAATGCTGTTTATGACACTCTTCATTAAAATGATGTTGATGACACTCTTCATTATAATGATATTGATGACACTCTCCATTATAATGATGTTGATGACACTCTTCATTAAAATGATGTTGATGACACTCTTCATTAAAATGATGTTGATGACACTCTTCATTATAGTGATGTTGATGACACTCTTCGTGATGATGATGTTGATGACATTCTTCATTATAATGATGTTGATGACACTCTTCATGATGGTGATGTTGATGACACTCTTCATTATAATGATGTTGATGACACTCTTCATTACAATGATGTTGATGACACTTTATTACAATGATGTTGATAACACTCTTCATTATAATGATGTTGATGACACTTCATTATAATGATGTTGATGACACTCTTCATTATAATGATGTTGATGACACTCTTCATTATGATTATGTTGATGACGCTCTTCATTATAATGATGTTGATGACACTCTTCTTTATTATGATGTTGATGGCACTCTTCATTATGATAATGTTGATGACACTCTTCATTATAATGATGTTGATGACACTCTTCATTATGATGATGTTGATGACATTTTTCATTATGATGATGTTGATGACACTCTTCATTATCATGACGTTGATGACACTCTTCATTATAATGATGTTGATGACACTTCATTATGATATTTGATGACACTCTTCATTATAATGATGTTGATGACACCTCTTCTTTATAATGATGTTGATGACACTCTTCTTTATTATGATGTTGATGCACTCTTCATTATGATAATGTTGATGACACTCTTCATTATAATGATGTTGATGACACTCTTCATTATGATGATGTTGATGACATTTTTCATTATGATGATGTTGATGACACTCTTCATTATCATGACGTTGATGACACTCTTCATTATAATGATGTTGATGACACTCTTCATTATAATGATGTTGATGACATTCTTCATTAAAATGATGTTGATGACACTCTTCATTATAATGATGCTGATGACACTCTTCATTATAATGACGTTGATGACACTTCATTATAATGATGTTGATGACGCTTCATTATAATGATGTTGATGACACTCTTCGTTATAATGACGTTGATGACACTCTTCATTATCATGATGTTGATGACACTCTTCATCATGATTATGCTGATGACACTCTTCATTAAAATGATGTTGATGACACTCTTCATTATGATGATGTTGATGACACTCTTCATTATAATGACGTTGATGACACTCTTCATCATAATGATGTTGATGACACTCTTCATTATAATGACGTTTATGACACTCTTCATTATAATGATGTTGATGACACTCTTCATTATAATGATGTTGATGACACTTCATTATGATGATGTTGATGACTCTTCATTAAAATGATGTTGATGACACTCTTCATTATGATGATGTTGATGACACTCTTCATTATGATGATGTTGATGACACTCTTCATCATGATGATGTTGATGACACTCTTCATTATAATGATGTTGATGACACTTCATTATGATGATGTTGATGACACTCTTCATTATAATGATGTTGATGACACTCTTCATTATTATGATGTTGATGACACTCTTCATTATAATGATGTTGATGACACTCTTCATTATAATGATGTTGATGACACCCTTCATTATAATGATGTTGATGACACTCTTCATATAATGATGTTGATGACACTCCTCGTCGTGACGATGCTGACGACAATGATGTGCGGAATCCAGCCATCTTAGTCTCTGTCTCTTTCAAAGGATGTTCTGGTTTCTTCCAGAACCACGTGTTGAGATTAATTGCGTCTCACCAACATCCCAAAACTTATATCCGTAATCAAGATGATGTTCATGAATGTAGTGGTAGTGATGGTAATATGATGATAATGATGAAGATGATGATGAGGAGGAGGAGGAGGGAGGAGAATGATGATGATGATGATGATGATTGATGATGATGATGATGATGATGATGATCTTACATTGCAGAAACTACTATGTCACCTCGTGACCCGCGATGGGTGGGAGCCTGGTGGTTGGGATTTTTGTTGTTTGGGTCGATGGGGATTCTGGCCTCCATTCCCACGCTCTTTTTGCCCCGTCGACTGCGGCCTCAGCCCCATTTGCGCCAGTTGGAGGCGGCCCGAAAACGCGCAGCCAAGGGACGC
>CM065747.1:12124161-12131661 GCA_033310375.1 Conus canariensis | reverse complement strand
TGTGTGTGTGTGTGTGTGTGTGTGTGTGTGTGTGTGTGTGTGTGTGTGTGTGTGTGTGTGTGTGTGTGTGTGTGTGTGTTTCTGTTCACTATCTGACGGTATCCATCGCTTTATTCGTCGGGTCTCTGATTTTCTTTCCTCCTGTCTTTTTTCTCTGTGTTTTTCTGTCTTTCTTTCTTTCTCTCTTTTTGTTTTCTTTTTTCCTTTCTTTCTTCTTTTTCTTTTGAAACTTTTATGTGGATATCATTATGTTAAACGAACTTCAAAGTTTTCTTTCTCTTTTTTTTCGGTGTGGGTAGATGATGTGAAAAGTATTTTATGGAGTGGCTTGAACACATGCAAGAACAATGGTTGGTATTTTTGTTGTCTGAGACTTCACACGTCCTTCTGGCCCACACAGACCCTGTTTACCATGATCTACTTCATAGATATGTGGCACACACACATCCTGTTTACCATTACCATGATCTACTTCATAAATATGTGGCACACACACATCCTGTTTACCATGATCTACTTCATAGATATGTGGCACACACACATCCTGTTTACCATGATCTACTTCATAGATATGTGGCACACACACATCCTGTTTACCATGATCTACTTCATAAATATGTGGCACACACACATCCTGTTTACCATGATCTACTTCATAGATATGTGGCACACACACATCCTGTTTACCATGATCTACTTCATAGATATGTGGCACACACACACATCCTGTATACCATGATCTACTTCATAAATATGTGGCACACACCCATCCTGTTTACCATGATCTACTTCATAGATATGTGGCACACACACACATCCTGTTTACCATGATCTACTTCATAAATATGTGGCACACACACATCATGTTTACCATGATCTACTTCATAAATATGTGGCACACACACATCCTGTTTACCATGATCTACTTCATAGATATGTGGCACACACACATCCTGTTTACCATGATCTACTTCATAAATATGTGGCACACACACATTCTGTTTACCATGATCTACTTCATAGATATGTGGCCCACACACATCCTGTTTACCATGATCTACTTCATAGATATGTGGCACACACACACATCCTGTATACCATGATCTACTTCATAAATATGTAGCACACACACATCCTGTTTACCATGATCTACTTCATAGATATGTGGCACACACACATCCTGTTTACCATGATCTACGTCATAGATATGTGGCACACACATCCTGTATACCATGATCTACTTTATAGATATGTGGCACAAACACATCCTGTTTACCATGATCTACTTCATAGAAATGTGGCCCACACAGTTCCTGTTTACCATGATCTACTTCATAGCTATGTGGCACACACACACATCCTGTTTACCATGATCTACTTCATAGATATGTGGCACACACATATCCTGTATACTATGATCTACTTCATAGATATGTGGCACACACACATCCTATATACCATGATCTACTTCATAGATATGTGGCACACACTTCCTGTATACCACGATCTACTTCATAGATATGTGGCACACACAATCCTGTATACCATGATCTACTTCATAGATATGTGGCACACACACATCCTGTTTACCATGATCTACTTCATAGAAATGTGGCCCACACAGTTCCTGTTTACCATGATCTACTTCATAGATATGTGGCACATACACATCCTGTTTACCATGATCTACTTCATAGAAATGTGGCCCACACAGTTCCTGTATACCATGATCTACTTCATAGATATGTGGCACACACATCCTGTTTACCATGATCTACTTCATAGATATGTGGCACACACACATCCTGTATACTATGATCTACTTCATAGATATGTGGACACACACACATCCTGTTTACCATGATCTACTTCATAGATATGTGGCACACACATCCTGTTTACCATGATCTACTTCATAGATATGTGGCACACACCCATCCTGTTTACCATGATCTACTTCATAGAAATGTGGCCCACACAGTTCCTGTTTACCATGATCTACTTCATAGATATGTGGCACACACACATCCTGTTTACCATGATCTACTTCATAAATATGTGGCACACACACATCCTGTTTACCATGATCTACTTCATAGATATGTGGCACACACACACATCCTGTTTACCATGATCTACTTCATAAATATGTGGCACACACACATCCTGTTTACCATGATCTACTTCATAGATATGTGGCACACACACACACATCCTGTTTACCATGATCTACTTCATAAATAATGTGGCACACACACATCCTGTTTACCATGATCTACTTCATAAATATGTGGCACACACACATTCTGTTTACCATGATCTACTTCATAGATATGTGGCCCACACACATCCTGTTTACCATGATCTACTTCATAGATATGTGGCACACACACACATCCTGTATACCATGATCTACTTCATAAATATGTGGCACACACACATCCTGTTTACCATGATCTACTTCATAGATATGTGGCACACACACATCCTGTTTACCATGATCTACGTCATAGATATGTGGCACACACATCCTGTATACCATGATCTACTTTATAGATATGTGGCACAAACACATCCTGTTTACCATGATCTACTTCATAGAAATGTGGCCCACACAGTTCCTGTTTACCATGATCTACTTCATAGCTATGTGGCACACACACACATCCTGTTTACCATGATCTACTTCATAGATATGTGGCACACACATATCCTGTATACTATGATCTACTTCATAGAATATGTGGCACACACACATCCTGTTTACCATGATCTACTTCATAGATATGTGGCACACACATCCTGTTTACCATGATCTACTTCATAGATATGTGGCACACACCCATCCTGTTTACCATGATCTACTTCATAGAAATGTGGCCCACACAGTTCCTGTTTACCATGATCTACTTCATAGATATGTGGCACACACATCCTGTTTACCATGATCTACTTCATAGATATGTGGCACACACACATCCTGTATACTATGATCTACTTCATAGATATGTGGCACATACACATATCCTATATACCATGATCTACTTCATAGATATGTGGCACACACACATCCTGTATACCATGATCTACTTCATAAATATGTGGCACACACACATCCTGTATACTATGATCTACTTCATAGATATGTGGCACACACATCCTGTATTCCATGATCTACTTCATAGATATGTGGCACACACAGTCCTTGCTTTCTGGATCTATTTTACAAGTATGTGGCCCATCCAATCCCTGTTCGCTCTGACCTACTTTAGAGATATGTGGCCCATCCAATCCCTGTTCGCCCTGACCTACTTTAGAGATATGTGGCCCATCCAATCCCTGTTCGCCCTGACCTACTTTAGAGATATGTGGCCCGTTCGATTCAGGTTTACCCTGACCTGTTCATATAAATATGACTCTTTCAATCCCTGTTCACTCTGATCAACTTCATAGGCATGAGTCCTACCTAAACGCTGTTTACCCTGGCCTGTTCATATAAATATGACTCTTTCAATCCCTGTTCACTCTGATCAACTTCATAGGCATGAGTCCCACCTAAACGCTGTTTACCCTGGCCTGTTTGAAAGATATGTGGCCTACATACACCCTGTTTACCTTCAGCAGTGTCACAGTGTACGACTAACTCAGTCCCTGTTCACCCTGACCTGTGTCACAGTGCATGACCAACTCAGTCCCTGTATACCCTGACCTGTGTCACAGTGTATGATCAATTCAGTCCCTGTTCACCCTGACCTGTGTCACGACTAACTCAGTCCCTGTTCACCCTGACCTGTGTCACAGTGTACGACTAACTCAGTCCCTGTATACCCTGACCTGTGTCGCGACTAACTCAGTCCCTGTTCACCCTGACCTTTGTCACAGTGTACGACTAACTCAGTCCCTGTATACCCTGACCTGTGTCACAGTGTATGATCAATTCAGTCCCTGTTTACCCTGACCTGTGTCACGACTAACACATTCCCTGTATACCCTGACCTGTGTCACGACTAACTCAGTCCCTGTATACCCTGACCTGTGTCACAGTGCACGACTAACTCAGTCCCTGTATACCCTGACCTGTGTCACACTGTATGATCAATTCAGTCCCTGTTCAACCTGACCTGTGTCACAGTATATGATCAATTCAGTCCCTGTTCAACCTGACCTGTGTCACGACTAACTGAGTCCCTGTTCACCCTGACCTGTGTCACAGTGTACAACTAACTCAGTCCCTGTATACCGTGACCTGTGTCACAGTGTATGACCAATTCAGTCCCTGTTCAACCTGACCTGTGTCACGACTAACACATCCCCTGTATACCCTGACCTGTGTCACGACTAACACATTCCCTGTATACCCTGACCTGTGTCACGACTAACACAGTCCCTGTATACCCTGACCTGTGTCACGACTAACTCAGGCCCTGTTCATCCTGACCTCTGTCACAGTGTACGACTAACTCAGTCCCTGTATACCCTGACCTGTGTCACAGTGTATGACCAATACAGTCCGTGTATACCCTGACCTGTGTCACAGTGTATGACTAATTCAATCCCTGTCACAGTGTATGACCAATACAGTCGCTGTTTATCCTGACCTGTGTCACAGTGTATGACCAATTCAGTCCCTGTTTACCCTGAACTGTCTAACAGATACCGTTTCCACACTGCCTTCCTCACCTCTCGAGTCGTGGGCAGCTTGTTTTACACGCTGGCTCTCCTCACCGTACTGCTGAAAAACGTGCAGTTTGCTCCTCACCAAGAACATGACGTCATCGACGACACACTTCCGGCGGAAGCGGAAAGACTGATGCTGGAGACTCAAGGAACCGCTCAGAAGAGAATGAAACGAGACGGAGATGCGGATGACGACTTCCGATTTACGGGAGGAGAGAAGATTTGCAAGAGGAACAACAGTAATGTTTAACAGCACATCTGTCGCCTTTTCCAGATTTGAAGGGACGGCTGGTTTGGGTGTTTTTACTTTGCGGGTTTTGTTTAATGGATTTCAGAACGCTTCAACGTGCGCACTCTCCAGTACACACACACACACACACACACACACACACACACACACACACACACACACACACACACACACACACACACACACACAACACACGCACGCACGCACGCACGCACGCACGCACGCACGCGCGAGCACGCGTGCACATACACTCTCTCTCTCTCTCTCTCTCTCTCTCTCTCTCACTTACTCAACTTAAATCTATACCAGCAACACACTTCCAGTAAGGTTAGACTGATTGATTGATTGATTGATTGATTGATTGATTATTTGATTGATTGGATCGACTGGTTAATTTGTGGATTGATTGACTGGTTGATTGATTGATTGATTGATTGTAAAACTGATTACTTGTTAGCTTTCAAGGATGAATTTTTAAGTCTTAGCTAGACCCAAATCTGTCCTCTTTATCCACATATCAATACATAATTCATTTAATTAAATGAAAGCACTTCAAATCTAATGATAATGCTACGGGCACATGTCATCCACACTGACAATTCGGCCTGAAAGTATCGCAGATAGGACGGTAATGACTACGAGTACATGCAAATTCCAATGACAAATCAGCATGAAAGCACTGTCACTATACTTATAATAACTATGGCATTGTAAGAGAACGTGTTCAGTAAGAGAGAGAGAGAGAGAGAGAGAGAGAGAGAGAGAGAGAGAGAGAGAGAGAGAGAGAGAGAGAGAGAGAGTTCTCCGTAAGAAGATGTGTTTAACGTATTTTCGGAGAAAACTTACATTGCTACAGATTAGACTAATCCCCAGGTTGGACCAAGAACAATATATGAAATGTATAAATCCATAGCCCACGTAAACTATTGCAAATGTGACGATGTAAAGATGGTGTAAATTATCGCAACGATCTTCTCATACAGTTTATGTAAATTTGAAAAATATTAATGTATTATGTGCTTATGTCAGCCATTTGGACAATGATAATGTACAGTTTATGCAAGTCATTTTGAACAATGATGATATACAGTTTATGTGAAAGATTTGAACAATAAAGATGTAGAGCTTATATAAACTATTTTAACAGTAATAATGTATGACTTCCGTAATTCATATAAGAAATAACAAGATGCAAAGCATATAAACGTACTCCCAGTTTATCTTGAATATGCGTGAGATATTCCATAAAGAGGAAAAACCGTTTTGGGCCATTATAGCCGTTAGTAACGGCTATTCTGGTAACATCGGCCATCATCTGTGACCCATAATGAACATACCTACAAATTTTCGGAAAGATCGACAGAGTACTTTCTGAGATATTCCATAAAGAAGAAAACTGTTATGGGCCGGTATAGCCGTTAGTAACGGCTATAACGGTAAACATCCGTGACCCATAATGAACATACCCACACATTTTCAGAAAGATCGGCCAAGTACTTTCTAAGATATTCCATAAAGAAGAAAAACAGTTATGGGCCGTTATAGCTGTTAGTAACGGCTATAACAGTAAAATAAAACATTGGGCAGGATCTGTGGTACATATTGAACATACCTACAAATTGTTAGAAAGATCGGCCAAGTACTATCTGAGATAGTCCATGAAAAAGAAAAACCGTTAGGGGCCGTTATAGCCGATAGTAACGGCTATAACGGTAAAATAAAACATCGGGCATGATCCGGGACCCATAATGAACATACCTTCAAATTTTCAGAAAGATCGGCCAAGTACTTTCTAAGATATTCCATAAAGAAGAAAAACCGTTATGGGCCGTTATAGCCGTTAGTAACGGCTATAACGGTAAAATAAAACATCGGGCAGGATCTGTGGTACATAATGAACATACCTACAAATTGTTAGAAAGATCGGCCAAGTACTATCTGAGATATTCCATGAAAAAAAAAAACCGTTAGGGGCCGTTATAGCCGATAGTAACGGCTATAACGGTAAAATAAAACATCGGGCATGATCCGTGACCCATAATGAACATACCTTCAAATTTTCAGAAAGATCGGCCAAGTACTTCTAAGATATTCCATAAAGAAGAAAAACCGTTATGGGCCGTTATAGCCGTTAGTAACGGCCATAACGATAAAATAACACATCGGGCGGGCATGATCTATGACCCATATGAAAATACCTTCAAATTTTTAGAAAGATCGGCCAAGTACTTTCTAAGATATTCCATAAAGAAGAAAAACCGTTATGGGCCGTTATAGCCGTTAGTAACGGCTATAACGGTAAAATAACACATCGGGCATCATCCGTGACCCATAATGAATATACCTACACATTTTCAGAAAGATCGGCCAAGTACTTTCTGAGATATTCTATAAAGAAGGAAAACAGTTATCAGCCGTTATAGCCGTTAGTAACGGGTATAACGGTAACATAAAACATCGGGCATCATCCGTGACCCATAATGAACATACCTACAAATTTTCAGAAAGATCGGCCAAGTACTTTCTAAGATAATCCATGAAAAAGAAAAACAGTTATGGGCCGTTATGGCCGT
>CM065747.1:12114161-12119161 GCA_033310375.1 Conus canariensis | reverse complement strand
GTCAAAGATAGACCCTTATACATCAAATATGTCAAAGCTTTGACAACTTTAAACTAAAATACAATAAAAAATAAAAAAAAAATTGGAGTAAATTATCCTTCCCAAGGACACGAAGCCGATCCCAGGGATCAAACACGGGGACATACGATTATATATCAATCCACTTTCCAGTTCGGTTAACATCATTCCTTTTATGAAGGATTTTTTTCCAGTCAATAAACACATTTCCATGTGCATACAAAGCAATACGACAATAGACATCTTTAGCTTGATTTTTTTTAATTGATAACAAAGCAACCAATAATTTAAACAACATAAAAATGATAATTCTTCATTCACTCTCCTGAAACACCGACGAACAAACAAGTACGAGACGAGCGGCGCCGGCAGGTAGGGGGCGCGACAGAAAGGACTCCTTACTTCCCATCTTAAACATTATGTCGCACAAACGATACCAACGTTCCGCGACTCCACCCGACTTCTCTTCTTCTTCCTAAAATACTGGTTCACTCAAAATTGAGTAGATCACCAGCGCGCATGTTAAAAAAAAAGAAAATGCGACTCAGCATGTTGGCCCCTGGAGCAAAATTTGGCAACAAGGGGTCGCACATGAAATTTCAAAGGTTAAAAGCAATGGCTAGGTTAAGGCCTAGGTAACCATAAAATATATGGGAAAGTTAAAATAGAAAAGTCAATCAATATGCAGATCTCAGGATTGTCTTATCAATTTGATTTTTAAAAGAGACTGCATTTGTGGCAATCTTGATGGCACCCGGCAGTGAGTTCCACAGCCTTACAGAACTGGGATAAAATGAATGTAAATGGCTGTCAATATTTGATGCAGGTATGGTATAAGATTGACCGCCACTCCTGGTGCTACTTTTATTAAATACTAGTTGTTCCATTGGGATATCAATTAGTTTAGCTCTGCCTTTGAAGAAGGTATTAAGTTTAATAATGGCTCTTCTCTCTTCTAAGGGTTTCCATTCTAATTTCCTCATGTTCTTCCTAGTATTCCCTTTCTCTCTGATAAGGTTCCCTGTTACGAACCGTGCTGCTCTCTTCTGAATCTTTTCGAGGTTATCAATGTCCTTTAGATTGTAAGGATCCCAGACTGAGCAACCATATTCCAGTACTGGTCTAACCAGTGTTTTATAGCAGTCATCCTTAACCTTTTGGGGGCAGTCGTTGATGTTCCTGTATAAGAAAGCTAAGATGTTGTTTGCTTTCTTACATACTAAATTGTAATGTTCTTTCCATTTGAGACGACTATCTATAATCACGCCTAAATATTTTGCAACTGAAAGACAGAAGACCAAACACACAACAGCAATATGAAATCACTGGAGTATGACAGAAGACCAAACACACAACAGCAATATGAAATCACTGGAGTATGACAGAAGACCAAACACACAACAGCAATATGAAATCACTGGAGTATGACAGAAGACCAAACACACAACAGCAATATGAAATCACTGGAGTCTGACAGAATGGACGGCTTTAATTAATTCAGAAATCGACACTAGTAACTTCCTTTATACTCTTCCCGCAACAACAAAAAGGGAGACAAGTACGACCAAGCAAACATGAAAAAAACACCCAACCCCGGTTGTCTCCACTCGAAAACTGAAAATTTTTCACTCTTTCTATACTAAGGACCGCATATCAGGTCCTTATATTTACAACCTTTGTATACTAAGGACCGCACATGCGGTCCCAAGCTTTGAAATTTTTCTCCGAAGTGAGCGAATCTTTGGTACGAAACTACTTGTTACATATAGCTCCTGCATACTAATTAGAGTGCAGGTGTGCTGGGCTTTGCAAGCTGAATGCTCGCTAGCAGACGCCGTTCACACAACGTCACCAGCTCAATTTGGCATGACGTGGCAACAAGGCGTCGTCTGCTACTACGTCCAGCAGCATGCATGGTGAAAGAAACACTACAAATCACCGTTACAATGTGACTGAAGCCCTTGAATTGTTGCAAACATTTGAATAAACTTAGGGCATAAAACCGATTTATGTACATGTTTTGTTCATAGGGTGTGTGACACCCCTAATTTTACTTGACGCGCAAAATCTGATTTTCTTTGTCATACTGCATTACCAAATAAACAGAAAAAATAACTTTGCTATATTGTTTGTGGTTTCTCAATCATTTTCAAACATAACTTGAAAAAATCACGTCTATGTTCATTCACTTCTTTTTTTTTTTTTTGATTATTGAAAAAATTATAAATAGAAATGGTCAGTTTCTGGGGGAAATAAGGGAGATAATAGCTAGTATATAGTGAGTTAACACTGTTCATCACGAGAACTCGTTTCCAGTGTTGCTGAGGAGAGGAGAATAGTAATGCGTGCTCAGTAACTTTCTCTTCTGTGAAAAGGAAAATACGATCTGACCTGATGCTGCGCTTTCCGCATAATCAGTTACCACAGAGGGAAAGTCCACAATCAGTTATCACAGAGGGAAAGTCCACAATCAGTTATCACAGAGGGAAAGTCCACAATCGGTTTTCACAGAGGGAAAGTCCACAATCAGTTATCACAGAGGGAAAGTCCAAATTAATTACAGTCAGTCAGTTTTAGTTCGTACTGGTGCCTCCATGATGATCACATGTGTGTGTGTGTGTGTGTGTGTGTGTGTGTGTGTGTGTGTGTGTGTGTGTGTGTGCGTGCGTATGTGTGTGTGTGTGTGTGTGTGTGTGTGTGTGTGTGTGTGTGTGAGAGAGAGAGAGAGAGAGAGAGAGAGACTGAGAGACAGAGACAGAGAGACAGAAAGTGTGCGTGCATGCGTGCGTGCGCGCGCGCGTGTGTGTGTGTGTGTGTGCGTGCGTGCGTGTCCGCGAGTGCTCGTGCACATCCACATTCACACATGTGTTTGCCTCTGTTTTTGAGTTTGCCTGCTTGTGTATACTTGTCTCCAATTCACAATTGCCTGTTTCTGTTTTCATGCCGCTAGGTCAGTGTTGAACGATGAGATGTGCATATAATTATTTATTGTCCGTTCCCTTGTCTAAAGGCTATATGAACAGCTTCTGTCTGTCTGTCTGTCTGTCTGTCTCTCTCTCCTCTCTCTCTCTCTCTCTCTCTCTCTCTCTCTCTCTCTGTCACACACACACACACACACACACACACACACACACACAACACACACACACACACACACACACACACACACACACACACACACACACACACACACACACACACACACGTACACACGTATACACACACACATTCAGAAATCAAGCATCACAGGCTTCTATGGTCACACTGTTTTAAGCGTATGTTTCTCTCTGTATTCTCACGTGTAAACATTGTAATACGAACATTGCATTTATGGTGATACTGGTTCTGAGTGTCTCAAACTTCTCTTTGGATGACAGTTCTTATTCAGCATTTCACACATTTCTGTGAGCTTTTACATATGTACACAAGGATGTGAGATCACACGGGCGGTCACTTTGGTTCAAAGTGTTACAAATCCAGCACATGGAAAACCTCCCGGTGCTGATGTCCATATGAGTCACACTATTCTGTTCAAAGTGTCAGGGACTGTGCACACATCTGCTGAAGTCATCTGTCATGATAGTGGATACAAGGGTCAGCAACTGTGCACACATCTGCTCATGTCATGTCTGATAATACCATTCAAACGCCTTCCTAATTCCAAATACGTCTGCTCATGCCATTTGTAATGATGTTGGTTCGACGTGTTGCTAATTCTACACAAATATACTCATGTCATTTGTAATGATGCTGGTTCAACGTGTTGCTGATTCTACACAAATATGCTCATGCCATTTGTAATGATGCTGGTTCAACGTGTTGCTGATTCTACACAAATATGCTCATGCCATTTGTAATGATGCTGGTTCAACGTGTTGCTGATTCTACACAAATGTGCTGATGTCATTTGTAATGATGCTGGTTCAACGTGTTGCTGATTCTACACAAATGTGCTGATGCCATTTGGAATGATGCTGGTTCAACGTGTTGCTAATTCTACACAAATATGCTCATGTCATTTGTAATGATGCTGGTTCAACGTGTTGCTGATTCTACACAAATGTGCTGATGTCACGTATGATGATCTGTTTCACAGTGTTCCTAACTCTGCACAAGTCTGCTCTTGTTATCTGCGATGAGAGTTGGTCAAAGTACTCCCAACTCCCTACAAATGTACTCATGCCACGTATCATGGCAAGAATCAAATTGCTCCAAACCCTACACAAAATTCCTTATCCTCATACCTGTGCGTGTCACACGACGACACTGGTTTAAGTTGTCATCACAGCACAAATTGGCGTCCACATGTGTCACATGACAATACTGGTTTAAGTTGTCGTAAACGCAGCACATACCAATTGTCATCACGTGATAAGACTGGCTCAAGCTGATAACTCCACACATAGAAACTGCCATCCTGATGTCCATACGTGTCACGTGGTAAGACTGGTTCAAACTGTCATCCACTCAGCACATAGAAAATCTCCTCGTGCTGATATTCATACGGGTCACACCAATCTGCTTCAGGGGCGTGTCATTCAAGGTCAGGTCATTGGGAAGGTCAAGGACGTCGGACATCTCGCCTTGTTCTTCCAGTTCAGACTGGACGTCGTCCAGCAGGTCACGGTGCTCCTGGCAGCTTCTCCGTAATCGCAGCTGATGAATATCGTGACGCAGGCTCAGGAGCTGACGTGCCAAATGGTGATCCATTGACCGCATCTCTCTCTGTGAGTAAACATCATTGTCGCCATCATTATCATTATCAGAAGCCGCAGCAGCAGCAGCAGCAGCAGCAGCAGCAGCAGCAGTAACAGCAGCAGCAGTAACAGCAGCAGCAGCAGCAGTAGCAGCAGCAACAGCAGCGGCAGCAGCAGCACTATCAATAACATCTTTATCTGGGACATGTCATCAGTTGATCATATGGATCACCCCAAACTCACCTCTATCAATCGATCTGCCACCAAAACTGTCAAGAGAATCAT
>CM065747.1:12101661-12106661 GCA_033310375.1 Conus canariensis | reverse complement strand
TCAAATTTCAATATCACTTGCCGCAGTAAGAAGACATGTCAGATGGTATACTACTGGTGACATGTCAGATGCTATAGCACTGGTGAAGACATATCAGATGGTATACTACTGGTGACATGTCAGATGGTACACTACTGGTGAAGACATGTCAGATGGAATACTACTGGTGACATGTCAGATAGTATACTACTGGTGAAAATATGTCAGATGGTATACCACTGGTGAAGACATGTCAGATAGTATAGTACTGGTGAAGACATGTCAGATGGTATACTACTGGTGATATGTCAGATGATATACTACTGGTGAAGACATGTCAGATAGTATACTACTAGTGAAGACATGTTAGATGGTATACTACTGGTGAAGACATGTCAGATGGTATAATACTGGTGACATGTCAGATGGTATACTGCTGGTGAAGACATGTCAGATGGTATACTACTTGTGACATGTCAGATGGTATACTACTGGTGAAGACATGTCAGATCGTATACTACTGGTGAAGACATGTCAGATGGTATACTACTAGTGACATGTCAGATGGTATACTGCTGGTGACATGTCAGATGGTATACTACTGGTGAAGACATGTCAGATCGTATACTACTGGTGACATGTCAGATGGTGTACTACTGGCGAAGACATGTCAGATGGTATACTACTGGTAAAGACATGTCAGATGGTATACTACTGGTGACATGTCAGATGGTATACTACTGGTGACATGTCAGATGGTATACTACTGGTGAAGACATGTCAGATGGTATACTACTGGTGACATGTCAGATGGTATACTACTGGTGAAAGCATGTCAGGTGATATACTGCTGGTAAAGACATGTCAGATGGTATACTACTGGTGACGTCAGATGGTATACTACTGGTGAAGACATATCAGATGGTATACTACTGGTGACATGTCAGATGGTATACTACTGGTGACATGTCAGATGGTATACTACTGGTGAAGACATGTCAGATGGTATACTACTGGTGAAGACATGTCAGATGGTATACTACTGGTGAAGACATGTCAGATGGTTTACTACTTGTGACATGTCAGATGGTATACTAGTGGTTAAGACATGCCAGATGGTATACTACTGGTGAAGACATGTCAGATGGTATACTACTGGTAAAGACATGTCAGATGGTATACTACAGGTGACATGTCAGATGGTACACTACTGGTGACATGTCAGATGGTATACTACTGGTGAAGACATGTCAGATGGTATACCACTGGTGACATGTCAGATGGTATACTACTGGTGAAGATATGCCAGATGGTATACTACTGGTGACATGTCAGATGGTATACTACTGATGAAGACATGTCAGATGGTATACTACTGGTAAAGACATGCCAGATGGTATACTACTGGTAAAGACATGTCAGATGGTATACTACTAGTGACATGTCAGATGGTACACTACTAGTGACATGTCAGATGATTTACTACTGATGTAGTCAGTGTTCAGTCTCTATGGCCAGGAACTGTTGTCCAGAACAAAAGAAACGGACTGAAATCATAAAACAAAACAGAAAGCAAACACTCACCCAGCCATCTTTTTCCTCAGCAATATATGCACTCCTTATTCCGTCTGTCCTTCGTTCAAAGTCTGCTTAATCTTCAGTTTATCCTACCGTTCCTCCAGTCATTCACACACCCAACCACTCCCTCCCTCCTCCCCCTATTGACAACGACCCCTGTCCCTCACGCCCCCCCCCCCCCCCCCCCCCCCTTTCCGCCACATGGTGTGCGTGTTGTTGATCCAATCTAAAGGGACATTTTTTCCGCTGACCCGAGAAGCCATCATTACGCACGACTTAGGTCGCAGTAATCGGGCGTAATGAAGCGTCCCTGAAACGTAGCGGTAAGTATCTGGGACCCCGGCGACACCCCTCCAGCCCGTACAGTGCCGGTGAACGGGGAACTGCTTGCTACTACAACCAGACTGACACACGGTTCATTTTTTTGAAAGGCGCACCTGCTGGTTAGTTATGGGTGACCACACCCTTTGTGGAATGGATGGAGGTAAGGGGAGGGGGGGGGGGCAGATGGCAAGTTCTAAATATACACCTCCTTGTCTGATTTCCAAAAAAAAAGAAGAAACTTCCCTCATTCTTCGATTGAGAGTAGTGCAGTAAATGAAATGGTCCAGAGGCTTCCATCATACAGCCTTTCAAAGGTGACAATAATTTGAGTTAACCCCTTAGTGCCATAAACGGCTTTGGTCCTCGTGATCGTGGGTGATTTTTTAACTGTCCACTGAGAGAAAGGGTCAAGTGTCAGATGCCACTAGTGACTGAGAGAGAGGGTCAAGTGTCAGATGCCACTAGTGACTGAGAGAGAGGGTCAAGTGTCAGATGCCACTAGTGACTGAGAGAGAGGGTCAAGTGTCAGATGCCACTAGTGACTGAGAGAGAGGGTCAAGTGTCAGATGCCACTAGTGACTGAGAGAGAGGGTCAAGTGTCAGATGCCACTAGTGGCTGAGAGGGAGGGTCAAGCGTCAGATGCCACTAGTGACTGAGAGAGAGGGTCAAGTGTCAGATGCCACTAGTGACTGAGAGAGAGGGTCAAGTGTCAGATGCCACTAGTGACTGAGAGAGAGGGTCAAGTGTCAAAATCCCACTAGTGACTGAGAGAGAGGGTCAAGTGTCAGATGCCACTAGTGGCTAAGAGAGAGGGTCAAGTATCAGATGCCACTAGTGACTGAGAGAGAGGGTCAAGTGTCAAATGCCACTAGTGACTGAGAGAGAGGGTCAAGTGTCAGATGCCACTAGTGACTGAGAGAGAGGGTCAAGTGTCAGATGCCACTAGTGACTGAGAGAGAGGGTCAAGTGTCAGATGCCACTAGTGACTGAGAGAGAGGGTCAAGTGTCAGATGCCACTAGTGACTGAGAGAGAGGGTCAAGTGTCAGATGCCACTAGTGACTGAGAGAGAGAAAACTGAGCCTCAGACTGACGCTTGTTGTTGACAGAGTGGGGGTTAAATGTCAGATTGCTGCTCAATGTTGACAGTGAGGGGGTTAAATGTCAGATTGCCGCTCGTTGCTGATAGAGAGAAAATTCAGCCTAAGACTGACGATTACTGGCAGAGAGGGAATTAAATGCCAAATTGCCGCTCAATGTTGACAGAGAGGTGGTTAAATTTCAGGCTGCTGTTTCTTGCTGATGGAGGGGAGGCGGGGGGAGGGGGGGGGTGCGTCAAAACTTCTGCCACAGTATGGTGTTTGGCCTGACAATGGCACAGCCTGAATGTCACTGTGTAAATGTGTCACCATACAGAAGATAAAAATAACACAAAGTAATGTCACTGTGTAAACGTGTCACCATACAGAAGACACAAACAATACAAAGAAATGTCACTGTGTAATTGTGTGACCATACAGAAGACACAAAAACACAAAGCCATGTCACTGTGTAAATGTGTCACCATACACACGACAGAAACAACACAAATTAATGTCACTGCGTAATTTTGTCACCATATACACGACAGAAACAACACAAAGTCATGTCACTGTGTAAATGTGTCACCATACACACTAAAGAAACAACACAAATTAATGTCACTGCGTGATTTTGTCACTATATACACGACAGAAACAACACAAAGTCATGTCACTGTGTAAATGTGTCACCATACACACTAAAGAAACAACACAAATATATGTCACTGCGTGATTTTGTCACCATATACACGACAGAAACAACACAAAGTCATGTCGCTGTGTAAATGTGTCACAATACACACTAAAGAAACAACACTAAGTAATGTCACTGCGTGATTTTGTCACCATATACACGACAGAAACAACACAAAGTCATGTCACTGTGTAAATGTGTCACCATACACACTAAAGAAACAACACAAATTAATATCACTGCGTGATTTTGTCACCATATACACGACAGAAACAACACAAAGTCATGTCGCTGTATAAATGTGTCACCATACACACTAAAGAAACAACACTAAGTAATGTCACTGTGTAAACGTGTCACCATACACACGACAGAAACAACACAAAGTAATGTCAATGTAAGCAATGTCACTGTGTAAATGAGTCACCATACAGAAGAAAGAAAGAAACAGCACATATTAATGTCACTGTGTAAATGTGTCACCATACACACGACTGGAATGATACAGAAAAGAATTCTAAAAATAACAGGCAAACCTTCCCTCCCCCCCCCCCCCCCCCCTCCTCTGTTTAAAAAAAAAAAAAAAAACCTTTTTCACCCATTCAAGGTTTATCACACACCCCCCTCCCCGCCCCTACTCCCTACCCTCCTCATCATTCCTCTCCCCTTCCCTCCCTCTCTTCATCTGCGTGTCTATCACTCACTCCCCCTCTCTCTCTCTCTCTCTCTCTCTCTCTCTCTCTCTCTCTCTCTCTCTCCCTCTCTCTCTCTCTCTCTCCTTCTGTCTGTCCGTCTGTCTGTCTGTCTGTCTCTCTCTCATAACATTTTCTGAGTGTTTGTTTCTAAAATGTTCCCAGTTTTAGCTCGTTAATTTCTGTTATCCCCTTTCCAGAGTAAGAGTCTAATTAGGAACAAAAATGTACTCGGTTATCTGTCATAAGAAAATCATATCATCGTCTCATCATCATCATCATCATGATCAGCAGCAGCAGCAGCAACAGCAGCAGCAGCAGCAGCTTCGTTATCAACATCATCATTATCATCAGCAGCAGTAGCAGAGGCAGCGGCGGTAGCAAGAACAGTAGCGGCAACAACATACCTCTCTCTCTCTCTCTCTCTCTCTCTCTCTCTCTCCTCTCATCCTTCTCTTCCTTCCCTTAATCCTTCCCTTCATGTGGGATTGTGTTGTTGTGAGGCTTGTATAGAGAGAGAAACTCTAACAAACATGAATGCAAACTTATTGCACTATTTCAAATGTCCGAGCATCCCGTCTTTCTGTCCTGCTAAGTCTAATTCTCTTGATGAGGTCCACAAATTGCTACACAAACAGATGGCACACGATGG
>CM065747.1:12076661-12099161 GCA_033310375.1 Conus canariensis | reverse complement strand
CGCGCGCGTGCACGCACACACATACACACACGCACGGACGCACGCGCGCACACACACACACACACACACACATACACACACACACACACACACACACACACACACACACACACACACACACACACACGACATGTCTAATGTCCATGTCTAAGCGGGTCTTCATACGCTCTGTCACGTGACAATCGTAAGCGAGAAAAGGCAGTTCCATCAGGAAACCTATTTTTAAAGCTATTCATCCGACATGCACTATTCATCCGACACGCACTATTCATCCGACACACACTATTCATTCGACGCCCACTATTCATCCGACACATAATGGTGAATCTGTCTTTAAAGATGTTATTCATCTGACTCATAATGGCTGAATCTGTCTTTAAAGATGTTATTTATCTGACACATAATGGTGAATCTGTCTTTAAAGATGTTATTCATCTGACACATAATGGTGAATCTGTCTTTAAAGATGTTATTCATCTGACACATAATGGTGAATCTGTCTTTAAAAATGTTATTCATCTGACACATAATGGCTGAATCTGTCTTTAAAGATATTATTCATCTGACACACAAAGGGCAGAATCTGTCTTTAAAGATGCTATTCATCTGGCATTCAATGGCTGAATCTGTCTTTAAAGATGTTATTCATCCGACACATAATGGCTGAATCTGACTTTAAAGATGTTATTCCTTCGACACTCAGTGGCTGAATCTGACTTTAAAGATGCTATTCATCTGACATTCAATGACTGAATCTGTCTTTAAAGATGTTATTCATCTGACATTCAATGGCTGAATCTGACTTTAAAGATGTTATTCATTCGACACTCAATGGCTGAATCTGACTTTAAAGATGTTATTCATCTGACATTCAATGGCTTAATCTGTCTTTAAAGATGTTATTCATTCGACACTCAGTGGCTGAATCTGACTTTAAAGATGTTATTCATTTGACATTCAATGGCAGAATCTGTCTTTAAAGATGTTATTCATTCGACACTCAATGGCTGAATCTGACTTTAAAGATGCTATTCATCCGACACGCAAATGGCAGAATCTGTCTTTAAAGATGTTATTCATTGGACATGCAATGGTTGAATCTGTCTTTAAAGATGCTATTCATCGGACATGCAATGGTTGAATCTGTCATTAAAGATGCTATTCATCGGACATGCAATGGTTGAATCTGTCTTTAAGATGTTATTCATCCAACATGCAATGCCTGAAAATGTCTTTAAAGATGTCATTCATCCGACACAAAATGGCTGAATCTGTTCAGCTAGATACAGTGGTCGAGCCTGTCTTTACACAAAAGCAAGAAGAGAATTACTGCACCGCCGAACAAAATTACAAACTAGAAAACACACGCAACGCGTTTCCACCTGTCTGGTCTTCCTCAAGCAAAAACAAATAGCATGAAGGCAATGAAAATGAAGAACGAACGGACAATCACTTATCTTCTTCGAACTAGGTGCAAAATTTGGTCTTGTGTGAAAGACTAAAACTACGGCATGGAACAGGGGTTGAAAGGGAAACAATATGGGTTAGAAGAAGAAAGAAGAAGAAGAAGAAGAAGAAGAAGAAGAAGAAGAAGAAGAGGAGGAGGAGGAGGAGGAGGAGGAGGTGGAGGAGGAGGGGCAGGAGGAGGAGGAGGAGGAACAAGAGAGGGAGCAGGAGTAGGAAGAGGAGGAGGAGGAAAGAGAAGAAGGATATAGGAAACTGGAAAAGAAAGTAGGATAGAACACAACAAATACACACACACGCATGCGTGCGTGCGCGCGCGCACACACACACACACACACACACACACACACACACACACACACACACACACACGCACGCACGCACACACCTCCTCCTCCTTTTTCTACCTGTCCCATGATGCACAGCCCATTACTGACCACTGTCCGGGACAGCCGGAGTAGCTTTGTGCGAAGCGCCAGAGCCTCTTTGTGTGGAGAGCTAGAACAGCTTTGTGATGACAGCCAAAGCAGCTTTGTGTGGAGAGCCAGAGCAGCTTTGCGTGGACAGCCGGAGCAGCTACGTGCGGAGAGACAGAACAGCTTTGTGTGGAGAGCCAGAGCCTCTTTGTGTGGAGAGCTAGAATAGCTTTGTGGGGACAGCCAGAACAGCTTTGTGATGACAGCCAGAGCAGCTTTGTGTGGAGAGACAGAGCAGCTTTGTGTGGAGAGCCAGAGCAACTTTGTGTGGACAGCCAGAACATCTGTGTATGGACACCAGACAGCTTTGTGTGGAAGCCAGAGCGCTTTGTGTGGAGAGCAGAAAGCTTTGTGTGGGACGCCAGACACTTTCTATGACAGCCAGAGCAGCTTGTGTGAGCAGTGCAGTTTTGTTGGAAAGGTTGTGTGCACAACGTCAGTTCCCTTTGCACCTGGCACTTTGTGTGCAGACTGCTCGTGAAAGGTTTGTCTCAGTCAGTTCCACTTCCTCACTCTGTGTCTCAAAGGTGTGTCATCAACTGTCAGTTCCCCTTCCTCACTCTGTGTCTGTGTTCAAAGGTGTGTTACCAACTGTCAGTTCCCTTCCTCCCTCTGTGTCGCAAAGGTGTGTCACAACTGTCAGTTCCCTTCCTCCACTCTGTGTCTGTGTCAAAGGTGTGTCACCAACTGTCAGTTCCCTTCCTCACTCTGTGTCTGTGTCAAAGGTGTGTCACCAACTGTCAGTTCCCTTCCTCCACTCTGTGTCTGTGTCAAAGTGTGTCACCAACTGTCAGTTCCCCTTCCTTTCCACTCTGTGTCTGTGTCAAAGGTGTGTCACCAACTGTCAGTTCTCCTTCCTCCACTCTGTGTCTGTGTCAAAGTGTGTCACCAACTGTCAGTTCTCCTTCCTCCACTCTGTGTCTGTGTCAAAGGGTGTCACCAACTGTCAGTTCTCCTTCCTCCACTCTGTGTCTGTGTGCAAAGGTGTTTCACCAACTGTCAGTTCCTTTCCTGCACTCTGTGTCTGTGTCAAAGGTGTGTCACCAACTGTCAGTTCTCCTTCCTCCACTCTGTGTCTGTGTGCAAAGGTGTTTCATCAACTGTCAGTTCCCCTTCCTGGACTCTGTGTCTGTGTCAAAGGTGTGTCACCAACTGTCAGTTCCCCTTCCTTCCCACTCTGTGTCTGTGTCAAAGGTGTTTATCAACTGTCAGTTCCGTTCCTTCACTCTGTGTCTGTGTGCAAAGGTGTGTAATCAACTGTCAGTTCCCCTTCACTCTGTGTCTGTGCAAAGGTGTGTCACAACTGTCAGTTCCCTTCCCATTCTGTGTCTGTGTGCAAAGGTGTGTCACCAACTGTCAGTTCCCTTCCTTCACTCTGTGCCTGTGTCAAAGGTGTGTCACCAACTGTCAGTTCCCTTCCTGGACTCTGTGTCTGTGTCAAAGGTGTGTCATCAATTGTCAGTTCCCCTTCCTCCACTCTGTGTGAAATGTGTGTCACCAACTGTCAGTTCCCCTTCCTCCACTCTGTGTCTGTGTGCAAAGGTGTGTCACCAACTGTCAGTTCCCTTTCCTCCACTCTGTGTCTGTGTCAAAGGTGTGTTATCGACTGTCAGTTCCCTTCCTTCACTCTGTGTCTGTGTGCAAAGGTATGTCACCAACTGTCAGTTCCCTTCCTCCACTCTGTGTCTGTGTGCAAAGGTGTGTCACCAACTGTCAGTTCCCTTTCCTCCACTCTGTGTCTGTGTGCAAAGGTGTGTCATCAACTGTCAGTTCCCTTCCTCCACTCTGTGTCTGTGTGCAAAGGTGTGTCACCAACTGTCAGTTCCCATTCCTGGACTCTGTGTCTGTGTGCAAAGGTGTGTCACCAACTGTCAGTTCCCCTTCCTTCACTCTGTGTCTGTGTGCAAAGGTGTGTCATCAACTGTCACTTCCCTTCCTCCACTCTGTGTCTGTGTGCAAAGGTGTGTCACCAACTGTCAGTTCCCATTCCTGCACTCTGTGTCTGTGTGCAAATGTGTGTCACCAACTGTCAGTTCCCCTTCCTGGACTCTGTCTGTCCACACTGCTTTCAAAGTGTGTCACAACTCAATTTGACGTAACACTTTGAGGTTTAATTTCATTTGATGCATCCATCTCTGACTTTCTACATTTTTACTCATTGCTATTTTGACGACAATGTTAAGCTCGATGAAATCGTACCAAAAAAGTTGTTCGTAAATATCTGTTGTTTTTTTTAAACCTGAGAGTTTGTCAGTTTCTGTCACAGTGTAAAATAATGTGCTGAACAGTGTAAATATTGCGCTGAACAGCGTAAATATTGTGCTCAACGGTGTAAATATTGCTAAGTGAAAATCAAACCCCAAAACCTTGTTTGCATGTACACAGCCTTTACCATACATTCAAATCAAACGTCCACTCTCTGTTTAGCATGCACATTCAATCTAATCTCCATTTCCAATCTCAAATCCATTATCCATTTACATACAAAACTAATATAATATCTGCTTGGGTGGGATTTTGTAGCATTTCAACTGAATATTCTGAGATCTGAATTTTTGCAGGAGAGGGTAGCACAGCACAAAATGCACTTCACTTTTTATCTTCTCTCTGCAAAGCTGGCTGATGAATCGGCATCGCTATGGAAACAGTGATGGTTATAGTGCTCCGCAATTTCAAAAGCACCAAGTGTAAATCTAGTTGTCACACACTTTAAATGCCAGTCAAGATCCAACAGTAGAGAGGTTTTAACATTAGGCACGGTGCAATAGGACCTGTCAACTTTAAATCTTTCGCAATTAATAACCCACATGATATGCCATTCTTGCCATCTGCACGCGATTAGTCTATCGCTCAAGATTTGGAGAAAATCATCAATTGTATCAGTCTCTTGGTTTAGTCAGACATAGCCAAACCCATACGTACACGGTTTACAGCGAACATTTGAGGTCCAGTTACTTTTGTACTTTCGCCAAAATCAAACAACGTACCATAAACCTTACATGGTAGGCTAATTTACGTTCATCCACTCTTTTTGATTTTAACCAAAACTCACACTCACATGTATGTGCATGGGGGTGGGACAGAGAGAGAGAGAGAGAGAGAGAGAGAGAGGGGGGGGGGGTAGGGAGAATCTTTATTCCCGATGTAAAAGATAAGCAAGGAGATGCTTTTTTCATCTGGCCTTCTTCCCTTCAGGGAGTAAGGATACTAAGCTATTAACACTTTTACACAACATGAAATTGATTATAATGAAATAGTGTTGATTCGTGTTATCATAAAAGAACACACACACACACACACACACACACACACACACACACACACACACACACACACACACACTAGCCAGCTAGCAATCCTCAGCATCATTTATTGAATCGCGGTCATGGCACTACACTCGCACAATGTGTCTTCACATTTCGCACAATGTGTCTTCACATTTCGAACAATGTGTGTTCACATTTCGCACAATGTATCTTCACATTTCGCACAATGTGTGTTCACATTTCGCACAATGTGTGTTCACATTTCACACAATGTATCTTCACATTTCACACAATGTGTCTTCACATTTCTCTTTTTTTTAATTTATCAAAACCATGGCATTTTCTTTTAAATATACAAAATATGAAATTAGCCACCAATCTTTAAACAGTGGAAAACGTGTTCACATGGACGGATGATGTGAAGAGAGAACGAAAGCTTGTAGCGATGGGGCTCCGCGGGGAGCAGGGGAGGTAACATAATCCTCCATTCATTACAACAGTGTTTCACTCAAAGAGGTCCACACCTTATGAACAGGTTTCATCCTGAGTGATATATTGTATGCATACTACACATGTGTAACATCTACAATGGACCATAGCCATGAACAAAAATGTTACAGTTCACAGTGATACACTGTCAACTATAAAAATGTGTACAGTGGGATATAAATAAGACTACATCTTTCGATGATAAGCAAAGGGAGAAAACCATGACATGTATGACTGTAATGTTGTAATTTCATGGACCGCATTGATGACAATGGTTCACTGGTACACTGTCTCCATCGAAAAACTGTAGCTTCAGTAATGGCAATACTGTAGGGAAACTGAATCCTGTAAAAATCACTAACAATCTGTTACTATACATGTCTTGATCAGTGCTGTAGGGAAACTGAATCCTGTAAAAATCACTAACGATCTGTTACTATACATGTCTTGATCAGTTCATGATTAGCATATGTCTGGTCTTTTTTTTCCTTTGCTCAATGTCACCTGTGTGGAAAAATTCTGATACATATGTGGAAAATTCTGTTTGCTAGATGTAATGTATGTGTTGAACACATTGTTTGCTTGATGTAAGATATGCGCAGAAAATTCTGTTTGCTTGATGTAATATATGTAGTAGTACTTCGGTTTTATGTCTGTTCACATATGTGATATTACAAAGAGAGAGAGAGAGAGAGAGAGAGAGAGAGAGAGAGAGAGGAGAGAGAGATGCATAAATGTCTGTGACTATGTAAGTGTATGCATAATGTGGTTATCTAAGTGCATATAAATGTCCCTCTAAGCATCCCTACAACATAACCTGCAAATAATCTTAAAGTAAATGCTTAACTGGACTACAAATTAAAGAAAAAAACAACATTGAAGGCAAACTTTCAATCTGAAAAGACATCACACAAAGACATGCCTGATAATGGTGGTAAATGAGCTTGAAGAGGTAAACAGTCAAACAGCAGATGCTTGCTGGTTATTCTTCGTTCTCCACAAATACATATTGCTTTGTTTGTATATTAATTTTTTAAGGCAACAAGTTTTAATTTATAAAATATTTGAAATAAAATTTCTGTACTGGTACATATTTTTCACTTGTAAATGAGCAATGCTGTTTACATGTTCATACTTAATTAAATAAGTGCTTTTTTCAGCCACACCAAGATGGTTCAGTATTGTCTAATAATCATTCTGGTTCTGCTTTTGTCATACCATCACAAAAGGTTGAAACAATACATTCTATCGGAAAAGGCAGATCAATATTTATCACCGAAATGGTAGCTGGTATTACGGCGTTGTCACATTTAATTGACTTGCCACAATCACAGTTACTTGTGTGGATTCAATGTCTGTTCTGCAAACCATAAAATTTCCAAATACCGTTTCGAACAACTTTCTTGTAAATGAAATATGTCATCTTATTCATGTTTTGATGTGCAAAGGAACTGATGTCACCTGTTGGATTCCATGGCATTGTGGTATTTCGGGGTAATGAGCTAGCTGATAGATACGCAAAGAGAGGAGCCAGAAATGAAAAGTGCGCCATGGTATTGAACATATCCTTTTCTTTACCTGAAGTCAATCAATTAAAGCAAACCGTCTAGTGCCGATTCAGAAAACACTACAAAACTATGCAATATATGTGATGAACATTATGTTTGCTTGATGTAATACATGTGTTGAACATTATGTTTGCTTGATGTAATACATGTGTTGAACATTATGTTTACTTGATGTAATACATGTGTTGAACATTATGTTTGCTTGATGTAATGCATGTATTGAACATTATGTTTGCTTCATTTAATACATGTGTTGAACATTCTGTTTGCTTGATGTAATACATGTATTTTGCATTCTGTTTGCTTGATGTAATGCATGTGTTGAGCATTCTGTTTGTTTGATGTAATACATGTGTTGAACATTCTGCTTACTTGATGTAATACAGGCGCAGAAAACTCTATTTGACCGAGGTAGTTCCTGTGTGGACAAATCTGTTTGACTTAATACCATTTTGGAAAATACTATTTGTTTAATACGATGAACTAACAGAACTGCATGAAGTACACACATGGAACCTAGTATTTGCGTCTTTGCTTGATGTTAATACCTGAACATAAAATTCTGCGTGCTTGATATAATCTCAATGTGGAAAATTCTGCTTGTTTATGTAATCACAGAGTGGAATATTCTGTTTGCTTGATGTGGTACATGTTCGGTAAATTTTGTTTGTTCGATGTGGTACAAGTGTTACAAATTTTGCTTGTATAATCTGATATATTAGTCGGTAATTTTCTTTGCTTAACAATTAAGTAGTGGGGGAAAACAAGTGCAGGCTAACAATTCTTCAGTCGTTATAATAATGACTTGGCAAAGATTTGAACTTTTAAAAAAAATGAAAAAAAAAAATGAAGAAAATGGGGAGAATATATTATAAATATGAGAAACCCTTCACTAACTGCCGGAGGGAACCATCGTAGTAATTTTCTTTGCTTAATATAGGACATGCATGGTAATTTTTGTTTGCTGGATGTGGTACATGGTAGATTCTGTTTGACTGATTTGGTATGTATGTGGTGCATTCTGTTTGCTTGATGTGGAACATGTGTGGTAAATTCTGTTTGCTTGATGCGGAACATGTGTGGTAAATTCTGTTTGCTCGATGTGGTTACATATGTGGTATATTCAGTTTGCTTGATGTCGTTATATTATGTAGCAAATTCTGTTTACTTGATGTGGTACATATATGGTCAGTTTCTTTTGCTTGATATGGAGAGAGAGAGAGAGAGAGAGAGAGAGAGAGAGAGAGAGAGAGAGAGAGAGAGGTTTGTATGGTCAACGAGGTGTATACACTTTGAAGTCAAGATAAAACACAGAGCTGAGTCTAAAGGTCAGTAAAGGTCAATAAGAAAAACCTAATTCTAAAAACAAACTACACTGAAACAAACGCCCTAGAAACTTGGCTAAGCCAAAGAATTATAGCATACTGCAAATTGAAATGAACTAATTACTCCAGCACATCAGAAATCAACATGGTGTGTAGAAAAAGAACCTACAGAGCGCCAGCGTGTGGAAAATGTTGACAGTATGTGCTGCTGGTGCGCAACCTGCTGCCAAACTGTGCCAACATGAGGAAACTGTCGACAATATGTCCTGCTCACTTGGAAACGGTTGCCAAACTGTGTCAACATGAGTTAACTGTCGACAGTATGTCCTGCTAACATGGAAACAGTTGCCAAACTGCGTCAACATGAGCAAACTGTCGACAATATGTCCTGCTAACATGGAAACAGCTGTTTAACTGTGCCAAACATGGTAAAGGTCACCACACTGTCTGTATCAACATATTGAAACGTCATCATACTGTCTGTATCAGCATATTGAAACGTCATCATACTGTCTGTATCAGCATATTGAAACGTCATCATACTGTCTGTATCAGCATATTGAAACGTCATCATACTGTCTGTATCAACATATTGAAACGTCATCATACTGTCTATATCAACATATTAAAGCGGTCACGGCGCTGTCTGTTTTGAATGAACACAGTCAGCACACTCTCTGTTTTCACATGAACACAGTCACCACACTGTTTTGACACGAACACAGTCGCCATACTGTTTTCACATGAACGCAGTCACCACACTGTTTTCACATGAACGCAGTCACCACACTGTTTTCACATGAACGCAGTCACCACACTGTTTTAACATGAACGCAGTCACCACACTGTTTTCACATGAACACAGTCACCACACTGTTTTCACATGACACAGTCACCACACTGTTTTCACATGAGCACAGTCATCACACTGTCTGTTTTCACATGAACACAGTCACCACACTGTCTGTTTTCACATGAATACAGTCACCACACTATTTTCACATGAACACAGTCAGCACACTGTTTTCACATGAACAGTCACTACACTGTCTGTTTTCATATAAACACAGTCACCAAACAGCTTGCTTTACCATGGAAACGGTCATCAAACAGCTTGCTTTACCATGGAAACGGTCATCAAACAGTCTGAGCTAATGTTGAAACAGTAACAAGCTGTCTCCATTAACATGACGGAATGGTCGCCAACATGTCTCCATTAACATGACGGAATGGTCGCTAACCTGTCTGCATTTACACGGAAACGATTACAAACTGTGTTAACACAGAAACGGTCGCCAAAATGTCTCCATTCACATGGAAACGATTACCAAACTGTGTTAACACAGAAACGGTCGCCAAAAATGTCTGCGTGAGCATGGAAACGATTACAAGACCGTGTCAACATGGAAATGGTCGCCAATATGTCTGCGTTACCAAGGAAACGGTCGCCTACCGGCACACCAACATTCACCGTAACACCCGTCAGCTCTGCGCCCACAATGGACACACATTTGGCGTGCTGGGACAGCACACTACACACATCAGGTCTGCGCTCACAATGGACACACATTTGGCGTGCTGGGACAGCACACTACACACATCAGTGCTGCGCTCACAATGCGTCCATTCGGCGTGCTAGGACACCATACTCGTATCATTGCCACGGCGATGGTAGTGGTGGTGTGGTGGAGGTAGGTGACGATGCTAGTGGTGGTGTGGTGGAGGTAGGTGGCGATGGTAGTGGTGGTGTGGTGGAGGTAGGTGGCGATGGTAGTGGTGGTGTGGTGGAGGTAGGTGGCGATGGTAGTGGTGGTGTGGTGGAGGAACGTGGGGCAGCAGTGGACAGTAGGAGGGAAGTCCTGGGAGAGGGAAGAGGGGGTTCTGGTGGTGACCGTCGCACGTGCTTCCTTTCTCCACGCGGACCGTTACGAATTTTCCGAGAAGATGAAGTTGACAAACTCTGAAATACAGGAATGAAAAAATCTATCATTTAGTCATCACAGATATGATACTTTAAAGAAGCATATACTGAACGAAGGGCGATGAGAGAGAAGAACAGGAAGCGGCAAGAGAAACAGCGTAAATGAACACAACTGCAGACACGTTCTCAGAAAGAAACCACTGACGAACAGAAGACACTGGCAATCAAAAAGAAAGCGAAGACTACCACACACAGGTATCTAGGAAGACAATAGGGACATTCAGAAACCATGCGGCTAGAGACAAAGCATAATACAGACAGACGGACGAATAACAAGAAACGGAAGAATAAGAGGAAATAAAGCGCTGATGACTTTTTAGACAGACAGGCAGCTAAACAGGAATCCTAGCCACACAGAACAACAGGAACCATAGACAAACAGAACAAACAGGAACCCTAGCTAAACAGAACAAACAGGAACCCTAGCTAAACAGAACAAACAGGAACCCTAGCTAAACAGAACAAACAGGAGCCATAGACAAACAGTACAAACTGGAATTCTAGACAAACAGAACAAACAGGAGCCATAGACAAACAGAACAAAAAGGAACCCTAGACGAACAGAACAAACTGGAACCATAGACGAACAGAACAACGGAGCGGAAACTGCACAGGAAGCAACGACAAACAGAAAAGCAGACAGACAAACAGAAATAAAGCAAAGACAAGCAGAAAGACAGACAACTAGACACAGACCAAAGACAAACAGGAAGACAGACAAACAGAAATAAAGCAAAGACAAGCAGAAAGACAGACAACTAGACACAGACCAGAGACAAACAGAAAAGACAGACAAATAAGAATAAAGCAAAGACAAACAGAAAAGACAGACAACTAGACATAGAGAAAAGACATCCAGGCCGACAGACAAATAGACATAAAGCAGAGAGAGAGAGAGAGAGAGAGAGAGAGAGAGAGAGAGAGAGAGAGAGAGAGAGAGAAACATGTAAACAAATGTTGAAGTGTTGGATAGCCAGATGAACACAACAAACACTGATGTAACAAGCCTTTGTGCTGTTCTTCAGGTGTTCTTCAACAAACAAACCAACAACACAAGTAAACATGCAATGGGGAAAAACAAGTATGTATGTGTGTGTGTATGGGGGGGGGGGGGGGGGGGAGTTGATTTCTCACTGACTGTGAAAATGATCTAAAGGTATAGGATGGCTAGGGGAGGGAGGAACGTAGAACACCTCTCATAACTGTTGTTTCCACAGTACTCAACGTAGAACACCTCTTAGAAATCTTGTATTATTTCCATAGCGCTTCACGTAGGACACCTCTTATAATCGGTGTATTGTTTCCACTATGCATAACGTAGAACACCTCTATCATATCTTGTATTGTTCCCACAGTGTTCAACATAGAAGACAGCAATACGCCCAGGATTCCCACCCCAGCAATGAAGGACACAGACAGACAAGAATTCCCACCCCAGCAATGAAGGACACAGACAGACAAAGAAAATTCCCACCTCCAGCAATGAAGGACACAGACAGACAAAGAAAATTCCCACCTCCAGCAATGAAGGACACAGACAGACAAAGAAAATTCCCAAACCCCAGCAATGAAGGACACAGACAGACAAAGAAAATTCCCACCTCCAGCAATGAAGGACACAGACAGACAAAGAAAATTCCCACCTCCAGCAATGAAGGACAGAGAACGAGAAAGAGAGTTCCCACCCCCCAGCAATGCTGTTCTGGCCTGAGGAAGACCAAAAGAGGTCAACACTTGTGTTTGTTTTGAAATTCGTTCTTTGGTTTGGCGTGACAGTAACTGTTGTAATCTAATCACAGTAACTGTTGTAATCTAATCACAGTAACTGTTGTAATCTAATCACAGTAACTGTTGTAATCTGATCACAGTAACTGTTGTAATCTAATCACGGTAACTGTTGTAATCTAATCACGGTAACTGTTGTAGTCTAATCACGGAAACTGGTAATTTAATCACGGTAACTGTTGTAATCACAGTAACTGTTGTCATCTAATCACAGTAAATGTTTGTAATCTAATCACAGTAGCTGTTGTAATCACAGTAACTGTTGTCATCTAATCACAGTAACAGGTGTAACCTAATCACCTTTGTAGTTGATCATCACAGTGACTGTTGTAATCTAATCACAGTAACTGTTGCAATCACCTTTGTAGTTGATCATCACACCAACTGTTGTAACTTAATCTCCTTTGTAGTTGATCATCACACTAAGTGTTGTAACCTAATCACCTTTGTAGTTGATCCTGCCATCCTTGTCGATGTCGGCCACAGAGATCATCTGATCCACCTGGTCGTCTGTCAGGGGTTCTCCACACGTGGTCACCACCTTCCTCAGCTCGTTGGCGTCGATGTGGTCGTCCCCGTTGTAGTCAAAGAACTGAAAGGCGTTGAGCATGAGGTCGCGCTGCTCCTGGCCGCGAGGCATCTTCAGGTCCTTCATGTACTTCTTGAACTCCTCCCACTCGATCATCCCCGAGTCTGGCGTCACAGAAAGGGGTCATGGTCATGGTCAAAGAGGAGAGTACAGACAATCCCCAGTGTGATATCACAGATAGGGGTCAAGGTCACTGAGGAGAGTACAGACATCCCCCAGTCTGGCATCACAGACAGGGGTCAAGGTCACTGAGGAGAGTACAGACATCCCCCAGTCTGGCATCACAGACAGGGGTCAAAGTCAGTGAGAGGAGTACAGACATCCCCCAGTCTGCCATCACAGACAGGGGTCAAGGTCACTGAGGAGTGTACAGACAGGTGCACCACGCCCAGTCGGTCCATCCCGCTCTCGCCCCGCACACCCCCCCCCCTTCCCCCAACCATGCACCCCCACCCCACCCCTCCATTCACCTCAGAGATAGTTTGGGTTTTTTTTTTTATCTGGGAGATAATTGATCTATAAACTCACCCTCTTCATTCACCTCAGAGACAGTTTGTTGTTTTTCTGGGATTGATTGACCTATAAACTCCCCATTCTATTCACCTCAAAGATAGTTTGTTGATTATCTCGGAGATAACTGGCCTACAAACTCCCCTTTCAGTTCACCCCAGAGATGGTTTGTTGGTAACCTAGGAGATAATTGGCCTATAAACTCCCCACTCCTACTTTGTTGGCTATCTGGAAGATATTTAGCCCCCCTCCCCCCCCCAAAAAAAAAAAAAAACAACAACAACAAAAACTCTCCCTTCAATTCATCCCAGAGATAGTTTGTTGGTTATCTGGGAGATAATTCGCCTATGAACTCCCCGTTCTATTTACCTCAGAGATAGTTTGTTGGTTATCTCAGAGATAACTGTCCTATAAACTCCCCCTTCAATTCACCTCAAAAATAGTTTGTTGGTTATCTGGGAGATAACTGGCCCATGATTTCCCCACTCTATTAACCTCAGAGAGTTTCTTGATTATCTGGGAAATGATTGGCCTATAAACTCGCCCTTCAATTCACCTCAGAGATAGTTTGTTGGTTATCTGGGCACTCATCACTCCATTTACCTCATGAAATAGTTTGTTGGTTATCTGGGAGATGATCCCCCCGCGCCCCTCCATTCACCTCAGATATAGATTGCTAGTTATCTGGGAGATAATTGGCCAATAAACTCCCCACTCCATTCACCCCAGAGATACTTTATTGGTTACCTGGGAGATAAGCGGCCTATAAACTCCCCTCTCCTACTTTGTTGGGAAATATTTAGCCTATACCCCCCCCCCCCCCCCCCCCCCCCCCCTTAAATTCACCTTACAGACAGTTTGTTGGTATTCTGGGAGATAACTGGCCTATAAACTCCCCACTCCGTTTACCTCAGAGATAGTTTGTTGGTTATCTGGGAGATAATTGGCCTATAAACTCCCCACTCCGTTTACCTCAGAGATAGTTTGTTGGTTATCTGGGAGATAAATGGCCTATAAACTCCCCACTCCGTTACCTCAGAGATAGTTTGTTGGTTATCTGGGAGATAAATGGCCTATAAGCTCCCCACTCCGTTACCTCAGAGACAGTTTGTTGGTTATGTGAGAGAGGATTGCCCTATAAACTCCCCCTCTCCATTCACCTCAGAGACAGTTTGTTGGCTATGTGAGAGAGGATTGCCCTATAAACTCCCCCTCTCGATTCACCTCAGAGACAGTTTGTTGGTTATGTGAGAGAGGATTGCCCTATAAACTCCCCCTCTCCATTCACCTCAGAGACAGTTTGTTGGTTATGTGAGAGAGGATTGCCCTATAAACTCCCCTCTCCATTCACCTCAGAGACAGTTTGTTGGCTATGTGAGAGAGGATTGCCCTATAAACTCCCCCTCTCCATTCACCTCAGAGATAGTTTGTTGGTTATGTGAGAGAGGATTGCCCTATAAACTCCCCCTCTCCATTCACCTCAGAGATAGTTTGTTGGTTATGTGAGAAAGGATTGCCCTATAAACTCCCCCTCTCCATACACCTCAGAGACAGTTTGTTGGCTATGTGAGAGAGGATTGCCCTATAAACTCCCCCTCTCCATTCACCTCAGAGATAGTTTGTTGGTTGTCTGGGAGATAATTGGCCTATAAACTCCCCACTCCGTTACCTCAGAGACAGTTTGTTGGTTATGTGAGAGAGGATTGCCCTATAAACTCCCCCTCTCCATTCACCTCAGAGACAGTTTGTTGGTTATTTGGGAGAAAACTGACCGATAAACTCTCCACCCCTTTTACCTCAGAGATAGTTTGTTAGTCATCTAGGGGATGATTGGCCTGTAAACTCTTCACCCTATTCACCTCAGAGATAGTTTGTCGTTTATCTGGGAGATAATTGGCCTATAAACTCCCCACTCCGTTCACCTCAGAGATAGTTTGTTGGTTATCTGGGAGATAATTGGCCTATAAACTCCGAACTCCGTTTAACTCAGAAATAGTTTGTTGGTTATCTGCGAGAGGATTGGCCTATGAATTCCCCCTTCAATTCACCTCAGAGATAGTTTGTTGGTTATCTGGGAGATCATTGGCCTGTAAACTCCGCCTTCTTGATCCAAACCCATCACTGGCAAACAGAAATCATTTCTTTGTTGATATGAAACAGAAAAACTTTCTTTGTTAATGTGAAACAGAAATACTTTCTTTGTTAATGTGAAACAGAAAGACTTTCTCTGTTAATGTGAAACATAAAATGCTTTCTTTGTTAATGTGAAACAAAAAAAATTCTTTGTTAATGAGGTCCAGAAAGACTTTCTTTGTTAATGTGAAACAGAAATTGTTTGTCTGTTAATGTGAAGCTGTATGGCAGCTGAAATTTCTCCCTCTCTCTACCGTCTACCCCCTCCCTCCACCCTCCCTCCCTCTCCCCTCTTAAGTTCTTCCCACACTGTCGTTTGCCGTCAATGGTCTGATCTGCCCCACAGTTATTTAGGGGGAGAGAGTCTAGAGCAGCCCCACTCCATCATCCCCCCCCCCCCCCCCCCCCCAATCTCCACACCCTTTTCCCCCTTCCACCCCATCCTTTCACCCCAACATCTACCCCCATCCCGATCTCCCCAACGGCAGCATTTCGGACCTCACGCTGTCGCTGACCATGGCGATGACCCTGTGAGGGGCATGCCCTCCGCCTGCATCACCATGGCGATGACCCTGTGAGGGGCGTGTCCTCCGTCTGCATCACCATGGTGATGACCCAGTGAGGGGCGTGCCCTCCGCCTGCATCACCATGGCGATGACGCTGTGAGCAGCGTGCCTTCCGCCTGCATCACCATGGCGATGACCCTGTGAGGGGCGTGCCCTCCGCCTGCATCACCATGGCGATGACCCTGTGAGGGGCGTGTCCTCCGCCTGCATTACTATGGTGATGACCCTGTGAGGGGCATGCCCTCCGCCTGTATCACCATGGCGATGACCCTGTGAGGGGCGTGCCCTCCGCCTGCATCACCATGGCGATGACCCTGTGAGGGGCGTGTCCTCCGCCTGCATTACTATGGTGATGACCCTGTGAGGGGCATGCCCTCCGCCTGTATCACCATGGCGATGACCCTGTGAGGGGCATGCCCTCCGCCTGCATCACCATGGTGATGACCCTGTGAGGGGCATGCCCTCTGCCTGCATCACCATGGCGATGACCCTGTGAGGGGCGTGTCCTCCGCCTGCATCACCATGGTGATGACCCTGTGAGGGGCATGCCCTCCGCCTGTATCACCATGGCGATGACCCTGTGAGGGGCATGGCCTCTGCCTGCATCACCATGGCGATGACCCTGTGAGGGGCATGCCCTCTGCCTGTATCACCATGGCGATGACCCTGTGAGGGGCATGCCCTCCGCCTGCCTCACCATGGTGATGACCCTGTGAGGGGCATGCCCTCCGCCTGCATCACCATGGCGATGGCCCTGTGAGGGGCATGCCCTCCGCCTGCATCACCATGGCGATGACCCTGTGAGGGGCATGCCCTCCGCCTGTATCACCATGGTGATGACCCTGTGAGGGGCATGCCCTGCGCCTGCATCACCATGGCGATGACCCTGTGAGGGGCATGCCCTCAGCCTGCATCAGCATGGTGATGACCTTGTGAGGGGCGTGTCCTCTGCCTGCATTACCATGGCGATGACCCTGTGAGAGGCATGCCCTCCGCCGCCATCACCATGGCGATGACCCTGTGAGGGGCGTGTCCTCCGCCTGCATCACCATGGTGATGACCCTGTGAGGGGCATGCCCTCCGCCTGTACCACCATGGCAATGACCCTGTGAGGGGCATGCCCTGCGCCTGCATGACCATGGCGATGACCCTGTGAGGGGCATGCCCTCTGCCTGCATGACCATGGCAATGACCCTGTGAGGGGCATGCCCTCCGCCTGCATCACCATGGCGATGACCCTGTGAGGGGCGTGTCCTCCGCCTGCATCACCATGGTGATGACCCTGTGAGGGGCATGCCCTCCGCCTGTATCACCATGGCAATGACCCTGTGAGAGGCATGCCCTCCGCCTGCATCACCATGGTGATGACCCTGTGAGGGGCATGCCCTCCCTCCTGCATGACCAATGCGATGACCCTGTGAGGGGCATGCCTTCCGCCTGCATCACCATGGCGATGACCCTGTGAGGGGCGTGTCCTCCACCTGCATCACCATGGTGATGACCCTGTGAGGGGCGTGTCCTCCGCCTGTATCACCATGGTGATGACCCTGTGAGGGGCGTGCCCTCCGCCTGCATCACCATGGCGATGACCCTGTGAGGGGCGTGCCCTCCGCCTGGATCACCATGGTGATGACCCTGTGAGGGGCGTGCCGTCCGCCTGCATTACCATGGCGATGACACTGTGAGGGGCGTGCCCTCCGCCTGCATCACCATGGCGATGACCTGTGAGGGGCGTGTCCTCCGCCTGCATCACCATGGTGATGACCCTGTGAGGGGCATGCCCTCCGCCTGTATCACCATGGCGATGACCCTGTGAGGGGCATGCCCTCCGCCTGCATTACCATGACAATAACCCTGTGAGGGGCATGCTCTCCGCCTGCCTCACCATGGCGATGACCCTGTGAGGGGCGTGCCCTCCACCTGCATCACCATGGTGATGACCCTGTGAGGGGCATGCCCTCCGCCTGCATTACCATGGCGATGACCCTGTGAGGGGCATGCCCTCTGCCTGCATTAGCATGGCGATGACCTTGTGGGGGCGTGTCCTCTGCCTGCATTACCGTGGCGATGACCCTGTGAGGGGCATGCCCTCCGCCTGCATTACCATAGTGATATGATGACCCTATGAGGTGCATGCCCTCCGCCTGCATTACCATGGTGATGACCCAGAAAGGAGCGTGTCCTCCGCCTGCAGTGCTGCCCCCTGTCAGTCCACTCTTCTGAGGAAGCGGCGCCGCTGTCAGGACCACGCCTTCCCACCCACCCCCCATCTCCCCTCCTCCCCTTCCCCCATTGATTGTACAGCCACCCACACCCCCACATGTCCACCCCTACCCCCACCCCCTCTCCCAGCCCTCTGTGGCTGACTCACTGTTGAGGTCCATGGTGCAGAGCACGTGGTGAACGTCCTGGTCGGAGGGGTTGTAGCCCAGGCCCCTCAGTAGGCCGCCCAGCTCCGAGGACGACACCTTGCCGTTCTTGTCCTTGTCGAAGAACTGGAACACCTCCAGCCATTCTGCACAGCGTTAAACCTCAATCAGTGATTACGGCATCACACGGCAGACAGAGAGAACGCGTGGAAGAAGGTGTCTAGCTGTTGGAAAAGATGTTTAGCTGTAGGAGAAGAAGGTTTCTAGCTGTAGGAACAGAAGGTGTCTAGCTGTAGGAACAGAAGGTGTCTAGCTGTAGGAACAGAAGGTGTCTAGCTGTTGGAAAAGAAGGTGTCTAGCTGTAGGAGAAGAAGGTGTCCAGCTGTGGGAACAGGTGTCTAGCTGTTGGAACAGAAGGTGTCTAGCTGTAGGAGAAGAAGATGTCCAGCTGTGGGAACAGAAGGTGTCTAGCTGTTGGAACAGAAGGTGTCTAGCTGTAGGAGAAGAAGGTGTCTAGCTGTTGGAACAGAAGGTGTCCAGCTGTAGGAGAAGAAGGTGTCCAGCTGTTGGAACAGAAGGTGTCTAGCTGTAGGAGAAGGTGTCCAGCTGTTGGAACAGAAGGTGTCTAGCTGTTGGAACAGAAGGTGTCTAGCTGTAGGAGAAGAAGGTGTCTAGCTGTTGGAACAGAAGGTGTCCAGCTGTAGGAGAAGAAGGTGTCCAGCTGTTGGAACAGAAGGTGTCTAGCTGTAGGAGAAGGTGTCCAGCTGTTGGAACAGAAGGTGTCTAGCTGTTGGAACAGAAGGTGTCTAGCTGTAGGAGAAGAAGGTGTCTAGCTGTAGAAGAATACTTCTGAAAGTAAATGAGAAACAATGTCCCGTATCAATGTAGCATTTATGCCTGGTTATCAATCTTTTCCCACCTCCTCTCCAGGTTATCTTCCCTGTCCATTGTCCCCATTTCATCCATAGAGTACGGAACTGTGGTCCTGTGCATTAACCCCATTTTACCCATAGAGTATAGAACTGTGGTCCTGTGCATTAACCCCATTTCACCCATAGAGTATAGAACTCTGGTCCTGTCCATTAACCCCATTTCACCCATAGAGCATAGAACTCTGGTCCTGTCCATTAACCCTATTTTACCCATAGAGTATGGAACTGTGGTCCTGTCCATTAACCCCATTTCACCCATAGAGTATGGAATTGCGGTCCTGTCCATTAACCCCATTTTACCTATAGAGTATGGAGCTGTGGCCCTGTCCATTAACCCCATTTCACCTCAGAGTATAGGACTGTTTTCCTGTCCATTAACCCCATTTCACCCATACAGTATGGAACTGTGGTCCTGTCCATTAACCCCATTTCACCCATAGCTTTCGGAACTGTGGTCCTGTCCATTAACCCCATTTTACCTATAGCTTTCGGAACCGTGGTCCTGTCCATTAACCCCATTTTACCCACAAAGTATAGGACTGTGGTCCTGTCCATTAACCCCATTTCACCCATAGAGTATGGAACTGTGGTCCTGTCCATTAACCCCATTTCACCCTCAGAGTATAGGACTGTTTTCCTGTCCATTAACCCCATTTCACCCATAGAGTATGGAACTGTGGTCCTGTCCATTAACCCCATTTCACCCATAGCTTTCGGAACTGTGGTCCTGTCCATTAACCCCATTTCACCCATAGCTTTCGGAACTGTGGTCCTGTCCATTAACCCCATTTTACCTATAGCTTTCGGAACCGTGGTCCTGTCCATTAACCCCATTTTACCCACAAAGTATAGGACTGTGGTCCTGTCCATTAACCCCATTTCACCCATAGAGTATGGAACTGTGGTCCTGTCCATTAACCCCATTTTACCCATAGAGTATGGAACTGTGGTCCTGTCCATTAACCCCATTTCACCCTTAGAATATGGAACTGTGGTCCTGTCCATTAACCCCATTTCACCCATAGAGTATGGAACTGTGGTCCTGTCCATTAACCCCATTTCACCCATAGCTTTCGGAACTGTGGTCCTGTCCATTAACCCCATTTCACCCATAGCTTTCGGAACTGTGGTCCTGTCCATTAACTCCATTTCACCCATAGCTTTCGGAACTGTGGTCCTGTCCATTAACCCTATTTCACACCATAGCGTACGGAGCTGTGGCCGGCAATCCCCAAAATTAATTTTCAAAGTGAGGTGATTGTAGGCGGAAACTGAAACGAATTTGATAAGTGATTGTTCGTTTCTCCTTTTATTGCCTTGAATGCTGTGATAAGTGATTGTTCGTTTCTCCTTTTATTGCCTTGAATGCTGTGATAAGTGATTGTTCGTTTCTCCTTTTATTGCCTTGAATGCTGTGATAAGTGATTGTTCGTTTCTCCTTTTATTGCCTTGAATGCTGTGATAAGTGATTGTTCGTTTCACCTTTTATTGCCTTGAATGCTGTGATAAGTGATTGTTCGTTTCACCTTTTACTGCCTTGAATGCTGTGATAAGTGATTGTTCGTTTCACCTTTTATTGCCTTGAATGCTGTGATAAGTGATTGTTCGTTTCACCTTTTATTGCCTTGAATGCTGTGATAAGTGATTGTTCGTTTCACTTTTTATTGCCTTGAATGCTGTGATAAGTGATTGTTCGTTTCACCTTTTATTGCCTTGAATGCTATTCATCTTGTTTGAATTTGAATAAGACCAAAGAGGTCGAAACGCGCCGTGCTTTGTCTTGTAATTTGTTTGTCTCCGTTCGTTTGGCGTACTCTCAAACAGTTCTTTTTCTTTTAATCTAATCTCAGATGTTAATGTCTCTGGCTGGAATCGAACCCACGACCTTCCAACCATGACACTAACTAAACATCACAGCGGCTGGGGTCATTCTTTTTCAGTTCTATAGGTTTACAAATGGGTAAAGTGGCTCGTGCAATGGGTGGTTCAGATGGTGATTTGATATCTGGTGTGAATGTTTATAAACATTTGGAAGTTTTATTCTCTACTCGTTTGAGCTTTGTCAGTGCATGCCAGGACCTGGCAAGTCGGCCTCACAGTAATTTGTATCATATTATCATTATCATCATTGTTGTTGTTGTTGTTGTTTATTATTATTATTATTATTATTATTATTATTCTTATTATTATTATATTATTATTATTATTTATTATTACTATTATCATCATTATTATTATTCTCATTATTATTATTATTATCATCATTATTATTATTTTCATTGTTATTATTATTATTATCATCATCATCGTCATTATTATTATTATCGTCGTCATCACATCATCATCATCATTATTATTATTATTATTATTATTATTATTATTATTATTATTATTTATTATAGAGTACTTACATAGCGCTTATCCTTGATCAGAGACCAATCTCTAAACGCTTTACAATCTGCATTCTCGTTTAAACAACGGGCTGCCTACCTGGGTAGAGCCGACTGAAGAGCTGCCTGCTGGCGCTTCATTCAGTCGTTTCCTGTGTCATTCAGTCAATATCGTTCATTCGATTCAACAGCTCTTTCATTCTTTCGATTTTTCACGCAGAGTGCATGCTATGTGTAACGTGTCATCCATACCAATGGCCAAACTGGCCTTCTCTTCCGAAAGTTGGTGATGGGATTTGACATGTGTGCGACATGTTATGGGTGCGTTCACAACACGGGACCCCGGTTTATAGTCTCATTCGAAGGATTATGTGGAAATGGAGTCAGAACCAATGTTAACTCGAGGGAAAAATCCCCCTGTACCGAAACGGCCCGGCGGAAATTCGAACCTGCAACCCCAGGATCACCAAGATTACGAGTCCGACGCTCTACCAACCGAGCTATTCCGGCCCCATGTAAAGATAACTAATCTCAAAAGCGCGTCTTTGGGATTATTTGTAATGTTATTTGATACACAAGTACAGACAAATTGTTCAGTATGGCTCCGAATTGTGGGGGTGGACAAAACAGTGATAATCTATAAGTCTGCTCATACAT
>CM065747.1:12054161-12071661 GCA_033310375.1 Conus canariensis | reverse complement strand
ACACATAGTGACTGACAGAGACACATGTAGTGACTGACAGAGACACATACAGTGACTGACAGAGACACACACAGTGACTGACAGAGACACATGTAGTGACTGACAGACACATGTAGTGACTGACACAGACACATAGTGACTGACAGAGACACATGTAGTGACTGACACAGACACATGTAGTGACTGACACAGACACATGTAGTGACTGACTGAGATACATGTAGTGACTGACACAGACACATGTACTGACTGACAGAGACACGTGTAGTCACTGACAGTGACACATGTAGTGACCCACACAGACACATACAGTGACTGACACAGACACATAGTGACTGACAGAGACACATACAGTGACTGACACAGACACATGTAGTGACTGACACAGACACATGTAGTGACTGACACAGACACATACAGTGACTGACACAGACACATAGTGACTGACACAGACACATGTAGTGACTGACACAGACACATGTAGTGACTGACACAGACACATGCAGTGACCGACAGGGACACATGTAATGACTGACAGAGACACATGTAGTGACTGACAGAGACATACAGTGACTGACACAGACACATACAGTGACTGACACAGACAGTGACTGACACAGACACATACAGTGAGTGACAGAGACACATGTAGTGACTGACAGAGACACATGTAGTGACTGTCAGAGACACATACAGTGACTGACAGAGACACATTACTCACTGACACAGACACATGTAGTGACAGACAAAGACATTTGTAGTCACTGACAGAGACACATGTAGTCACTGACACAGACACATCTAGTCACTGACACAGACACATGCAGTCACTGACAGACATATATACAGTGACTGACACAGACACATGTAGTGACAGGCAGACACACATGCAGTGACAGGCGGTCGTCACGTGTCAGCACACTCTAGAGGCGTTCCTCACACACTGACATCAGGGAATTGCGCACGTGATCCTCTGGCGGTGACCTGCACAAGACAGGCGTGACCTCACCGCTCTGCGCTACATGCCTGACTGTCCACACATGGAGGGGCCGCTCTGTCCCCTCAGACCACAGCCACTGTGCAGTCCACAGCTGTGTGCAGGGACAGGACGCAGTCCTCAGACCACAGCCCCTGTGCAGTCCACAGCTGTGTGCAGGGACAGGACGCAGTCCTCAGACCACAGCCCCTGTGCAGTCCACAGCTGTGTGCAGGGACAGGACGCAGTCCTCAGACCACAGCCCCTGTGCAGTCCACAGCTGTGTGCAGGGACAGGACGCAGTCCTCAGACCACAGCCCCTGTGCAGTCCACAGCTGTGTGCAGGGACAGGACGCAGTCCTCAGACCACAGCCCCTGTGCAGTCCACAGCTGTGTGCAGGGACAGGACGCAGTCCTCAGACCACAGCCCTGTGCAGTCACAGCTGTGTGCAGGGACAGGAGGCAGTCCTCAGACCACAGCCGCTGTGCAGTCCACAGCTGTGTGCAGGGACAGGACGCAGTCCTCAGACCACAGCCCCTGTGCAGTCCACAGCTGTGTGCAGGGACAGGACGCAGTCCTCAGAGCCACGCCTTAGATTGGTTGGCCACTGCACCTGCCGGTCAAGACTGGCGGCTCTCCGATCCCAGGTAGATGATCTTCACCGCCCAGTCTACCCAGCCTGTCACCGCCCAGTCTACCCAGCCTGTCACCGCCCAGTCTACCCAGCCTGTCCCTGCCCAGTATACCCAGCCTGTCACCGCTCAGTCTACCCAGCCTGTCCCCACCCAGTCTACCCAGCCTGTCCCTGCCCAGTCTACCCAGCTTGTCACCGCTCAGTCTACCCAGCCTGTCCCCGCCCAGTCTACCCTGTCACTGCCCAGTCTACCCAGCCTGTCACCGCTCAGTCTACCCAGCCTGTCCCCGCCCAGTCTACCCAGCCTGTCCCAGCCCAGTCTACCCAGCCTGTCTGTCACCGCCCAGTCTACCCAGCCGGTCTGCCCCGCCCAGTCTACCCAGCCTGTCTGTCCCCGCCCAGTCTACCCTGTCACCACCCAGTCTACCCAGCCTGTCCCCGCCCAGCCTACCCTGTCACTGCCCAGTCTACCCAGCCTGTCAGTGCCCAGTCTACCCTGTCACCGCCCAGTCTACCCAGCCTGTCCCCGCCCAGTCTACCCTGTCCCCACCCAGTCTGCCCAGCCTGTCTGTCATCGCCCAGTCTACCCTGTCACCGCCCAGTCTACCCAGCCTGTCACCGCCCAGTCTACCCAGCCTGTCACCGCCCAGTCGACCCTGTCACCGCCCAGTCTACCCTGTCCCCGCCCAGTCTACCCTGTCACCGCCCAGTCTACCCAGCCTGTCACCGCCCAGTCTACCCAGCTTGTCTGTCACCGCCCAGTCTACCCAGCCTGTCTGTCACCACCCAGTCTACCCTGTCACCACCCAGTCTACACAGCCTGTCACCGTCCAGTCTACCCTGTCACCGCCCAGTCTACCCTGTCACCGCCCAGTCTATCCAGCCTGTCACCGCCCAGTCTACCCAGCCTGTCACCGCCCAGTCTACCCTGTCACCGCTCAGTCTACCCTGTTACCGCCCAGTCTACCCAGCCTGTCACCGCCCAGTCTACCCTGTCACCGCTCAGTCTACCCTGTCCCCGCCCAGTCTACACTGTCACCGCCCAGTCTATCCAGCCTGTCACCGCCCAGTCTACCCAGCCTGTCCCCGCCCAGTCTACCCTGTCACCACCCAGTCTACCCTGTCGCCGCCCAGTCTACCCAGCCTGTCACCGCCCAGTCTACCCAGCATGTCCCCACCCAGTCTACCCAGCCTGTCCCCGCCCAGTCTACCCTGTCACTGCCCAGTCTACCCTATCACCGCCCAGTCTACCCTGTCACCGCCCAGTCTACCCAGCCTGTCACCGCCCAGTCTACCCAGCCTGTCACCGCCCAGTCTACCTAGCCTGTCCCTGTCTGTTGGGGTGATCTTCACCGCCCAGTCTACCCAGCCTGTCACCGCCCAGTCTACCCTGTCACCGCCCAGTCTACCCGGCCTGTTACTGCCCAGTCTACCCTGTCACCGCCCAGTCTACCCAGCCTGTCACCGCCCAGTCTACCCTGTCACCGCCCAGTCTACCTAGCCTGTCCCCACCCAGTCTACCCTGTCACCGCCCAGTCTACCCAGCCTGTCACCGCCCAGTCTACACAGCCTGTCCCCACCCAGTCTACCCTGTCACCGCCCAGTCTACCCAGCCTGTCACCGCCCAGTCTACACAGCCTGTTCCCGCCCAGTCTACCCTGACACCGCCCAGTCTACCCAGCCTGTCACCGCCCAGTCTACCCAGCCTGTCCCTGTCTGTTGAGGATGATCTTCACCGCCCAGTCTACCCAGCCTGTCCCTGTCTGTTGACAACCTCTCCACCGTCCGGCCAGCGGCAAGCTGACGCCATCATAGCCTTCAAGGGACTACGTCTTTGTTACTGTAACACTACAGATATAACACACACTACTCTGCTTTATTGTTACAACACTACACACATGACACACAGCACACTGGCTTGACATTGTAATGCTACACACATGATATAAACATCAGTGCTTTCTTATTGACATGCTACACACATGACGCACTCCTGCTTTATCATTGTAACACTACAGTTATGACACGCACACCACACGGCTGTATTATGATAACACTACAAACATAGCACACTCCATACTGCTTTGTTATTATGATACCATAGTTATCACACACACACACACACACACACACACACACACACACCACCACCACCACCACCACCACCACCACCACCACCACCACTTTGCTTTGTGATGCTAACACTACAGATATAATACAAATGACACTGTTTTGTTATTGTTAAACCACAAATATGACACACACCACAATGCTTTGTAATTGTTTTACTATATACAAAACATACACCATAATACTTTGTAATTGTGGTTCTACATACAATACATACACCACAATGCTTTGTAATTGTTTTACTACATACAAAACATATACCACAATACTTTGTAATTGTGGTACCACATACAATACATACACCACAATGCTTTGTAATTGTGATTCTACATACAATACACACACCACACTGCTTTGTTATTGTGATTCTACATACAATACACACACCACACTACAGACGTCCCACATACAGCACTGGTGTATTATTGTTGTAACACTACAGACATGACATATACAGCACTGGTGTTTTATAGTTGCAACACTACAGATATGACACATACAGCACTGCTTCAATATAGTTGTAACACTACAGATATGACACATATACAACACTGGTGTATTATTGTTGTAACACTACAGACATGACACACATACAACACTGGTGTATTATTGTTGTAACACTACAGACATCACACATACAGCACTGGTGTATTATAGTTGTAACACTACAGATATGACACATACAACACTGCTTCAATATAGTTGTAACACTACAGACGTGACACACATAAAGCACTGGTGTATTATTGTTGTAACACTACAGACATCACACATACAGCACTGGTGTATTATTGTTGTAACACTACAGACATCACACACACAGCACTGTGTATTATTGTTGTAACACTACAGACGTCACACATACAGCACTGTGTATTATTGTTGTAACACTACAGACATCACACACACAGCACTGTGTATTATTGTTGTAACACTACAGACATCACACATACAGCACTGTGTATTATTGTTGTAACACTACAGACATCACACATACAGCACTGTGTATTATTGTAACACTACAGATATCGCACATACAGCAATGGTGTATTATTGTTGTAACACTACAGACATGACTCACATCCCATTGCTTTCTTATTGTGGCACTACAGACATGACACAACATTGTTTTGTTATTGTAACACTCCGTACATGGCACACACGACACTGTTGTATTAATCTACACTACAAACACAACACACACGACACTGCTGTATGATTCTACACTACAAACATAACACACACGACACTGTTGTATTATTCTAACACTACAAACACAACACACACGATGCTGTTGTATTATTCTAACACTACAAACATAACACACACGACACTGTTGTATTATTTTAACACTACAAACATAACACACACGACACTTCTGTATTATTCTACACTACAAACATTGCATACACGACACTTCTGTATTATTCTAACACTACAAACATAACATACACGACACTTCTATATTATTCTACACTAAAAAACATAACACACACGACACTGATTTATTATTCAAACACTACAAACATAACATACACGACACTTCTGTATTATTCTAATACTACAAACATAACACACACGACACTTCTGTATTATTCTAACACTACAAACATAACACACACGACACTTCTGTATTATTCTACACTACAAACATAACACACACGACACTGATTTATTATTGTAACAACTACAAACATAACACACACACGACACTGATTTATGATTCTAACACTACAAACATAACACACAGGACACTGATTTATGATTCTAACACTACAAACATAACACACACAAGACACTGATTTATTATTCTAACACTACAAACATAACACACACGACACTGATGTATTATTCTAACACTACAAACATAACACACACGACACTGATTTATGATTCTAACACTACAAACATAACACACAGGACACTGATTTATGATTCTAACACTACAAACATAACACACACAAGACACTGATTTATTATTCTACCACTACAAACATAACACACACGACACTGATGTATTATTCTAACACTACAAACATAACACACACGACACTGATTTATGATTCTAACACTACAAACATCACACACACGACTCTGATTTATTATTCAAACATTACAAACATAACACACACAACACTGATTTATTATTCAAACACTACAAACATAACAAACACAAGACTCTGATTTATCATTCTAACTCTACAAACATCTCACACACACACACACACACACACACACACACACACACACACACACACACACTCACACACACACATGGCACAGCACACTTTTGTTATTGTAACGCCACACACATGGCACCACAGACTTTATTGTTATTGTAACACGTCAGACATGGCACAACACACTTCTTTGTTATTGTAACACTTCAGACATGGCACAACACACTTCTTTGTTATTGTAACACTTCAGACATGACACAACATATTTCATTGTTATTGTAACACTTCAGGCATGGCACAACACACTTCTTTGTTATTGTAACACTTCAGACACGGCACAACATATTTCATTGTTATTGTAACACTTCAGACATGGCACAACAGACTTCATTGTTATTGTAACATTACAGACATGACACAACACACTTCATTGTTAGTGTAACACTACAGACAGAACACGACAACCTTCTTTATTATTGTAACACCACAGACAGGACACAACAAACTTCTTTGTTATTGTAACACCACAGACATGGCACAACACACTTCTTTGTTATTGTAACACTACAGACAGGACACAACAGACTTCATTGTTATTGTAACACCATAGATATGGCACAACAACCTTCTTTGTTATTGTAACACCACGGACAGGACACAACAAACTTCTTTGTTATTGTAACACCACAGACAGGACACAACAACCTTCTTTGTTATTGTAGCACTATCTATAGACAAGACACAACACCTGCTTGGTACACGCAGTGCTTCGTTCCTGCGACTTTGCAGACATGATACACACCACACTGCTTTGTCCCTCACTGCGCCGCAACACGTCTGACCTTTGACACTGCTGTGTAGACTGTGACACCACAAAAAATTGGACAAACACGCTGATTTTTATATTATTTTGCTACAGCCATCTCTGACCACAGCAGTGTGAGTTCAACTGACCTTCTGCTGTCTCCGTCCAGTTCTCAGCAGATCCAGCGTTCTTCAAGCCCCTACAACTCCAGGTGTCTTTTTTTCCCTGCCCACAACACGATTCCAGTTGCAGCAGGAATGGTTCGGTACACAGACAGAGAATGGAATCCACCCGTACAGAACTGCTGACATGAAACAGGCGCGCCTACACCGGTGTCGCTGGGTCAGACAGAAGGCTTGGTGTGATCGAGGGTTGGAGTGTGTTTGCCGCTGTGCCGTGCTGTGTTGTCGCTGGCCTCACACAGCTCCGCGCCACAGCCTGGCTTACTGTGGTGGTGCTACAGCGAGCAGCAAAGCTGTACCCCCTCCCCCCGCCTCACCTTCACCCCTCTCTCTCTCTCTCTCTCTCTCTCTCTCTCTCTCTAAGGGTAACAGATTTGCTTATCTGTTACCCTCGGAAAGAAAGATTATCTATCAATTAATCTGTCTGTCTCTCTGTCTCCCTTTCTGTCTGTCTGTCTCTCCCTCTCTGTCTCTCCGTCTCACTCTATCTGCCTGTCTGTCTGGTTGTCTGTCTGTCTGTCTGTCTGTCTGTCTGTCTGTCTCTCTCTCTCTCTCTCTCTCTCTCTCTCTCTCCTCTCTCTCTCTCTCTCTCTCTCTCTCTCTCTGGCTTTGGCCTAAAATCTTCATCCTTGTGTATTAAAGATCAATCAATCAATCAATCAATCTCTCTCTCTCTCTCTCTCTCTGTCTCTCTCTCTCTCTCTCTCTCCTCTCTCTCTCTCACACACACACACACACACACACACACACACACACACACACACACACACACACACTCAGAGTTTAAGGACTATCCGTAAATAAATAGATTATTTCAAGCACCTGTTGTAAGTGGTCAGAATGTACCGGAGATGTTATCACTGGAGAACGAGGATCTCACTAGATGTTTAGATAACTTAAGTTTTTTGTTCGTTTGGTTGGGTTTTTTTTTTTTTTTATCGCAGAATCATGTAAAAATCAGTCAATGTGTAATTTCGGTTTAGAGATTATTCATGTTTGTCATGTACATATTATTCAATGCAGCTTTTCTTTAGCGAATTGCTGCTGATGGTAAAAATGGCGGTTGGTAGGATTTCCGCGGTACAACAGCATTTCTGACTCGATTCAGGCCCAAAGACAGTCCGTATGTGTGCTTGTTTCGGTAGATAAACACTGACAGAGGAATGAATAAGTGTCTCCAGTTATATTTTGCTGCGTCATAATTAATGATGATGGCCTGATTTCCTGTTTGCTTAGAATAATGTACCTACCCCGTGACTTAGGGCTACCAAGAAATTGTCATTAAAGTTGGTCATTCTCTCTCTCTCTCTCTCTCCCCTCTCTCTCTCTCTCTCTGTCCTGTAGAAACTGGGAGAAAAAAAGTTGACTGTGGCTCACAATAATTATCTTTTTCATGTTAAACGCCTCATGACCACAGTATCACTTCCATGCTGCGAGGAACTGGGTTCATTTACGTTATGATCATGATTGATTCATTCCAATTTGGTTTCACAGGAGAGAGAGAGAGAGAGAGAGAGAGAGAGAGAGAGAGTGCATGGTGTGTGTGTGTGTGTGTGTGTGTGTGTGTGTGTGTGTGTGTGTTGTGTGTGAGTGTGAGCGCGCGCGCGCGCGTGTGTGTGTTGCGCATGCGCGCGAATGCGCGCACGCGTATTTATTGTTGTTGTTGTCGTGTTGTGCGTGCGTGCGTGCGTGCGTGCGTGCGTGCGTGCGTGCGCGCGCGCGTATGTGTGTGTGTGTGTGCGCGCGCGTGCGCGCGCAGAGGGGGGAATGAGATAAAATATAGAACCAAGAGACGGGGCTGGTTCACCTGGTTTTAAAGCATGATGACGATGTCTACCTTAACTCTCGGCAGCGTCATTACCACTGGCTTACCAGTACTACAGGGCGTCATACTCCACTGTACAGTATCGGGACGTCTTACAGTACAAGACGTCATACCCCACTGTACAGTATTGCTACGTCTTATAGTACAAGACGTCATACTCCACTGTACAGTACTGGTACGTCTTACTGTACAAGACGTCATACTCCACTGTACAGTATCGGTACGCCTTACAGTACAAGACGTAATACACCACTGTACAGTACTGGTACGCCTTACAGTACAAGACGTCATACTCCACTGTACAGTACTGGTACGTCTTACAGTACAAGACGTCATACCCCACTGCACAGTATCGGTACGTCTTACAGTACAAAACGTAATACCCCACTGTACAGTATTGGTACGTCTTACTGTACAAGACGTCATACTCCACTGTACAGTATTGGTACGTCTTACAGTACAAGACGTCATACTCCCACTGTACAGTATTGGTACGTCTTACTGTACAAGACGTCATACTCCACTGTACAGCATCGGTACGTCTTACAGTACAAGACGTCATACCCCACTGTACAGTATTGGTACGTCTTACAGTACAAGACGTTATACTCCACTGTACAGTATAGGTACGTCTTACAGTACAAAACGTCATACACCACTGTACAGTATTGGTACGTCTTACAGTACAAGACGTCATACTCCACTGTACAGTAGTGGTACGTCTTACTGTACAAGACGTCATACTCCACTGTACAGTATCGGTACGTCTTACAGTACAAGACGTCATACCCCACTGTACAGTATTGGTACGTCTTACTGTACAAGACGTCATACTCCACTGTACAGTATTGGTACGTCTTACAGTACAAGACATGATAGTCCACTGTACAGTACTGGTACATCTTACTGTACAAAACGTCATACACCACTGTGCAGTACTGATACGCCTTACAGTACAAGACGTCATACTCCACTGTACAGTACTGGTACGTCTTACTGTACAAGACGTCATACTCCACTGTACAGTTTTGGTACGTCTTACAGTACAAGACGTCATGCCCCACTGTACAATATTGGTACGTCTTACAGTACAAGACGTCATACTCCACTGTACAGTACTGGCACGTCTTATAGTACAAGACGTCATACTCCACTGTACAGTATCGGTACGTCTTACAGTACAAGAAGTCATACCCCACACTACAGTATTGGTACGTCTTACAGTACAAGACGTCATACCCCACTGTACAGTACTGGTACGTCTTACTGTACAAGACGTCATACTACACTGTACAGTATCGGTACGTCTTACAGTACAAGAAGTATACTCCACTGTACAGTTTTGGTACGTCTTACAGTACAAGACGTCATACCCCACTCTACAGTATTGGTACGTCTTACAGTACAAGACGTCATACTCCACTGTACAGTACTGGTACGTCTTACTGTACAAGACGTCATACTCCACTGTACAGTATCGGTACGTCTTACAGTACAAGAAGTCATACCCCACTCTACAGTATTGGTACGTCTTACAGTACAAGACGTCATACCCCACTGTACAGTATTGGTACGTCTTATAGTACAAGACGTCATACTCCACTGTACAGTATCGGTACGTCTTACAGTACAAGACGTCATACTCCACTGTACAGTACTGGTACGTCTTACTGTACAAGACGTCATACTCCACTGTACAGTATCGGTACGTCTTACAGTACAAGACGTCATACTCCACTGTACAGTACTGGCACGTCTTATAGTACAAGACGTCATACACCACTGTACAGTATCGGTACGTCTTACAGTACAAGAAGTCATACCCCACTCTACAGTATTGGTACGTTTTACAGTACAAGACGTCATACTCCACTGTACAGTACTGGTACGTCTTACTGTACAAGACGTCATACTCCACTGTACAGTATCGGTACGTCTTACAGTACAAGACATCATACTCCACTGTACAGTACTGGTACGTCTTACAGTACAAAACGTCATACACCACTGTACAGTACTGGTACGCCTTACAGTACAAGACGTCATACTTCACTGTACAATACTGGTACGTCTTACTGTACAAGACGTCATACTCCACTGTACAGTATCGGTACGTCTTACAGTACAAGACGTCATACTCCACTGTACAGTTTTGGTACGTCTTACAGTACAAGACGTCATACTCCACTGTACAGTATCGGTACATCTTACTGTACAAGATGTCATACTCCAGTGTACAGTACTGGTACGTCTTACAGTACAGGACGTCATACTCCACTGTACAGTACTGGTACGTTTTTATAGTACAAAATGTCATACCCCACTGTACAGTACTAATACGTGTTTTATTACAGGGCGTTATACTACACTCACCCTTGGAGACTATAAGCTTGCTGAAGGCTCATTTTGAGAAGCATTTACATTATTTTTCCCCATTCACCCACTCAAGCACATACTGTTAGTTAGGCAGAATTATCTACCACTGCAGATATGAAGGCTTGTCTTCCCCTATTTCTTCAATCTAAGACATAACAGCAAGCTTTGTTTATAACTGAATATTTCTTGCAGTCATTGCAACACCAAGCTGCTCTGTAAGTTGCTGGAATGGTGCTTGGTACTTATCCTTGGAATTTATTAGTTTATTGTAATTTAGTCCCTTGCAGATTCATTCCAAGAACTGGCCCTCAGCACTTGTGTCTTAAGAGGTTATATTTTTATATTTTCTACTTTCCACAAGAAAATGTAGCTTGTTTTGCTCTTTCATGATTTTCTTTGCTTCTTAGGTGGCACCTTTGGTTGTTTTTTTTGAAAACTCAACAAACATACTACGGTATTGCACACCAGCCTTTTTCTGGGATAGCATTCTTCTTAAAACCGAAAAAGGCAGAAGCGTCAAATTTCTACTTTCCGCGGTCACTGAGAAGTAACAATCAGGTTTCGAAATATTGGTATCTGACCAGAAGTTGTATGTTAGTGAGTTTCCTCCCCCTTGGAGACTATAAGCTTGCTGAAGGCTCATTTTGAGAAGCATTTATATTATTTTTCCCCATTCACCCACTCAAGCACATACTGTTAGTTAGGCAGAATTATCTACCACTGCAGATATGAAGGCTTATCTTCCCCTATTTCTTCAATCTAAGACTTAACAGCAAGCTTTGTTTATAATTGAATATATGTATATATCTTTTCCCCTTCGTTTTGTATGCGTGTGTGTGTGTCATTGTAATCGACTCACTCAAGACTTTCAGTCGTGATCGATCTTTTTATTGATTGTTTACCAGCCAAATTGTTTATTCCTGTCAGTGGATCGATCTTTTTATTGATTCTTTACCAGCCAAATTGTTTATTCCTGTCAGTGGATCGATCTTTTTATTGATTGTTTACCAGCCAAATTGTTTATTCCTGTCAGTGGATCGATCTTTTTATTGATTGTTTACCAGCCAAATTGTTTATTCCTGTCAGTGGATCGATCTTTTTATTGATTCTTTACCAGCCAAATTGTTTATTCGTGTCAGTGGATCGATCTTTTTATTGATTGTTTACCAGCCAAATTGTTTATTCCTGTCAGTGGATTCTCGGGCTGCCTGGGGTTGTGGAGCAGCCAACCAGCACCCGTGTCCTGCCGTCACAGTTGAGTGAACAGGGTGTGCATTGATCAGTGTCGGGCCGCTCGTCACGCATGAACACCGCCTGGCGCTAACACACACACGCGCGCGCGCGCGCACGTACGTTCACATACACGCACACATACACGCACGCACACAGACACACACAGGCACACACACAGAGGCAAACACACAAACACACAGAGGCGCGCGCCCACACACACACACACACACACACACACACACACACACTACCAAGCACACACGCATACACGCACGCACGCACACACACGCACGCACGCACGTACGCAGGCACAGACACGCACGCACGCACGTACGCACTCATGCGCACACACACACACGTACACACACACACACACACACACACACACACACACACACACAGCGAGAGAACACAAAACAGCCCAGAACAGAATTTTATTCCAAAAGGCCAAAGCCCCATTTGAAGGGGTGTGAACAATGACAGTGAATGTATGATACGACTATGAATGAAACAGAGAGAGAGAGAGAGAGAGAGAGGGGGGGGGGGATTGTGGTAGAGGGAGGGAGTGTTTGACGTGGTGGTGGTGGTGGTGGTGGTGGGTGTAATCCTGTCAGGTCCAAGCAGAACGAGCACAGCAGGCAGTCGGTGGTGGCTCGGTTGTCAAAACAATATGTCACCTCATTGACGGCACTGGAACCCACAGGCACATGACCTGGTCACTTGGCGCTGCAAACCACAGGCACTCTCTCTCTCTCTCTCTCTCTCTCTCTCTCTCTCTCTCTCTCTCTCTCTTTTTCTTTTTCATATCTTTTAAGCTTAAAAAAATACAACTTTTTTTTCCCCGTGTTATCTGTAAACAGTTGTTGACTGTTGTCCTTTAATAGTCTCTCTCTCTCCCTCTCTCTCTCTCCCCTCTCCTTTTTTTTTTTCTTTTTCATATCTTTTAAGCTTTAAAAAAATATAATAATTTTTCCTGTGTTATCTGTAAACAGTTGTTGACTGTTGTCCTTTAATAGTGTGTAAATAATTGTTGACTGTTGTCCTTTAATAGTGTGTAAACAGTTGTTTACTGTTGTCCTTTAAATTCGACAGGTTTTTTTTTTTGCTGGGCGTTATGAATGAGGTCAATGTGTAGCTATAGTGTGTAAATAGTTGTTTACTGTTGTCCTTTTAGCAAAGCAGGCTCTATACATACGCTATAGTGTGTAAATAGTTGTTTACTGTTCTCCATTTAGCAAGGCAGGTTTTATATATAAGCTATAGTGTGTAAATAGATGTTAACGTTTGTCCATTTAGCAAGGCAGGTTCTATATGTAAGCTGTAGTGTGTGTAAAGAGTTGTTTACTGTTGTCCTTTTAGCACAATGTGTGTAAAATGGATGGTCGTAATGTTGGTCATCTCCTAAAATCGATGGTTTTTAAAATTTTTTTTTTTACAATCGAACCAGTACTGGAATCCAAGCGGAGCGGGTTTAGTCATTTTTGAAAGTGCAACAATCTTATTCTTCTGCCTTAGGCAAAGATTTTTTCCCCATAAACAGATGGGATTTATAAGGAATCGTACTGCCTTTGAATTTAAATGACCTTTCTACCACTCATCTCCATTCACAACATAGAAGCAAAAATGAAATTGCTGAGCCGACAAACGAAGGAACAAATTACAAACCAGACTCTACGCGTTTCGACCTGCTAGGTCTTCTTCAGGCAGGAGAAACACCGTTCCAAACAATGGAAACAAAGGAAAAGAAACTTGATTTATGAGTTTGTATTCTGTGTCGATTCAAACCCAGTCTCACTGGCAGTGAAATCAAGAGTTTAGATTACTGCATAACGTCAGCAGTGTTGGTCTGTTATTTTCGCCAGGTTCTCTAGCACTTCAGCCAGTGTTGGGTCAAGCTGACCACCTTTTTCAAGTGCAGCATTAAGTGTGTGTGAAGAGCTGACGTCAGACGACCTTACCCCACCAAGTCAGTTCCATTGTGGACGTATCGGCGCCTCTCATGTCAAAAGAAAAGAACGTCGAAAGCTTGCCTGGTTCAGTAAACATGAAAATCATCGTAGAGACGCTTGGAAGATGGTTCGTTACAGTTGTGCCAGAGATGTAACCCAGCCCATTGTTCCTGTCCTGTCCACTTCACCCTTGTCACAACATGTCACCCCTGTCCTGTCCACTTCACCCCTGTCCTGTGCACTTCACCCCTGTCACAACATGTCACCCCTGTCCTGTGCACTTCACCCCTGTCACAACATGTCACCCCTGCCCTGTCCACTTCAACCCCTGGCTGTCACAACATGTCACCCTGTACTGTCCACTTCACCCCTGGCTGTCACAACATGTCACCCCTGTGCTGTCCACTTCACCCTTGTCACATGTCACCCCTGTGCTGTCCACTTCACCCCTGTCACAACAGGTCACCCCTGTCCTGTCCACTTCACCCCTGGCTATCACAACATGTCACCCCTGTCCTGTCCACTTCACCCCTGTCACAACAGGTCACCCCTGTCCTGTCCACTTCACCCCTGGTTATCACAACATGTCACCCCTGTCCTGTCCACTTCACCCCTGTCACAACATGTCACCCCTATCCTGTCCACTTCACCCCTGTCACAACATGTCACCCCTGTCCTGTCCACTTCACCCCTGGCTGTCACAACATGTCACCCCTGTGCTGTCCACTTCACCCCTGTCACAACATGTCACCCCTGTCCTGTCCACTTCACCCCTGGCTGTCACAACATGTCACCCCTGTCCTGTCCACTTCACCCCTGTCACAACATGTCACCCCTGTCCTGTCCACTTCACCCCTGTCACAACATGTCACCCCTGTCCTGTCCACTTCACCCCTGTCACAACATGTCACCCCTGTCCTGTCCACTTCACCCCTGGCTGTCACAACATGTCACCCCTGTCCTGTCCACTTCACCCCTGTCACAACATGTCACCCCTGTCCTGTCCACTTCACCCCTGTCACAACATGTCACCCCGTCCTGTCCACTTCACCCCTGTCACAACATGTCACCCCTGTCCTGTCCACTTCATCCCTGGCTGTCACAACATGTCATCCCTGTCCGTCCACTTCACCCTGTCACAACATGTCACCCCTGTCCTGTCCACTTCACCCCTGTCACAACATGTCACCCCTGTCCTGTCCACTTCACCTCTGCTGTCACAACATGTCACCCCTGTCCTGTCCACTTCACCCCTGTCACAACATGTCACCCCTGTCCTGTCCACTTCACCTCTGGCTGTCACAACATGTCACCCCTGTCCGTCCACTTCGCCACTGTCACAACATGTCACCCCTGTCCTGTCCACTTCACGCATGGCTGTCACAACATGTCACCGCTGTCCTGTCCACTTCACCCTGGCTGTCACAACATGTCACCCCTGTCCTGTCCACTTCACCCTGGATGTCACAACATGTCACCGCTGTCACAACATGTAACTCCTGTCCTGTCCACTTCAGCCTGGCTGTCACAACATGTCACTCCTGTCCTGTCCACTTCACCCCTGGCTGTCACAACATGTCACCCCTGTCCTGTCCACTTCACCCCTGGCTGTCACAACATGTCACCCCTGTCCTGTCCACTTCACCCTGTCACAACATGTCACCCCTGTCCTGTCCACTTCACCCCTGTCACAACATGTCACCCCTGTCCTGTCCACTTCATCCCTGGCTGTCACAACATGTCACCCCTGTGCTGTCCACTTCGCCACTGTCACAACATGTCACCCCTGTCCTGTCCACTTCACGCCTGGCTGTCACAACATGTCACCGCTGTCCTGTCCACTTCACCCCTGGCTGTCACAACATGTCACCCCTGTCCTGTCCACTGCACCCCTGGCTGTCACAACATGTCACCCCTGTCCTGTCCACTTCAGCCCTGGCTGTCACAACATGTCACCCTGTCCGTCCACTTCAGCCCTGGCTGTCACAGCATGTCACCCCTGTCCTGTTCCTTTCACCCCTGGCTGTCACAACATGTCACCCCTGTCCTGTCCACGTCACCCCTGGCTGTCACAACATGTCACCCATATCCTGTCCACTTCACCACTGTCACAACATGTTACCCCTGACCTGTCCACTTCACCCCTGGCTGTGACAACATGTCACCCCTGTCCTCTGTTGCGTTGCGTGCGTGCGTGCGTGCGTGCGTGCGTGCGCGTGCGTGCGTGCGTGCGTGCGTGCGTGCGTGCGCGTGCGTGCGTGTGTGTGTGTGTGTGTGTGTGTGTGTGTGTGTGTGTGTGTGTGTGTGTGTGTGTGTGCATGCTTGCGCGTGTTTGTGCGTGCGGGAATGTCTCTATCTGTGTGTAAAGGTGTGTGCGTGTGTGCGTCTGTGTGCGTGTTCATAGGGGTACGTCTCTGCATGTGTTTAAAGGTGTGTGTGTGTGCGTGCGTGAGATTATGTGTATGTATGTGCGCGTGTGTCTGCGATTCTGTGTGTATGTTTGTGCACGTGCGCGAGTGAGATTATGTATGTGTTTGTGTGTATATGTGTGTGCGTGTCCATCCGTCCGTGTGTCTGTGTTTGTAAATGTGTGTATGGGTGTGTGCATGCGCGGGCACGCGCTGTCGGGCGTATGTGTGTGTGTGTGTGTGTGTGTGTGTGTGTGTGTGTGTGTGTGTGTGTGTGTGAGTGTGTGTGTGTGTGTTTTTGTGTGTGTGTGTGTGTGTGTGTGTGTGAGTGTGTGTGTGTGTGTGTGTGTGTGTGTGTGTGTGTGTGTGTGTGTGTGTGTGGCTCGTCGTCACCCAAGCACACTCAACCTTTGGCGTTTATCTTTGGAATCACATTTAGCAGTGCCTCCCTGTTCGTCTTCATGAAATATTGATTGATGAGCCATCACCGTTCATGTCATGTTAAGCAAAAAGCTACTATTGTTCGTGACGTACTGAGCACTCAGCGTTCGTGACACACTGAGCAATGAGGTACCAGTGTTTGTGACACACTGAGCAATGAGCTATCAGTGTTCGTGACGTATTGAGCAATGATCTATCAGTGTTCGTGACACACTGAGCAGTGAGCTATCAGTGTTCGTGACGTATTGAGCAATGAGCTATCAGTGTTCGTGACGTATTGAGCAATGATCTATCAGTGTTCGTGGCACACTGTACTGAGCAATGATCTGTCAGTGTTCGTGACACACTGAGCAATGAGCC
>CM065747.1:12046661-12051661 GCA_033310375.1 Conus canariensis | reverse complement strand
AGAACTCCATACAACAGACGACAGGAAGGACTCCATACAACAGACGATAGGAAGGACTCTATACAACAGACGACAGGAAGGACTTCATACAACAGACGACAGGAAGGACTCCATACAACACAACAGACGACATGAAGGACTCCATACAACACAACAGACGACAGGAAGGACTCCATACAACAGACGACAGGAAGGACTCCATACAACACAACAGACAACAGGAAGGACTCCATACAACAGACGACAGGAAGGACTCCATACAACACAACAGACGACAGGAAGGACTCCATACAACAGACGACAGGAAGGACTCCATACAATACAACAGACGACGTGAAGGAATCCATACAATACAACAGACGACGTGAAGGACACCATCAACAGACGACTGGAAGGACTCCATACAACAGACGACAGGAAGGACTCCATACCACAGACGACAGGAAGGACTCCATACACAAGACATGGGGAAAGTCTTGCCCAGGTGCAGGCTACCTCGATCAACAATAACCGTGTACTTCATTTTACCTCCTCTCCGAACCCGTAGCCCGTGGAGACACACTACAGGGGCTGTGCACAGCAGATGATGACGGAGTCAGCCGATGTGGGATAGAGAATAGCGTAGGTGATGTGGGATAGAGAATTGGGTAGGTGATGTGGATAGAGAACAGCGTAGGTGATGTGGGATAGAGAACAGTATAGGTGATGTGGGATAGAGAATGGGGTAGGTGATGTGGGATAGAGAACGGGTAGGTGATGTGGGATAGAGAATGTGATAGGCGATATGGGATAGGGAATGTGGTAGGCGATGTGGGACAGAAAATGGGGTAGGTGATGTGGGATAGAAAATGGGGTAGGTGATGTGGGATGGGGAATGGGGTAGGTGATGTGGGATGGGGAATGGGGTAGGTGATGTGGGATGGGGAATGTGGTAGGTGATGTGGGATAGAGAACGGGGTAGGCGAGTGATAAGACGGGGATATTGGAAGAGAACGGGGTAGGTGATGTGGGATAGAGAACGGGGTAGGTGATGTGGGATAGAGAACGGGGTAGGTGATCTGGGATAGAACGGGTAGGTGATGTGGGTAGTCTGGGGTAGCTGATATTGGGTGTGTGATGTAGTCTGGGGTAGCTGATATCGGGTGTGTGATGTGGGGTAGTCTGGGGTAGCTGATATCGGGTGTGTGGGGTAGTCTGGGGTAGCTGATATCGGGTGTGTGATGTGGGGTAGTCTGGGGTAGCTGATATCGGGTGTGTGATGTAGTCTGGGGTAGCTGATATCGGGTGTGTGATGTGGGGTAGTCTGGGGTAGCTGATATCGGGTGTGTTATGTAGTCTGGGCTAGCTGATATCGGGCGTGTGATGTAGTCTGGGGTAGCTGATATCGGGTGTGTGATGTGGGGTAGTCTGGGGTAGCTGATTTCGGGTGTGTGATGTGGGGTAGTCTGGGTAGCTGATATCGGGTGTGTGATGTAGTCTGGGCTAGCTGATATTGGGTGTGTGATGTAGTCTGGGGTAGCTGATATCGGGTGTGTGGGGTAGTCTGGGGTAGCTGATATCGGGTGTGTGATGTAGTCTGGGTAGTTGATATCGGGTGTGTGATGTAGTCTGGCGTAGCGGATATCGGTTGTGTGGGGTAGTCTGGGGTAGCTGATATCGGGTATGTGATGTAGTCTGGGGTAGTTGATATCGGGTGTCAGGGAGCGGATGAATGTATACCCGGTGATGGTCAGTGACGTCACATCGACCTGGGCCTACACCCACCACCTCCTACACCCTTCCTCTCCCTCTTTCTCTGTGTGTGTGTGTGTGTGTGTGTGTGTGTGTGTGTGTGTGTGTGTGTGTGTGAGTGAGTGAGTGTGTGTGTGTGTAGTGTGTGAGTGTGTGTGTGTGTGTGTGTGAGTGAGCGAGTGTGTGTATGCGTGTGTGTGTGTGTGTGTGTGTGTGTGCATGCGCGCGCGTGTGTGTGTGTGTGTGTGTGTGTGTGTGTGTGTGTGTGTGTGTGTGCATGCGCGTGCCCATATCTATAGTGTATATGTCCTCACGTGCATGCGAAAGAAGTCAGCATTTGAACGCGTGGCTCCCATGTTGTTGTTGTTGTTGTCGTCGTTGTTGTTGTTGTTTTCCCCAGTGGACACAGCAACAGAGCTTCAGGCAAGGGACAGCACCGGCCCAATCCACGTTTCTAGTTTCCATCACCAGTTATCGCCAATGAATCTGTAACAGCCAGACGAACCGATGGGTCATTTATCGATTAATAATAATAATAATAATAATGATAATAATAATAATAGTAGTAGTAGTAGTAGTAGCAGCAGTAGTAGTAACAACAACAATAATGACAATAATAATAATGATAATAACAATAACAACACTATATCATCCTTGTAGTTATACGCCACAATGAGTATTTGGCACTACACACTATATAATCCATATAAGCGTCTTGACAGCTACCATAATTTGAAGACAGCATTTCATGTTAAACTGATACTTGGTCAAAAGAACAACTCTCCAGCAATTATTTCCGTGGTTTTTTTTTTTGTTGTTTGGGTTTTTTTTTGTTTTTGTTTTTGTTTTTTTTTGGGGGGGGGGGGGGGAAGAGAGATTTTTACCGATGAAATCGCAAATCATCTTCAAATACATGACCTTCCCCTTAGCTGACAGCACATTTCAGACCTTTGCACTCATCCACGACACTATCTTTGCGCCGGGGGGGAGGGGGGGTCCCCCCCCCCCCCCCCCCCCCCCCCCCCAGAATAGTCCCATAACTTTGATTTTCATCTGTCTGCTTGGAACCACCTGGCTTGTACCTCGATGGCCATTTGAAAAAAAAAAATGAGGAGAATGAACTTCCAGACACCACAAAAATTCTCAAAACAATCTAACTGCGCCAGGCTATCAATATTCAACTCCTTAAGCAAGACCTTGGCGCACTCATTTTTGGTGTGCAGCCTGTATTCTGCGTCTATGGACAAGAGTATCTGTGGTGCAGCACAGAGCAGTGAGCAGTGTCTGTGGCGTACAGAGCAGTGTCTGTGATGTACAGAGCAGTGCCTGTGGTGTACAAAGCAGTGTCTGTGACGTACAGAGCAGTGTCTGTGGCGTACAGAGCAGTGTCTGTGATGTACAGAGCAGTGTCTGTGGTGCAAAGAGCAGTGTCCGTGGTGTACAGAGCAGTGTCCGTGGTGTACAGAACAGTGTTTGTGACGTACAGAGCAGTGTCTGTGGTGTACAGGGCAGTGTCTGTGATGTACAGGGCAGTGAGCAGTGTCTGTGATGTACTGTGATGTACAGAACAGTGTCCGTGGTGTACAGAGCAGTGTCTGTGATGTACAGAGCAGTGTCTGTGATGTACAGAGCAGTGAGCAGTGTCTGTGATGTACAGAGCAGTCTGTGATGTACAGAGCAGTGAGCAGTGTCTGTGGTGTAGAGAGCAGTGAGCAGTGTCTGTGATGTACAGAGCAGTGAGCAGTGTCTGTGATGTACAGAGCAGTGTCTGTGATGTACAGAGCAGTGTCTGTAATGTACAGAACAGTGAGCAGTGTCTGTGATGTAGAGAGCAGTGTCTGTGATGAACAGAGCAGTGAGCAGTGTCTGTGATGTACAGAGCAGTGTCTGTGATGTACAGAGCAGTGAGCAGTGTCTGTGGCATACAGGGCAGTGTCTGTGATGTACAGAGCAGTGTCTGTGGTGTACAGAGCAGTGTCTTTGGTGTACACAGTAGTGTCTGTGATGTACAGAGCAGTATCCGTGGCGTACAGAGCAGTGTCTGTAGTGTACAGACCAGCGTGACACTGAGAGAGTGTCTGCATACAGTGTGGATAGTGTTTGAAGAAGAAGAGAGAGGCGCTTCCTTCATGGTGACCCCGTGACCTCAGTGTCTGCATACAGTGTGGATAGTGTTTGAAGGAGGAGAGACAGGCGCTTCAGTGTCTGCATACAGTGTGGATAGTGTTTGAAGGAGGAGAGAGAGGCGCTTCAGTGTCTGCATACAGTGTGGATAGTGTTTGAAGGAGGAGAGAGAGGCACTTCCTTCATGGTGACCCCGTGACCTCAGTGTCCTGCATACAGTGTGGATAGTGTTTGAAGGAGGAGAGAGAGGCGCTTCAGTGTCTGCATACAGTGTGGATAGTGTTTGAAGGAGGAGAGAGAGGCGCTTCCTCGATGGTGACCCCGTGACCTCAGTGTCTGCATACAGTGTGGATAGTGTTTGAAGGAGGAGAGAGAGGCGCTTCAGTGTCTGCATACAGTGTGGATAGTGTTTGAAGGAGAGAGAGAGGCGCTTCAGTGTCTGCATACAGTGTGGATAGTGTTTGAAGGAGGAGAGACAGGCGCTTCAGTGTCTGCATACAGTGTGGATAGTGTTTGAAGGAGAGAGACGCGCTTCCTCGATGGTGACCCCGTGACCTCAGTGTCTGCATACAGTGTGGATAGTGTTTGAAGGAGGAGAGAGAGGCGCTTCAGTGTCTGCATACAGTGTGGATAGTGTTTGAAGGAGAGAGAGAGGCGCGCCGTGCTCAGTGTCTGCATACAGTGTGGATAGTGTTTGAAGGAGGAGAGAGAGGCGCTTCAGTGTCTGCATACAGTGTGGATAGTGTTTGAAGGAGAGAGAGAGGCGCTTCCTTCATGGTGACCCCGTGACCTCAGTGTCTGCATACAGTGTGGATAGTGTTTGAAGGAGGAGAGAGAGGCGCTTCAGTGTCTGCATACAGTGTGGATAGTGTTTGAAGGAGGAGAAAGAGGCGCTTCCTTCGTGGTGACCCCGTGACCTCAGTGTCTGCATACAGTGTGGATAGTGTTTGAAGGAGGAGAGAGAGGCGCTTCAGTGTCTGCATACAGTGTGGATAGTGTTTGAAGGAGGAGAGAGGCGCTTCAGTGTCTGCATACAGTGTGGATAGTGTTTGAAGGAGAGAGAGAGGCGCTTCTTCATATGGTAGGACCTCCTCGTGACCTCAGACAGTGTCTGCATACAGTGTGGATAGTGTTTGAAGGAGGAG
>CM065747.1:12034390-12039390 GCA_033310375.1 Conus canariensis | reverse complement strand
AGGTCATTGATAGTGTCTACTGCATCAAGGTCATTGATAGTGTCATTATAGTGTCATTATAGTACATCAAGGTCATTGTTAGTGTCATCATAGTACATATCAAGGTCATTGGTAGTGTTATCATAGTACATCAAGGTCATTGGTAGTGTCATTATAGTCCATCAAGGTCATTGGTAGTGTCATCATAGTACATCAAGGCCATTGGTGGTGTCATATAGTACATCAAGGTCATTGACAGTGTCATTATAATACATCAAGGTCATTGATAGTGTCTAGTACATCAAGGTCATTGATACTGTCATTATGGTACATCAAGGTCATTGATAGTGTCATCATAGTACATCAAGGTCATTGACAGTGTCATTATAGTACATCAAGGTCATTGGTAGTGTCATTATAGTACATCAAGGTCATTGACAGTGTCATTATAGTACATCAAGGTCATTGACAGTGTCATAATAGTACATCAAGGTCATTGGTAGTGTCATTATAGTACATCAAGGTCATTGGTAGTGTCATTATAGTACATCAAGGTCATTGACAGTGTCATTATAGTACATCAAGGTCATTGATAGTGTCATCTTAGTACATCAAGGTCATTGATAGTGTTATTGTAATGAATCACAGTCATTGATAGTATTGTTATAGTACATCAAGGCAGCCACAGTGACAATTCCATTTGTAGAATTCCAGTAATCAGTCACAGTGACAATTCCTTTAGTAGAATTCCAGTAATCAGTCACAGTGACAATTCCATTAGTAGAATTCCAGTAATCAGTCACAGTGACAGTTCCATTAGTAGAATTCCAGTAATCAGTCACAGTGACAATTCCATTAGTAGAATTCCAGTAATTCCAGTAATCAGTCACAGTGACAGTTCCATTAGTAGAATTCCAGTAATCAGTCACAGTGACAATTCCATTAGTAGAATTCAGTAATCAGTCACAGTGACAATTCCATTAGTAGAATTCCAGTAATCAGTCACAGTGACAATTCCATTAGTAGAATTCCAGTAATCAGTCACAGTGACAATTCCATTAGTAGAATTCCAGTAATCAGTCACGTTCATAGTTTCATGTTAGTATATCAGTGATCAGTGAATTGCATTCATAGTTTCACTCATAGTATATAAAAGGATCCTTCACAATAATAATTTCATGTGTAGTATGTCAATGATCAGTGAGTCATGTTCTTAGTTTCACTCATTGTATGTAAAAGGATCCGTCACCTTGACAATTTCATGTGTAGTATGTCAGTGATCAGCGAGTCATGTTCATAGTTTCATTCATAGCATGTAAAAGGATCTGTCACCGTAACAATTTCATGTGTAGTATGTCAATGATCAGTGAGTTGCATTCTTAGTTTCACTCATAGTATGTAAAGAATACGTCACCGAAATAATTTCATGGATACTATGGCAATGATCAGTCATATTGATAGTCTATTTAGTAAATAATCGATCAGTCAGACTGATAGTTTCATGAGTAGTTTGTTAGTGATTTGTGAAATTGATAGTTTATTATTATTGTTGTGATGATGATGATGATTGTTGTTGTTATTATTATTATTGTTATTACGGATGATGATGATGATGATGAATATTGTTACTGTTATTATTATTATTATTATTATTATTTTTATTATTATTATTGTTAATGTTGTTATTATCATTATTATTGTTATTATTCTTGTTGTTGTGAAGAACATGTATACCCCTTATCAATTAAATGCTTTAGACGTTTGCCATAAACAAGAACTCGCACCATACTACAAGCCAAACACATTAGAACAGGCAACAAAAACTCACACCAGACTACACGCCAAACAACTTAGAACAGACAAATGTACAGTCACCAGCTCGCTGCGCATCGAACACCTCTCGGACCAACACAGTTAATGTGAGAGTAATACAGACAGGGGAGATGACTCATACAGTTCCTATGAGAGTAATACAGACAGGGGAGATGACTCACACAGTTCCTGTGAGAGTAATGCAGACAGGGGAAGATGACTCGCACAGTTCCTGTGAGAGTAATGCAGACAGGGGAGATGACTCACACAGTTCCTGTGAGAGTAATACAGACAGGGGAGATGACCCACACAGTTCCTATTAGAGTACTTAAGACAAGTATCCAAACACGTATCATCCTTGTGAAAGCAGCACCAGCACATAATTTGTGTAGATGGGAACATAAAAAAAGAAAAATCAACAATTAACATGGTGAGGTTTAACACTGACCGGCATAATTATAAAGAATTAATTGGTAGTGAAGGAACGTAAACAAGGAAACATATGCTTCTTTAAAAAACAAAAACAAAACAACAACAACAACAACAACAACACACACACACACACACACACACACACACACACACACACACACGGCAGTTTATGTAATAATAATGTATATGTATTAAAAAAAAATTGATACTCTAGGACACCATTAATATATAATGATACATAATAATTTTTAAGGAATGGTTAGCAGTTGTTCGTACTCTTCCTCGGTGTGTGTGTGTGTGTGTGTGTGTGTGTGTGATTAGTGTCTGTTGGTCCTTTATATGATCTGTCCTTTATTCTTGTCCCAGAGTTTAGTTCTATTTTCCCTTATCTTCCCAATAATATTGTGGAATATTGAAATTATATGTACAGAAACTTGAATGAAAAATAAGTGTAAAAGAAAAAAAAAATCAAGTTTGGTTGAAAAGGAGACAGCGAGGCCGAGTGTGAGTTTCTGTCACTCACTGTTTATGTAGTAGTATGTAAATAATCAGTCATTCCATTTTATGTTGTAGTATGTCAATAATCAGCCATTCACAGTTTAAGCAGTAGTATGTCAATAATCAGTCATTCGCAGTTTTAGTAATAGTCAGCTATTCACATTTTATGTAGTAGTATGTCAATAATCATTCACAGTGTAAGTAGTAGTATGTCAATAATCAGTCATTCACTGTTTATGTAGTAGTATGTCAATAATCAGTCATTCACTGTTTATGTAGTAGTATATGTCAATGATCAGCCATTCACATTTTATGTAGTAGTATGTCAATAATCAGTCATTCACAGTTTAAGTAGTAGTATGTCAGTAATCAGTCACATTGAAAGTTGTCATTCGTCTTATGTCAATGTCAGACTTATTGATAACCCCCCCCCCTCCACCCCCCCCTCTCTTTCTCTCTCTACTTCGCTGTATCTTCCCTCACCCTCTCCCTCTGTGCTCTTCTCCCTCCCTCCCCCTTCCCCCCTCTGTCTGCCTCTCCCCTCCTCTGTCTCTCTCCCGTTGTCTCTCCCCCAAACTTCTCCCTCCCCCCTTTGCCTCCCCCCTTCTGCCACCCTCTCCACCTCTCTCTCTCCCCCCCCCCATTCTTCCTTCTCCCGCCTGTGCTTCTCTCCCCTACTCTCTCCCTCCCTCTTTCTCCCACCCCCTCCTCCTCCAACCCTGCCTCTCTCCCTATTCGCCGTCTGTCTGTTTACCTCTGTGTGTGTGTGTTGTGTGTGGTGTGTGTGTGTGTGTGTGTGGACAGAGAGAGAGAGCAGAGAGAGAGAGAGAGAGAGGAGAGGAGAGAGAGAGAGAGAGGCACAGAGAGAGAGGCACAGAGAGAGAGGCACTGAGAGAGAGAGGTACAGAGAGAGACAGAGAGGCACAGAGAGAGAGAGGTACAGAGGAGAGAGACAGAGGTAGAGAGAGGCACAGAGAGAGGCACGAAGAGGCACAGAGAGAGGGGCACAGAAAGAGAGGCACAGAGAGAGAGGCACGGAGAGAGACAGACAGATAGACAGACGACAGAGAGAGAGAGAGAAGAGAGAGAGAGAGAGAGGAGAGAGCACCATGGGTCGGCATGCATGGCGTTAGAGGCGGAGACACGATGCAGACAAATAAAAGGGGTAGGACACGGCAAGAAACAGGGGGGGGGGGGGGGGGGGGGGAATGAGAGTTCATGAGTGACCTTGAAAGGCAGTCGTCAGCACACATACACGCACACGCACGCGCGCGCGCGCACACACACGCACACACGCATGCACGCACACACACAAACACACACGCACACACACATGGCAATAAACTATGTTCTTGTTCACACACACACACACACACACACACACACACACACACACAGGGGGGAGGGGGGGGGGGGGACTGGGTCCTGGACACGGAAAACGCAAGGGAATAGCCAACACTTCAGTGGTCGTTCCGTCACACGCATTGTTGGGGCACTGCCGCAAACTCTGATGTGCTGCTAGGTGCACTGTATCTCAAATCATGGCACCCCCCACCCCCCACCCCCACGACCCCAACCCTCAACCCTTCTCCTCCAGAACGGTAGGTGAAAAAACAACTGCGCAAGCAAGCAGCAAGCACTGGGAACGTCTGTGAAGACTGTAGCACACAACGTGTGGAGGTGAATGTGTGTGTGCGTGTGTGGAGGGGGTGGGGGAGGAAGGGGAAGGGGGGGGGGAGGTAAATTCCACTGGCACGTGCTTTCTGTCGATCGCCTGTGGGCTACAGAAAGGTTTCCGGGTCAATGTGAATGGTGGGGGAGGGGGAGGGAATGGGAGGGGGAGGGAGGGGAGGGTGGGAACTTGGGCTGTGAACTGGGCGGGGCTTGAGGGAGGGTTGGAGATGTGCGAGAGAGAGAGGGGGGGGGGGGGGGGGGCTGTTGGGGGGGGGGATGGGAAGGAGGTGGTGAGGGTGGTGGTTGATTGAGTTGTGCCTAGGTGATCACGATGTGGATGGGGGAGAGTCCTTTCCTCCCCCCCCCCTCCATCCCTCTCTCCCTCCCTCCTTCCGCATTCCCTGCCTGGGAGGAGGGAGAGGAGAGAGAGAGAGAGAGAGAGAGAGAGAGGGGGGAGGTATAGGGGTGGGAGATGGGGGTAGAAGTGCCCCAGTTTGGTCGGTTCAGTCTGAGTTTGGAACTCCACGCGCACGTGTGATGGTTGTGTGTGTGTGTGTGTGTGTGTGTGTGTGTGTGTGTGTGTGTTAGAGAGAGAGATTGTGCGC
>CM065747.1:12016890-12029390 GCA_033310375.1 Conus canariensis | reverse complement strand
TGTGTCTGTCTCTCTCTCTCTGTCTGTCTGTCTCTCTCTTCTCTCTCTCTCTTCTCTCTCTCTCTCTCTCTCTCTCTCTCTCTCTTCTTCTTCTCTGTCTGTCTGTCTCATGCGATTACCCATATTACTGTTATTCTATATGACCTATTTCCTTATTATTGTTACAATGTCGTGAGTTGTTTCGTTTTCTGCTCGTTTGTTGTTGTTGTTGTTGTACAGTTGTATAATATTCACACAATACTTCATTAGGGGCCAAAAGCGTATTAATGAATAAACCATCACAAACTCTCTCTCTCTCTCTCTCTCTCTCTCTCTCTCTCTCTCTCTTCTCTCTCTCTCTCTCTCTCCTGCTCGCACGCTCGCCTTGCATACTGTGTGTGTGTGTGCGTGTGTGTGGTGTGTGTGTGTGTGTGTGTGTGTGTGTGGTGTGTAGTGAGAGAGAGAGAGAGAGAGAGAGAGAGAGAGAGTAGATGCTTGCATCTTGCGTTTTCTCTCTCCCCACTCTCTTTCTCTGTCTGTGTGTCCCCCAGCCCGCCCCCCCCCCTCCACCCTCCTCTCCTCTCTCCCTTTGTCTCTTTCCTTTGTCTGTCTTCCTGTCTGTCCATTCTGTCTCTCTGTCTTCTCTTCTCTCTATCCTCTTCTCTCTCTCTTCCTCTCTCTCTCACACACCATCTCTCTCTCTCCTTCTTTCTCTCATCCACTCTCTCTCTCTCTCTCGCTGTCTCTCTCTCTCTCACTCTCTCTCTCTCTCTCTCTCTTCTGTCATCCTCTCTTCACACTCAGTCCTCTCGTTCCTTTTCTGTTTGCAATCGCTGTGTGGGCATGTGTGCATGGCAGCATGGCAGTAGTGAAGTACCTAGTGATGATGCATGTCCTCTGTAGTGTTCCAGTAGTGTGAACTGTATGTGAATGGTTTGCCTGTCCAGTAGTGTGAACTGTATGTGAATGCATTGCATGTCCAGTAGTGTGAACTGTATGTGAATGCATTGCATGTCCTCTGTAGTGTTCCAGTAGTGTGAACTGTATGTGAATGGCTTTGCCTGTCCAGTAGTGTGAACTGTATGTCAATGCTTTTGCATGTCCAGTAGTGTGAACTGTATGTCGAATGCATAGAATGCTCTGTAGCGGGGTACAGTAGTGTGAACTGTAGTGAACTTGTTGCCTGCCAGAGTGTAATATTGAATCATTATGTCCAATTAATGGTAATTGCCTGCTTTCATAGTGTGACACGTATAAGTTCGCCTAGAACGTATCAGGGTATGCTGTCATAGTGTGAACTGTACAAAAAGTAACAGAACCCCCCCCCCCCCCCCCCAAGGATGTTCCAAGCTTGCCCATATACCCAGTACCGAACACCTCTAGACAGCAACAAGAACTGGATAAATGAACAAATGTAAGTTAACTTTTATTCAAGACTGGCACAGCCTTTTAAAGCTTGAATATAGTCAGACAAGTACAAGGACGAACAGGAAAAAAGCGATTCGATGTCGAAGAATGGTCGCAGAAATTCTTCCAGCCAAACTCGCTTCGGCATTATGCTGACACAACAAACACACACACACACACACACACACACACACACACACACACACACACACACACACACAACACCAGTGTATACACTAGACACGCAGATGTGTGCGCTGAAGGTCTTTCAAACGAAATTGTTCACAGAGCCATCTGATGCTTTTGGACCCATATATCTTTTTCTCGATTTTCTTTTCCACACACACACACACACACAACACCGCGCGCGCGCGCGCGGGGCGCGCACGCACGCACACAACCCAGCACTCGCACGCACGCACTCACTCAAGATGCACGACACACACACACACACACACACACACACACACACACACACACACACACCACACACAAAACACATACTTACACACACACACACACACACACACACACACACAACGTCACGCTTACAGGTACCTAGGCTCATCGCTGACAGCTTCAGAGCCAAGGGAAGGAACTGTGTTGCGTATATTTTAGTATTGACCTGGTTAATTCCCTTTCTATATCGCGTATTGGTTGTTGCTGTTCTAAGGGCTGTGTGAAGCTCCCAGCTTCAAAACCTGATGCCTGTGGTGAATGCGTGGAAATACCTAGGTGTTTATTTTTCAGCAAGATTAGGTTTTACTGTGGCAGGCAGAGATGTTGCTTGCAAGGCAAACGGGCACTTTTGAGTATAATGCAGAGGTTAAGTCAGTGCAATGATTATTCTGAGGATGTTTTTCTAAAACTTTTTGATGCTCAGATACAGCCAATAATACAGTATGGTTCTGAAATATGGCGGGGGGGGGGGGGGGGGGGGGGGGGGGGGGTGGGGGGGGAAGCTGCACAGTACTGTGAAAAGATCCACTTGTTTGCCCTTAAGAAATGTTTGTCTGTGATATGCGAACACTAAATGATCTTGTGTATAATGAATTGGACAGATTTCCAATAACCAATAACTTTATTGTTCGATTTATTCGCTACTGGTTAAAATTCATACAAATGGATGAACGTAGGCTACCAAAGAAAGCGTATTTAACGGTGCTATATTTAGATAAGAGAGGCTAGAAGAACTGGGTGACAAATGTAAGATTATGTCTGTTTCAGAATGGCTTTGGATATGTATGGTTGAACCAAGGTGTTGGAGGTGCAAATACATCTTTTTAGTTTGTTTACGCAGGGACGTACTGATTATAGATGGCAAAACTGGCAAGATCGTATGAACAACAGTGAGCGTTATTCAAGGTATAGAATGTTTTGTGATTATGACATGCACTTTATTCCGAAACACTTACAACTAGCTATGGGGAGGTACTTAAAACATACAATGTGATTGTTTCGTTTTGGTGTGTCAGACCTTGGTGTTCATTAATATAGATACAGGAATCCTACACCTAATGATCTGTTATGTCCATTCTGTAAGAATATCGAAGAAAACGAAGTTCATTTTGTTTTATGTTGCCCATTTACGATAAATTAAGAAAACCGTTGATCGCTCAAAAATGTTACAGAATAGCAAGTGTTTTCCATCTCAATATGTTGTTATCCGCAATTAATGCAAAAACTGTGAAAAACCTCTGCATTTACTTGTACAAAACTTTTAAAGGAAGAGAGATTGCAGTTTCCTAAATTGATTTATAATTAAGAGTGTAGATAATGAAATGTTCAGTTGGTCTTTAAGTTTTCTTTCTTTCTGCGGAAATGTAAAAGTTATTGTCGCCTTTCTGTGTACACACCCCTCTTCTAAGGGGGTTAGGCCCAACTGAAATAAAATGTCGTGTGGTGTCGTCTCTCTGTCTGTCTGTCTCTGTCTGTCTGTCTGCTCTGTCTGTCTCTCTCTCTCTCTCTTCTGTCTCTTCTCTCTCTCTCTCTGTCTCTCTCTCTCTCTCTCTCTCGCTCTCTCTCTCTCTCCATTCCTCCTGGGGAATCTTCTAGTACAAACAGGTCCCTGACAGTCACGAAGTTCTGTGCTTGTAACTCTCTCCTTTCTGTTGCTCTCTCTGTCTCCTTTCTGTTGCTCTCTGTGTCTTCTTTCTGTTGCGCTCCCTGTCTCCTTTCTGTTGCTCTCCCTGTCTCCTTTCTCTTGCTCTTTCTCTGGGTCCTTTCTGTTGCTCGCTCTCTGTCCTTTCTGTTGCTCGCTCTCTGTCTTTCTGTTGCTCTCTCTCTGTCCTTTCTGTTGCTCTCTGTGTGTCCTTTCTGTTGCTCTCTGTGTGTCCTTTCTGTTGCTCTCTGTGTGTCTCCTTTCTGTTGCTCTCTCTGTGTCTCCTTTCTGTTGCTCTCTCTCTCTCTGTCCTTTCTGTTGCTCTCTCTGTCCCCTTTTTGCTGCTCTCTCTGTCCCTTTCTGTTGCTCTCTCTGTCTCCTTTTTGTTGCTCTCTCTGTCTCCTTTCTGTTGCTCTCTCTATCTCCTTTCTGTTGCTCTCTCTGTCCCAGTCTTCCTTCACTTTCTCCGCTTTCCCCAGCCTGTTGTCCTGGGAAACTCTTCTTTCACTGTTTTAGGAAACTTCTTTCTCTGTTTTAGGAAACTCTTCTTTCACTGTTTTAGGAAACTCTCCTTTCACTGTTTTAGGAAACTCTTCTTTCTCTGTTTTAGGAAACTCGTCTTTCACTGTTTTAGGAAACTCTTCTTTCTCTGTTTTAGGAAACTCTTCTTTCACTGTTTTAGGAAACTCTTCTTTCACTGTTTTAGGAAACTCTTCTTTCTCTGTTTAAGGAAACTCTTCATTTCTCTGTTTTAGCAAACTCTTCTTTCACTGTTTTAGCACAACTCTTCTTTCACTGTTTTAGCAAACTCTTTTTTCCACTGTTTTAGTGAACTCTTCTTTCACTGTTTTAGCAAACTCTTCTTTCACAGTTGGTCTGGAACACTGCTTTATATATTTTGTCAAGTGACAATTAAAGACATGCCTGCTTTATTCCTGTTTTTGTCTCTTTTCTTTTCTTTTGTTTTTCCTGCAAGCTAGCAACGAGTCGATGACAAACTGTATACGGCGTGTAGCCAGGACGCTGATCGCTCAATATGCGCTGTGTGTGTGTGTGTGTGTGTGTGTGTGTGTGTGTGTGTGTGTGTGTGTGTGTGCGTGCGTGCGTGCTTGTGCTTGTGTGTGTGTGTGTGTGTGTGTGTGTGTGTGTGTGTGTGTGTGTGTTCTAAGCATTTCTTTATTGAACAGATGTGTACATAAACAAACGATTAAACTGAGGCAACAACAAGCAATAACTTATGATGTTGTCAGTGACGGAAAATTTCACAATAATTAACACATCGGCGGATTGCATAATCAACATTGGTACGTAAAAGCGAAAGAAAAATGTTAAATGCTATATGGGAAAAATTGAAGAAAATCTTAAGTTAAATTAAAAAGAAAGGAAAGAAGATAGAACGGATCAGAAGAATGTAACAGCGATCCAATTGGGCAATCTACACAACAAATATCAGGGTTACCCATGCACACGCACGCACGCACGCACCCACACCCATCCACCCACCCACCCACCCACCACCCACCACACACACACACACACACACACACACGACGCATAATAAAACTGTTTAAAGATAGACTCCTCAACAAATATTTATGTATGTACAATGAGTGAATGGAATAGCTCCAAAGAAAATCATCCAAAACTTTTGTAATCAATGAAAATGGACACTCACACAAGCTTTCCTTTCCCAGACCCCGCAACAATCTCTACAAATCAAGTTTTACATATTATGGAGGAATGATATGGAACAATCTGGCCTCTTCCTTAAAACCATGTCCATCGAAAGTAACAGTTAAAAGAGCTCTTAAAAGGAATTTGATGGAAAAATTATCGAACGACTAATGCTTATTCTATTGCCGAATCTCTCTCTCGTATATGATGTGCTATGTACTGTTCATTACAATAATTATTGGAATTCTATGCAATCGTTTTGATAGAATTATGATCCTTTGAATGTGTTAGTTACTTCATTTTTTAATTTTTCTTTGTAATGCGTTGATACATGATTTTCCTTCTTTGTTTGTCCTTTAAGATTATGATTATTTTTGTGAGGGTAGGATGAAATGAAAAAAAGGCTGTAAAGCTTATTCTTAAAGCTCAAGAAAGATAATTTTGACTTGACTTGACACACATATATACAGAGAGAGAGAGAGAGAGAGAGAGAGAGAGAGAGGAGAGAGAGAGAGAGAGAATCGGTTGCATCTGTAATGCGAAACGGACATTCCACACATTTGACTGTTTTGAGATCGAGAACAAATACGACGTTTTCTTCCCGAAGAAGTCTTTGAAAATGTCTTGCCATTGTCCGATGAGAAGCCAGTTTGGAAACATCTTTGGATTTCAAAGACATTCGATTTTTACACTGGCCGGTCATCTTACAGATGGTTCAAACGGTCGTTTCTAGTAAAACCTTTTCTATCACCCACTCCCCATTTTACTCGGTCCAAAGTGGTCGTTTCAAGTTTCCAACTTTCCTACCACACACCCCAACCACCCCTCCCATCCCATAATACCACATCCCCTGCCTGCCCTGTGTGTGTGTGTGTGTGTGTGTGTGTGTGTGTGTGTGTGTGTGTTGTGTGTGTTCTGCGTTGCTTTTGGTTCTGGCTTTGGTTCAGTGAACCGATCATCACTGGTTCACTGACAAGATTCCTTTTACAGTTAGAAAATGATCACACTAGTTTTGCGCTCACGTGTGTTTGGGGACGTAGAGAATGCTATGGGAGTGGTTCAGACAGTCAGGTAAATAGTGAGTAGAGACAGAAGGCACATCTAACACTGCACCGAAACGCCAGAGTCCAATTGAATATGCATTTGTTTATTTTCTTCTGCACTAGGGAGGGTGCTGTTGGCCAAGCCCAATTCTATGTTGACGCACCTAGACTAAGTCCTAGCCTCGTAATTATAAACCTAAGATTAACACACACACACAAATATGGAGTCACATTTCCCTTTTAACGAGCAGAATGTTGCTGAGGCCCAAGTGCACGACTGTTCAGATGCCAGGGGGGAGAGAGAGAGAGAGAGAGAGAGAGAGCGGAAGTTGATATGTTTAGTTTATATAGCTTTTGCCCGAGTCAGAATTGAATAACCGTGGCGTGGCACTGGACATTATCAAGGTCTGAAGGTCTGATAAAATCATGAACTGTAGACGGATGCACTGTAGAATAAATGCAACCGACCAAACCATCCTTTAATGCCATCAGCGGTTCAGCTACTATGTTATGAGCTGCTTCGTTAAATAATTTTTCTTACCTTTTTTTTCCAGGATTGGCTGTTTTTCAGGATTTTTTTCTTCTTGGTCTTTCTCTTTTTTCTTTTTTTTTTTTGCGTCAGGATTTGCCTTTTTCAGGATGTACTCTTTTTACCCCTATGTGTTGGACAGCCCTGAAGGTGTGTGTGGTGTGGACAGCCCTGAAGGCTGTGTGTGGTGTGGTGTGGACAGCCTGAAGGCTGTGTGTGGTATGGACAGCCCTGTAGGCTGTATGTGGTGTGGACAGCCCTGTAGGTTGTGTGGTGTGGACAGCCCTGAAGGCTGTGTGTGGTGTGGACAGCCTGAAGGCTGTGTGGTGTGGACAGCCCTGTAGGCTGTATGTGGTGTGGACAGCCCTGTAGGCTGTGTGGTGTGGACAGCCCTGAAGGCTGTGTGTGGTGTGGTGTGGACAGCCTGAAGGCTGTGTTTGGTGTGGACAGCCTGTAGGCTGTAGTGGTGTGGACAGCCTGTAGGTTGTGTGGTGTGGACAGCCCTGAGGCTGTGTGTGGTGTGGACAGCCCTGTAGGCTGTGTGGTGTGGACAGCCCTGAAGGCTGTGTGGTGTGGACAGCCCTGAAGGCTGTGTGTGGTGTGTGGACAGCCCTGAAGGCTGTGTGGTGTGGTGTGGACAGCCCTGAAGGCTGTGTGTGGTGTGGACAGCTCTGAAGGCTGTGTGGTGTGGACAGCCTGAAGGCTGTGTGTGGTGTGGTGTGGACAGCCCTGAAGGCTGTGTATGGTGTGGTGTGGACAGCCCTGAAGGCTGTGTGTGGTGTGGACAGCCCTGAAGGCTGTGTGTGGTGTGGACAGCCCTGAAGGCTGTGTGTGGTATGGTGTGGACAGCCCGGAAGGCTGTGAGTGGTGTGGTGTGGACAGCCCTGAAGGCTGTGTGTGGTGTGGACAGCCCTGAAGGCTGTGTGTGGTGTGGACAGCCCTGAAGGCTGTGTGGTGTGGTGTGGACAGCCCTGAAGGCTGTGTGGTGTGGTGTGGACAGCCTGAAGGCTGTGTGTGGTGTGGACAGCCCTGAAGACTGTGTGTGGTGTGGTGTGGACAGCCCTGAAGGCCGTATGGTGTGGGCAGCCCTGAAGGCTGTGTGTGGTGTGGACAGCCCTGAAGGCTGTGTGTGATGTGGACAGCCCTGAAGGCTGTGTGGTGTGGACAGCCCTGAAGGCTGTGTGGTGTTGTCGTCCTGACGAGGAAAAACAAATCTCTTAACGTTACACTGGACATCGTCACAACGAGAGGTTGTCAGCTGATTTGAGAAGTCATTTTTTTCAGGCTGGTTGACGAGAGAGAGAGAGAGAGAGAGAGAGAGAGAGAGAGAGAGAGAGAGACGAGAGAGAGTCAGAGAGAGAGAGAGAGAGAGAGAGAGAGAGAGAGAGAGAGAGAGCGATGAACATAATGAAAGACTCGTTTGAAGTGATGCATTCAGCGGAAAACTGGACAGTCACCGTCTACTGGATATGATAATAGACCACAACCTGTCATGGACTGTTCACATCAAAACATTACGCAAAACAGTATCCATATAGGATTAAGCACTTTCTTAACTTGCATGCCAGAAAATGCACACCTACTCTTTTCAATTTCTGTTCAACACTATTTGACGGCCAGTGCAAATTCAATGGAACCTTTAATTAGTATCTATAAACGTGCCCTTAAAGCAGTTCTCTTGAAATCCTCAGTCCTCACAGAATCAGATTATGTTCGAGTTGGAGTTCTACCATTAAAAGATATTTTAGCTATCAATACAGGAATATATGGAAAATTTTCTCTGGATTAGCTCCACAAACTGTTCAGTTTAAATTCAACTCGAGCTCTAGAAATTCTACAACGCTCCAGGTACCTATAACTTGAACCGACCTATGTGAAATGTCTTTGTTTTTCTGGTCCTCTCCTCTGGAACTGACTTCCACCTGAGCTTAAAGGCCATCGAAGATCAGCATCTTACGGAAGAACATTGTTTTCATATTTTGCAGATTTTCATATTTTGCAGACTGTCGCTAATTATGTCGATAAGCAGAAAAATTATGTTAACGATGCCTATGCACACATATGCCATTACCATAATTATCATCACCAACAGACAGTTTTCTTACTTTCCTAAAGTGATTGTTGATACTGCTTCAACATAATCTGCCATTGTAAATGATCGCACACACTATGCCAGTGCATGCACATGTCAATATGTGAAAGAGTTATAATGTACTCATGCAGTGTATGTGTGTAAGCCAGCGCGCTGCCCATATTTGTCCCCCCCCCCCCCTTCTTTTTCCCCCCTTTTTTTCGGGGAAAGGGATGGAGAAGAGGGGGGCGGGGGGAGGATGGAGGGATTTTTTTTCTCTTCTTCCCTCACACTTTTGTTTTTTAGCTTTGTACTTTTTATTTCTTTTTATTTTATTATTTAGTTTTGTTTTCCTCTTCATAATATGAACGATGTTTAATTAATCCCTCTGTCTGTCTGTCTGTCTCTCTCTGTGTCACTCTCTTCTCTTGCTCGCTTGCTTTCTCTCTCTGTCTCTGTCTCTGCCTCTCTCTCTCTCTCCGTCCCTCCCTCCCTCCCTCTCTCTCTGTATCTCCCTCCCTCCTCTCTCTCTCTCTCTCTCTCTCTCTCTCTCTCTCTCTCTTTCTCTCTCTCCCTCCCTCCTACTCCACCCTATACAAATTATCTCCTATTCCGCTTTACCTTGAAAACCAGTCTTGGGCGGTTTTTTTTGTTTTTTTTTCCTTTTCCTTTTTTTTTTTTATATAACAAGAATGTTGATTATGACTCTATGCTGGTGAATTGAACATGACTGGCTGTAAAACAAGAATGTGGATTATGACTCTATGCTGGTGAATTGAACATGACTGGCACATGAATCAAGAGTTAACTCCTCCTTAGGATATGCTGATGATTCTATATTATAGTTTGGTGTCTGATGTTTCTAAATCTTCTTACAGTATAGGAATATTGTATACTACGATGTGGTGTGTGTGTGTGTGTGTGTGTGTGTGTGTGTGTGTGTGTGTGTTACGCCCGTGCGCGCGAGTGCGTGCGTGCATGCTTGCGTGTGTACGTGCGTGCGTGCGTGCGTGCGTTATTGTGTGCGTGCGCGAGCGCGCGTGCGTGCGGTGTGTGTGTGTGTGTGGTGTGTGTGTGTGTGTGTGTGTGTCGTGGTGTGTGTGTGTGTGTGTGTGTGTGTGTGTGTGTGTGTGTGTACGAGTGTGCGTGCGTGCGTTTGTGCGGTCGTGCGTGCGTGCTTTATTGCGTGCCTGCGTGTGTGTGTGTGTGTGTGTGTGTGTGTGTGTGTGTGTGGTGTGTGTGTGTGTGTGAGAGACAAAGACTTAAGTGTGTATTTTCTCTTCAATGCTGATATCAGTCATCACTGTTCTTGCTATAATTGGTTCCATATTGTGTCATAGTGTTCTGTGTTGATATCAGTCATCACTGTTCTGGCTATAATTGGTTCCATATTGTGTCATAGTGTTCTATGTTGATATCAGTCATCGCTGTTCTGGCTATAGTTGATTCTTTATTGTGTCATAGTGTTCTGTGTTGATATCAGTCATCACTGTTCTGGCTATAATTGGTTCCATATTGTGTCATAGTGTTCTGTGTTGATATCAGTCATCACTGTTCTGGCTATAGTTGATTCTTTATTGTGTCATAGTGTTCTGTGTTGATATCAGTCATCACTGTTCTGGCTATAATTGGTTCCATATTGCGTCATAGTGTTCTGTGTTGGTATCGGTCATCACTGTTCTGGCTATAGTTGGTTCCGTATTGTATCATAGTGTTCTGTGTTGATATCAATCATCACTGTTCTGGCTATGGTTGGTTTCATATTGTGTCATAGTGTTCTGTGTTGATATCAGTCATCACTGTTCTGGCTATAGTTGGTTCCATATTGCGTCATAGTGTTCTTGCTATAGTTGGTTCGATATTGTTTCATAGTGTTCTGTGTTGATACCCTTAGTTCCTGAACTGGGACGACAGCGAGATGGGGAAAAAAATCTTTTTCTGCTTATCTGCCATCTTTGGGAATAAAGATTATCTATCAATCAGTCAGTCAGTCAATCAATAGGTCAATCAAATAATCAATCAGTGAGTCAATTAGTCAACCAATCAGTCAATCAGACAGTCGATCAATCAATCAATCAGTTGATCAATCAGTCAGTGAGTCAATTAGTCAACCAATCAGTCAATCAGACAGTCGATCAATCAGTCAATCAATCAGTTGATCAATCAGTCAATTAATCAGTCGATCTGTCGGTCAGTCAATCAATCCGTCAGTCAATCAATCAGCCAATCAGTCAGTCAAGCGAGTCTATCAATCAATTAGTCCATCAATCGATCAAGCAAGCATCAATCAGTCAGTCAATCAATCAACCAATCAATCGATCCAACCATCAGTCAATCAATCAATCCATCAGTCAATCAATCGGTCAAACGGTAAATCAACCAATCCATCAGTCAGTCAGCCAATCAACCAGTCAATCACTCAGTCAAACAAGCAATCAATCAATGAGTCAACCAAGCAATGAATCAGTCAATCAATCAATCAGTCAGTCAATCAATCGATTAGTCAACCAAGCAATGTATCAGTCAGTCAGTCAATCAATCAATCAGTCAACCAAGCAATCAATCAATGAGTCAATCAATCAATCAATCAATCAAATCAGTCAATCAATCAGTCAACCAGTCAGTCATTCAATCAGCACTGTGCAGCGAACTCCCACGTCGAAGCAGCGAGCGTTGCTAGCAATGAGAGAAGATGTCGTCAGAGAGATGGTACATGGTGTGTTTGTTGTGTCACAGATCACGACCTCACGAGCACCGGCTGTCTGTGACGTCAGCAGAGGGAAGGAGAGACTGGGTGAGTTGTGCTTCGCTGTGCCGTCCTCGTTGATTCTGTGACATCATTGTCTGTCTGTATGTCTGTCTGTATGTATGCTGTCAGCTTGTCTCTGTTTGTCTGTTTCACTGAGTGTGGTTATCTGGACTAATCCGTTCTTTTCCTGATCGTCCGTTAATAGTCTCATATCATACATGTCTCTGTCTGTCTGTCTGTCTGTCTGACTGTCTGCCTGCCTATCTGTCTCTCCCTGCTGCTGCCCCCTCCCCCTCCACTCTCTTTCTCTCTCTCTCTCTCTCTCTCTCTCTCTCTCTGGCTCACTGTCTGTCTGTCTGACTGACTATCTGCCTGCCTGCCTGTCTGTCTCTCCCTACCCCCCCCCCTCCCCCCGTCTCTCTCTGTCTCTCTCTGGCTCACTGTCCGTCTTCCCCCCCCCCCCCCTCTCTCTCTCTCTGAGTGTTGGGACTTGCATGATGTGAGACATCAACTTTACATCAGACTCCATGAACACCTTGTTCAGCGATGTCCCACCTGATGTGATCTTTGAATATATCTGAAAGAGATCAACATTTTTTTTTCATATAATCTAATATCTTACAGAGAAAGAATTTTAACAAAATGTCCGGTGTGTTTTTAGAAGGCGTATTGTTAAGGGTTATGTGAATGAAGTTTGTGTGTGTGTGTGTGCGTGTGCGTGCGTGTGTGTGCGTGTGCGTGTGTGTGTGTGTGTGTGTGTGTGTGTGTGTGCGTGCGTGTGTGCGTGTATGTGTGCGTGCCAGTTTCTTTTTGAATGACTCATGACTTCAACGCGGTGACAGGCCTGATATGGCCCCTTGCGGTCGGCTCGGCTAAAAGCAACATTACCTTGCCTTACCTCTCTCTCTCTCTCTCTCTCTCTCTCTCTCTCTCTCTCTCTCTCTCTC
>CM065747.1:11989390-12011890 GCA_033310375.1 Conus canariensis | reverse complement strand
GACGTTGGGTGCAGACAGACAGACAGGTGATAACAGACAGTTGGTGATGACAGACAACAGTGCAATGTCGTTATGCTGCCTACCTGTCACAGAAAGACCAGAGCATGATCTGTAGTCTGTCGAGACATTGAACAGGCACAGTCTTTGTCTGCTACGTCATAGACAGACACAGTGCATCATGCTGCCTACCTGTCCACAGACATAGACACAGTGCACATGTCTGTATGTCTGTCGACAGACATAGATACAGTGCACATGTCTGTATGTCTGTCTGTCCACAGACATAGACACAGGTGCACATGTCTTGCCTACCTGTCCACAGACATAGACACAGTGCACATGTCTGTTGTCTGTCCACAGACATAGACACAGTGCACATGTCTGTATGCCTACTGTCCACAGACATAGACAGTGCACATGTCTGTATGTATCTGTCCACAGACATAGACACAGTGCACATGTCTGTTGCCTGTCCACAGACATAGACACAGTGCACATGTCTGTATGCCTACCTGTCCACAGACATAGACAGTGCACATGTCTGTATGTCTGTCTGTCCACAGACATAGACACAGTGCACATGTCTGTATGTCTGTCTGTCCACAGACATAGACACAGTACACATGTCTGTATGCCTACCTGTCCACAGACATAGACACAGTGCACATGTCTGTATGTCTGTCTGTCCACAGACATAGACACAGTGCACATGTCTGTATGTCTGTCTGTCCACAGATATAGACACAGTGCACATGTCTGTATGCCTGTCCACAGACATACACACAGTGCACATGTCTGTATGTCTGCCTGTCCGCAGACATAGACACAGTGCACATGTCTGTATGTCTGCCTGTCCACAGAGATAGACACAGAGCACATGTCTGTATGTCTGCCTGTCCACAGACATAGACACAGAGCACATGTATGTATGTCTGCCTGTCCATAGACATAGACACAGTGCACATGTCTGTATGCCTGTCCACAGACATAGACACAGTGCACATGTCTGTATGTCTGCCTGTCCACAGACATAGACACAGTGCAGATGTCTGTATGCCTACTGTCCACAGACATAGACACAGTACACATGTCTGTATGTCTGCCTGTCCACAGACATAGACACAGTGCACATGTCTGTATGCCTGTCCACAGACATAGACACAGAGCACATCTCTGTGTGACTGCCGGAGCTGCACCGGCAGGTGGCGCTGTGCGCTGACCCCTGGCTGACCTGGACCAGTGTGGCGTGGTGGGGAGGGAGGTCTGCTATACCCTACCCCCCCCTCCTTCTTCCCCTCCCCCTCTGCAACCCTCTCATCCCTCCACTGGTTGGCTTGGGGGAGCCCCCCCCCCCCCTCCCGCTCCTGTCGCATTCCTGGCCGTGCTGGAGTTGGCCGTGTGCTCAGTGAAGCGGCACGCCTTGTGCACGCCTCCTCCTGCTGCTGTCTTGTCCTTGTTGTGGGCGAGGGGAAGAGGAGGGGGGCGTCTACACATCTGTCTTGAAGCTGCGTGCTTCTTTGGGCTTTGGGCTTTGGGGCAGTCTGTGATGATGGGTGCGCATCATGATGGGTTGTGGGACCCCGGGAGGGGGGAGGGGGGTTGGATGACCACATCAATGATGGGTTGTGGGACCCCGGGGTTGGATGACCACATCATGATGGGTTGTGGGACCCTGGAGGTTGGATGACCACATAGTTATGGGCTGTGGGACCCCGGGGTTGGATGACCACATCATTATGGGCTGTGGGACCCGGGGGTTGGATGACCACATCGTTATGGGTTGTGGGACCCCGGGGTTGGATGACCACATCGTTATGGGTTGTGGGACCCTGGGGTTGGATGACCACATCGTGATGGGTTGTGGGACCCCGGGGTTGGATGACCACATTGATATGGGTTGTGGGATCCTGGAGGTTGGATGACCACATTGATATGGGTTTAGGGACCATGGAGGTTGGATGACCACATCGTGATGGGCTGTGGGACTGGGAGTTCGCTGACCTCAACACTACTCTAGCTGTAGCTTTGGTTCATCAGTTTTCACTGATATCCTGTGAGCTACACACACAACCAACAGCTGTGAAACAGCCGTGACAGCAATGATCTGATCCTGTAGGGTCCTCGGCTGTGTGGAGAGAACAGAACCTGTAGGTCCAGGGCTGTGTGGAGAAAACAGAACCTGTAGGTCCAGGGCTGTGTGGAGAGAACAGAACCTGTAGGGTCCCCAGCTGTGTGGAGAGAACAGAACCCGTAGGTCCAGGGCTGTGTGGAGAGAACAGAACCTGTAGGTCCAGGGCTGTGTGGAGAGAACAGAACCTGTAGGGTCCCCAGCTGTGTGGAGAGAACAGAACCTGTAGGTCCAGGGCTGTGTGGAGAGAACAGAACCTGTAGGTCCAGGGCTGTGTGGAGAGAACAGAACCTGTAGGTCCAGGGCTGTGTGGAGAGAACAGAACCTGTAGGGTCCAGGGCTGTGTGGGGAGAGAACGTCCACTCCCTTTGCTGCCCTGCTGTCTGCTTCAGCGGCTGGCCAGGCCCTGGCCAGCACAACCCACCTTGGCTGGTGGGGTAGCCATCCAGGCTGCACAAACCCCTCGCCACCCTCACAGTGAAATCAGCCACCCCACACAGACACCCCCCACATCCTCCCCTAACCTCCCACCCCACCGCCTAACCGCCTCTCCCAACTCTCCCACCTCTCCCAACTCTCCCACCGACTTCCTCTTCCCTCCACCCTTCCCTGGCCTTTGCCGTGACCTCCTCAAGGGGGGGGGGGGGGGGGGCTGTCAAGATAGAGGGTGGGGGTGGGGGTGAGGGGAGGGGGGGAGAGGGGTCGGGTGGGGGTGGGGGGGGCTGTCAAGATAGAGGGTGGGGGTGGGGGTGAGGGGAGGGGGGGGAGAGGGGTCGGGGTGGGGGTGGGAAGGCTTTGGGGGACCAGTAGTAGGCAAGGTGGTCGTGCAGGCGAAACAAAAGCTGTTGAGAGGGAGGGGGGGGGGGGGATAGACATTCCGCACAGCCCTGGGTAGTGGGGTGGGGGATGGAGGTGCGGAGATATGACGGGAAGGTGGGGGGGGGTTATGCTGTAAGACAACACTACCTTCACAGCCTGGGTGAGCGGTGGGGGGGGAGGGGGGGGGGAGGCAGGGGAGGGGGGGTTGTATTAGGAGCTGGACAGAAAGGAGTGGAGAGCGTTGTTGCATTTGTGGAAGGGGGTTGGGGTGGAGAGGGTGATGAAGGGGGTGATGTGTGGGTAGGGGTGGGGGGAGGGGGTGGGGTGGGGGATGGGTTGAGTGGCGTTGGAGATGGCTTGTGGAACTGGTTTGGGGTTCGTTCTGCCCAGCCCCCAACAACACACAGGCACAGCGAGCTGAATGGCGCTCACAGGGTGTGTGTGTGTGTGTGTGTGTGTGTGTGTGTGTGTGTGTGTGTGTGTGTGTGTGTTGCCTGCGTGCGAGCGCGCGCGCGTGTGTGTGTGTGTGTGTTTGTGTGTGCGCTTATATATATATTATGTGTGTGTGTGTGGGCATGAGTGTGTGTGCGTGCGTGTATGTGCGTGTATGTGTGTGTGTGTGTGTGTGTGTGTGTGTGTGTGTGTGCCCATGTGTGTGTGTGTGTGTGTGTGTGTGGGCATGTGTGTGTGTGTGTGTGTGTGTGTGCGCGCGTGCGTGTGTATGTGTGTGTGTGTGTGTGTGTGGAGCTGAATGGCGCGCACAGGTGTGTGTGTGTGTGTGTGTGTGTGTGTGTGTGTTCGCTCGCTGTCCCCAGTGGTAAATTAACATAAATAGACAGAGTTATACATTTATTGAGAAGTTGATGACGCACGAAATGTCATGCTTACTCACCCCCACCCCTTCCACCCCACCCCACCTTACCCCACCCCCCTCCACCCCAGCCCACCTCACCCCCAACCCTGTCTCCCTCCCATCCGTTCCACATACCCACCGCCTTTCTCTCTCCCTCCCTTAATCCCCCCTCCCCCCCCCCCCTCTCTCTCTCTCTCTCTCTGTTCCCAGGGTAGTTGAAGGGTTCTTCAGGACTATTCAACTAGGGGTAGCAGGAAGAAAGAGAGATGGAAGAGGTCCCCATGGAAAAGGCGTGTGCCTCTCTTCCACCGACAGGGGCCGACTATAGGGGGAGATAGCTGACGTCCTCCAGGTCGACTCGGCGACCGACAAGCCCTGGAATGTCGTTCACACCGCCGCAAGCCCCCCACCCCCACCCATCACCTCGAGTGTCTGAATAGCGCGCTGGATTCCCATTTCCCTAAGCGCCTCGCGATCTTCTAGTCTTCAGCCACTAGCATTCCTGCTGCGGGAGTGGGGTGGAGACGGGGTGAGGAGTGGGTACCCGGGGTAGAAGTGGGGGGGGGGGGGGGGCGTGGTCTGGGGGCCGCCAAGCGAGGCGGACGGGGACAGGCGGGTTGTGTGTAGTGTTCATGGAGAGGCGCGCTGCTCTCTCGTCCTCCTGTCTTCCCCAAGCAGCGGCCATTCCGCCTGTCGCCACCTTGTCGTTCTTTCGGCCTGTGGGGGTCTCTGGATTGCTGGCGGCCGACAGGGGGCGCCCCCTGGGGCTGTACAGCCTTCCTGCTCTCCTCCCGGTCCAGTCAGCGCTTCATGTGGATGTCAGCGTGGTGAAGGCCCACCCTGGACGCTGGGCTGGAGACGGCTGGATGTGGGGTGACTGGATGTGGCTTTGGATGTGGCATGGCTGGATGTGGCTTCGCTGGAACACACGTCGTCGTCGGTGCGCGTGTGTGGTTTTCCCAGTTTCAAGATTGTGGCTAGAGTGTTGTTTTGGTAGAATCCAGTTCCGCCCTTGTAGCCTGCATGGAAGGGGTGGGAGAGCGAGAAATGGGGTTGACGGGAACGGGGGTTTAGCGAGGAGCTAGCGTCAGGGGGAACAGGCGGCCATCTGCCCTGTGACCAGAGTCTAGGGGAAGGCGGCAGGCTGGACAGGCGTGTGACCAATAGACTGCACTCCAGAGCCGACTCAAACGCTGGACAGGTGTGTTGTCAACAGATGCCCATCCTGACTCTGATGCTGAGCGGGTGTGTAACCAACAGACTCTGAGCCAGAGCCGTCTCCGATGGTTGCAGGTGTGTACCCAACAGACTCCAGACCAGAGCTGACTGATCACAGGTGTGTAGCCAACAGACTCCAGACCAGAGCTGACTGATCACAGGCGTGTAGCCAACAGACTCCAGACCAGAGCTGACATAACAGGTGTGTAGCCAACAGACTCCAAACCAGAGCCGACTCGGATGGTTAGCAAGTGTGTAGCCTGTAGACCAAGGAAGGAGATACAAAGACACCTTGAAGGCCAACCTCAACATCGACACTGCTTCCTGGGAAGATGTCGCCCTTAACAGAACACTGTGGAAGCAACAGTGTACCCAGGGCACAAAGACGTTTGAGCAGTCGCCATCCAGGAAAGAAGGAATCGGAGAAAACGGGGCTCATGCTTGCAGGACTCCATTCTATGCAGCGTCTGTGGAAGACTTTGTGCCTCAAGAACTGGCCTTCATTCCCACATGAGGACTCACATCAGCAGATGACCTGCCTGCCTACTCATCCGTCGGAGACGACAGGAGAATCCAGCAGCAGCAGCAGCAGCAGCAGCCTGCAGAGGTGACTCTGACGCTGAGCAGGTGTGTACCTAACAGACTCCAGACCAGAGCTGACTCTGATGCTGAGCAGGTGTGTAGCCCGTAGACTGAGGCAAGGGCAGAGCTCACCTGGAGGGCCTCACCAACAACCTGACCTTTCAGCAGCGGGCAGCGTGGTGCATTCCCTTGACGTGTGTTGTGGTGCCAGCTCGTGTGCAAAGCAACGGTCTTCGACATCGCTGGTGACCTACAGGAACTGACAGCATGGGGCAAGTGTCCTCTTCAAATTGTCCTCACCGTGTGACCGTAGAACACGCCTTGCAGCTTTGTTGAAGATGTGTGTATCCTTCATGTGGATTTTTCCTACCTGACGTACTACTTCCTCATAGGTTGTGATGCGTTTTTAACACAAGAGACGGCAGTGTAGACTGTAGATGTGTACGGTATGGTTTCACGTGTACGTGTGTGTGTGTGTGTGTGTGTGTGTGTGTGTGTGTGTGTGTGTGTGTTGGGGTCATTTTTGAGGAGACGTAGTATCTAACATACACAATCTTCCGTCTTACTGGCGGTAGAAACGATTTGGGTATAATCCAGTTGATTTTTGCGTTCCGTTGAAATCACCTAGGTGCAGTGTAGCAACAGTTGAAAAGTTCCCGGGTATGATACGATAACATAACCTGTACAGTGTGTAAGTAAACATATGGCGTAACAATGGAGAAAGAATCCATTGGACTTTGAATTATGGAGTGTGGTATCACTTAGCCAAAGTTATATCTTGGGGTGTCATAGATGCTTGTGTTAGGACAACAGAGGGGAGCGGAGGGGAAGGTACACACCCACCACAGCATTACTTCTCCCACCACAGTGGAAAGGCTGGAAGTTGACTGGGTTTTATTGATGAAGGTTTGATGAATGAGTTTTACTGATGAAGGTCTGAGGAGTGAAGTCTACTGATGAAGGTCTGATGGCTGGGTTGAGCACAGGGGAAGGGGAAGAGCTGCCCACAGAAGATGGTGAAATATCTTCATGTAGGTCGATTTGGAAGTTAACTCCGTAGACCGTTTGACTCAGTTGGGTTTGAGGACTTCCGATACTGTGTTGACCCCCTCTTCCCCTCCTCCCTCCTCCCCTCTCCCTTCTTTGACCTGCAGGGAGATTGGTTGTCCTGCGGCTGATGATGCTCTGTGCTGATGTCTCCCAGGTCCAGACCAGCTGGGCCAGGCAGCACTGCTTGCTGTTCTCTCTCATTTCACATGATGTGATGTTAGCTGTGTCATGTTGTCTGTGTGGTGATGTGATGTAACCTGTGGTGTATTGTCTGTGTGGTGATGTGATGTAACCTGTGTAGTGTTGTCTGTGTGGTGATGTGGTGTTACCTGTGTTGTGTTGTCTGTGTGGTGATGTGATGTAACCTGTGTTGTAAGCAGGTAGAGAAATGGACCATGCAGACAGCGGGCAGGTAGAGAAATGGGCCGTGCAGACAGCGGGCAGGGAGAGAAATGGGCGATGGGCAGGTAGAAAAATGGCCATGTGCAGGTAGAGAAATGGGCCATGCAGACAGCGGGCAGGTAGAGAAATGGGCCATGGGCAGGTAGAGAAATGGGCCATGGGCAGGTAGAGAAATGGGCCATGCAGACAGCGGGCAGGTAGAGAAATGGGCCATGGGCAGGTAGAGAAATGGGCCATGGGCAGGTAGAGAAATGGGCCATGCAGACAGCGGGCAGGTAGAGAAATGGGCCATGTGGAGGTAGAGAAATGGGCCATACAGACAGCGGGCAGGTAGAGAAATGGGCCATGGGCAGGTAGAGAAATGGGCCATGCAGACAGCGGGCAGGTAGAGAAATGGGCCATGGGCAGGTAGAGAAATGGGCCATGGGCAGGTAGAGAAATGGGCCATGGGCAGGTAGAGAAATGGGCCATGCAGACAGCGGGCAGGTAGAGAAATGGGCCATGGGCAGGTAGAGAAATGGGCCATGCAGACAGCGGGCAGGTAGAGAAATGGGCCATGGGCAGGTAGAGAAATGGGCCATGGGCAGGTAGAGAAATGGGCCATGTGAGGTAGAGAAATGGCCATGCAGACAGCGGGCAGGTAGAGAAATGGGCCATGCAGACAGCAGGCAGTAGAGAAATGGCCATACAGACAGCGGCAGGTAGGAAATGGGCCATGGGCAGTAGAGAAATGGGCAGTGTAGACAGCGGGCAGGTAGGGAAATAGTACCAAGCGGTTTGACTCTAGCGCTTGACTCTGTGTGTGTGTGTGTGTGTGTGTGTGTGTGTGTGTGTGTGTGTGTGTTAGATGATGAAGCATGGCACGGACCTTTTTTTTTTTTACACCGCCCACACCACCAGAACGACAACTAACAGAAGATGGGCGGCCAACATGGCGGTGGTTCATGTGTCCTGGGCCACTAGGTTCCTGGGCAGACAGCACTGTTCCTGGTCGAAGTGCCCCCACCCCCACCCCACCCCTTTCCACCCCCACCCCCCACCCCAGGAACACGCGTCCGGGAACTGAACCTTAACCCCAAGCCTGACACTCGCCATGTTGTCAGTTTTAGGGGAGACTATCTAGACGTTTGGGGAATGTTCACCTAGTGGTTTGAGAATGGTTGCCTTGTGGTTTGGGAATGGTGGCCTAGTAACATGGGAAAGGCTGCCTAGTAATATGCGAATGGTTGCCTAGTGGTTTGGGAATGGTTGCCTGTGGTTTGGAATGGTTGCCTAGTGGTTGGGAATGGTTGCCTAGTGGTTTGGGAATGTTTACGTTCTGAGTTCTGAATACTGACCCAGGGAGTGTGGAATGTTTACTAAAGGTTACCTAGTGGTCTATAAAGATCTAACCCTAGTGATCTATAAAGATCTAACCCTTGTGATCTATAACGATCTAACCCTAGTGATCTATAAAGATCAAACCCTAGTGATTTATAAAGATCTAACCCTAGTGATCGATAAAGATCTGCCTAGTGGTTGTGGTATGTTTACCCTGTGGTTTAGGGATGCTTACCTTGCTGTTTGGGAATATCTATGCACTGGTTTTGAATTATTTACCTAGTGGGTCTTGAATATTTACCAAGTGGATTTGAATTATTTATGTAGTGGTTTGGAATAATTACCAAGTGGTATCGACAAACTTACCTAATAGTTATGAATATTTACCAAGTGGTATCGACAAACTTACCTAATAGTTATGAATATTTACCAAGTGGTATCGAAATACTTGCCTAGTAGTTATGAATATTTTCCTAGTGGTTTTGAATAGTTGAACTGGTGTTTTAAGTATTTACCTAGTACTATTGAATTATTGATCTCGTTGTTGGGAATATTGACCCGACTGTTTTGAATGATTGACCCGATGGTTTGCAGTATTTAGTTGGCGGTTTTGAATGATTAACCTGATGGTTTGGAGTATTTAACTGGTGGTTTTGAATGATTGATCTGGTTGTTGGAAATAATTACCTGATGGTTTTGAATAATTGACCTGATGGTTTGGAGTTTTTAGCTGACCTTTTGAATGATTGATCTGATGGTTTGGAGTATTTAGTTTGTAGTATTTAGCTGGCGGTTTTCAAACGCTGCTTTTTGGAACTGGTATTTCCTGGTGGATGAGTATTAAGAAGCTCATCCTCCACCTCTCTCCATTCTCTCTCTCATCCCCCCCCCCTTCCCCTTCCTCTGGTTTTCCTTCACCACCGCCGTGCTCCGCGTGGAACAACACAAGGTTTCTTCTTGCCAGTGGGTTTTAATTATTTCCAATGAAGCCAAAATGTAGCGTGTTGTTTACAGTGACTCCAAAATGTAGCGTACTGTGTTTGACAGTGAAGGCAATATGTAGCTTGTTGTTGTTTCCAGTGAAGGCAAAATGTAGCGTGTTGTTTACAGTGACTCCAAAATGTAGCATACTGTGTTTGACAGTGAAGGCAAAATGTAGTGTGTTGTTGTTTCCAGTGAAGGCAGCATTTAGCGTGTTGTTTGCAGTGACTCCAAAATGTAGCATACTGTGTTTGACAGTGAAAGCAATATGTAGCTTGTTGTTGTTTCCAGTGAAGGCAAAATGTAGCGTGTGAAGCTGAATGCAGTGAAGATAGGGACGGAGAGGAGGGACTGGTCAGCAGAGAAAGCTAGTGTTGGTGGGCAGTTGGTCAAGGTAGGCCTGAGGGTCTATGTCCAGTGGGGGGTGGGTGTGGGCAGCTGGTCAAGGTAGGCCTGAGGGGCTATGTCCAGCGGGGTTCAGGTGGCAAACTGTGTTTTTCTGTTGTGTTTCCCGTGTGACATGACGTGTGTGAGACACGCATCTTGAAGTGGTTTGGCGCTTGGTCTCGCGCTTGGTCTCATTAATCACTTCGCATTGGGCATCATGTCTCACTTCATGGCGCTGTGCACTGGCCAAATAAGCACCTTGCATTGGGCATCATATCTCATTTCATAGTAGGCTGTGCACTGGCCAAATAAGCACCTTGCATTGGGCATCATATCTCACTTCATAGTAGGCTGTGCACTGGCCAAATAAGCACCTTGCATTGGGCATCATGTCTCACTTCATGGCGATGTGCACTGGCCAAATAAGCACCTTGCATTGGGCATCATATCTCACTTCATAGTAGGCTGTGCACTGGCCAAATAAGCACCTTGCATTGGACATCATGTCTCACTTCATGGCGCTGTGCACTGGCCAAATAAGCACCTTGCATTGGGCATCATATCTCATTTCATAGTAGGCTGTGCACTGGCCAAATAAGCACCTTGCATTGGGCATCATGTCTCACTTCATAGTAGGCTGTGCACTGGCCAAATAAGCACCTTGCATTGGGCATTATGTGCCGGTGAAGGCGGCTGCTCGGAGATGCTCCATTGTCTCATTCAAACCTCAACTGTAGACATGAACTGATCCTGCCTGAAATTCATGACGTGACGAGAATTCTGTGTATCATGGCTTTACTCCATGGAACTGATCCTGGGGGTGGCAGTTGTGCCGTCTGAAAGAATCGGGCACCTGAAGTCCAGCAGATGGCTGTGGTTGATGACGTGGACCAGTCCCTGGTGAAGTCCAGCAGATGGCTGTGGATGATGACGTCTTATGTGGATTAGTTCCTGGTGAAGATGTTTGTGAGGCAGTATACCTGCAGGAGCATCTTTGGGTTGTGTGTTGTGTGTCGTGTGTCATGTGACTCGCCGTCCATGGAAAACCGCTTGGAAAATACCCCTGCTAGTAAATCATGCACATCTCTTGGCCAGCAAGGTTTCCCCTGGAAGAAAAAGTATTGTATGACATGGCCCTGACGCTCACGCTTGCGCGCTGGGACATGCAGGGTGCGCGCGCGCACACACACACACACACACACACACACATATAAATATATATATATATATTTTTTTCCTCTCAATGTCCAAGGGCTAATTTTAGGCGGTCTCCCAGCGTCTCAGCACGTGTATGCCGGTACATTTCCTCCACCGAGACCTCCACCCCACCCCCCACCCCCTCCACTCACTGCCCTTCCCCATCCAAGTGAGGAGGACTGTGTGTTGTTCCCGCTTGACTGAGCAGAATGGGGGCGCCCCCTGGAGGGCTGGACACGTCCCAGGTGAGGGGGATGGGGGGTGGCGGGGGGGGGGGGGGGGTGTTCTGGCCCCTGTGTGAGGACGTTGGCTTGAAGAGGCCACAAAGGAAGCAGGCTTTTTGTCCCAACAGTCGATCCCTTAGGCCCCCCCTTCACCCCACCCCACCCCTCCACCCTCTTTCCCCAGCCAGGGTCGTGACCTTGCTTAGGTGGGGGGGGGGGGGGGGGGGGGGGGTTGGGGCCTGGAGGCAAACGAGGCTTGGGAAGGGCGATGAGGACTTCGTTGTGTGCCACTGTAAAGGGGTGTGGGTGTGTGTGTGTGTGTGTGTGTGGTGGGGGGGGGGAGGGTTGGGGGGGATGGCTGGAGTAGAGAGTGGGGTGGGGGTGACGATGGTCAGTCAGGGGGAACAAGGAACGGAGTTGTCAGTGAGGTGGGAGGATGGGAATGCTTGAGTCAGTCAGCTTTGCCCAGTATGTCACACATTGAGGTTGGTCGTCCCCGGGGCCTCCTGTCGACATAGTTACCCTTGTTCGGCTTCATTTGTTCAGGTGTATGGGAAAAAAAAAAATATATATATATATATATATATATATATATTATATATATATATATATATATATATTTTCAAGATCGAGATTTCACTTTCGTGACTTTGTATTTATCGATTCATTTATCGATATTTGTTTTGTTCTCCTGTCTTTGTTCATAATATATTGTCTGCAGTTAATTCTGCGCCTTAATGGCGGGGAAAAAAAAACGGTCATGCACACAAAACTCCACTCCTTTTGTTGGGCAGATGGGATTAATACTTGCCTGTCTATACAGGGAGTGTCCGCAGGAGTATCAATCTGCATGCGCAGAAGAAGAAGAAGAATTCTGCCCTTTTCCACCTGTGGTTGCGTATGGCTTTTGCTTGGTTCGCATATCTTTGTGTCTGTTTCTCTGGCCAGTACATGTCAACATTAGAAATAAGTATAGTGACAGACGTGAAAACATAGAAAAGAAAGAAGAGAAAGACAGTGATGGAAATAAAACCACTGCAGGCAAAGGCACGGAGGGTCCCACTTCATGGTGTGAGTGGTTACGGCTCAGTGATCTGGCCCCGGGTCAACACAGGCAACGGTGCGTGGAAAAGACCTATGGGTCCGCGTGAGGTGTTGACAGCTGTACTGTGGTGCAGCACTGGACTGACGTGAGGGCGTTGACAGCTGTACTGTGATGCAGAACTCGGCTGACGTGAGGGTGCTGACAGCTGTACTGTGATGCAGTACTGGGCTGACGTGAGGGTGTTGACAGCTGTACTGTGATGCAGAACTAGGCTGACATGAGGGTGTTGACAGCTGTACTGTGATGCAGCACTGACATGAGATGTTGACGGCTGTACTGTGATGCACCACTAGGCTGACGTGAGGGTGTTGACAGCTGTACTGTGATGCAGCGCTAGGCTGACGTGAGGGTGTTGACAGCTGTACTGTGATGCAGAACTCGGCTGTCGTGAGGGTGTTGACAGCTGTACTGTGATGCAGAACTCGGCTGACGTGAGGGTGTTGACAGCTGTACTGTGATGCAGAACTCGGCTGACGTGAGGGTGTTGACAGCTGTACTGTGATGCAGTACTAGGCTGACGTGAGGGTGATGACAGATGTACTGTGATGCGACGCTCGGTGGAAGCCAGGGCGGCAGAAATGACGGTGGCTTAGGGTAGGGAAACCCTGACGTTAGTCCTGGGACTTTTGCCTCTCTGACATCAGCACACAGCACAATGTGTGGATGCTGTGCGTGCATGTGCTGAAAGTTCTTGTGTTAGGACGTGGGCAGCATCCACAGATGCAGGTCTATGAGATACACTGAGTGTCTCTTGAAATGGAAAGGATCGATCCACACTAGAGGAGGAAAGGGGTGGGACACGGGGCACTTCTCATTTACGAACACTGTGGTCACCTTTGAAGACCTGTACAGGTTTATGATGATGGTGGATGGGGACAGAATGGAGTTGTGAACTGGTGGGCGTGACCAACCTGCATTGGACAGGGAGGGTTAGGTGGGCAGTTGAGAGGGTAGGGTTAGGTGGGCAGTTGACAGGTAGGGTTAGGTACAGGTAGGGTTAGGTGGGCAGTTGACAGGTAGGGTTAGGTACAGGTAGGGTTAGGTGGGCAGTTATCAGGTAGGGTTAGGTAGTGGTAGGGTTAGGTGGGCAGTTGTAAGGTAGAGTTAGGTAGAGGTAGGGTTAAGTGGGCAGTTGACAGGTAGTGTTAGGTGGGCAGTTGTCATGCAGGATTAGGTAGAGGTAGTGTTAGGTGGGCAGTTGTCAGGTAGGGTTAAGTGGGCAGTTGACAGGTAGTGTTAGGTGGGCAGTTGTCAGGTAGGGTTAGGTAGGCAGTTGAGATGAAGGGATAGGTGGGCAGTTGAGAGAGAGGGTTAGGTGGGCAGTTGAGAGGGAGGGTTAGGTGGGCAGTGGGAGGGAGGGTTAGGTGGGCAGTTGATATGAAAGGGATAGGTGGGCAGCTGAGAGGGAGGATTAGGTGGGCAGTTGAGATGAAGGGATAGGTGGGCAGTTGGTAGGCGGAATGAAGTCAGTGGTGAGACGTGACACAGAGGGGGTGCAGCCGTAGGTCACGTGGTCACTCAGGCGGGCGAACAGTGCAGAAAATCAGACTGGGGTGCGGGACAGAGGGGTGGGTGGTGGTGTCGTGCTTAGTAGTGTGTGACGTGTCGTGATCACAGTACTGTGGTGATGGGAAGAGGGTGGAGGGGAGGTGAAGGCGAGAGATGGTGAGACTGGAGGGTGGGGGGTGGGGACGGGAGTCTGTCATTGATAGGCGCTAGGCGAGATAACATCAGCGTTCACGTCAATTTTCTATCTGGTTGAGATGTGGGTCTGTTGTGATTGTTTTCTCTTCACTGAAGAAGACCTGTTGAGCACACCAAGTCTGGTTATTGTGGATTGTGCGATTCGAGTGTATTGATCTGAAGAACTCTGTTGTGTGTGTGGGGGGGGGGGGGGGGGGGGGGGGGGGGGGCGAAGGCGGGGAGTACAGAGGATGAATGTAACTTCAGTAATTTCTAAATTAGGTTGCAGTGTGCTTTTGTTGTTTTTTTTGTATGGTTTTTGAAGTCACGGAGATTCTGACAACGTTTTTGAATTTGGTTTTTAAATGCACGGAGACTCTCTTAACGTCTTTCAGTTTGGTTTCTAAATTCACAGAGACTCTGACAACGTTTTTGAATTCGGTTTTTGGGGTATCGGAGACTAACAACGTTGAATGCCACAGCCATTAGCAAGTCAAGTGTTTAGATGAAACTGAGCGAGATGAACTTAGGACGCTGCATCTTGTTGTAGGCTGTGTTCAGCTTTGTTTCCCTGTCCATGAAGTGCGTATCTTTGGCTTCTTGCCTTCCCTGTGTCAACACACACAGGTGATGACAACGACAGTACAGAGATTGGTTTGATGACAATGACAGTACAGAGATTGGTTTGATGACAGTGACAGCACAGAGATTGGTTTGATGACAACGACAGTACAGACATTGGTTTGATGACAACGACAGTACAGAGATTGGTTAATAAAACTACAGTACAGAGACTGGTTTGATGACAACGACAGTGCAGATAACAAGTTGATGACAACGACAGTACAGAGACTGGTTTGATGACAACGACAGTACAGAGACTGGTTTGATGACAACGACTGTACAGAGACTGGTTTGATGACAACGACAGTACAGAGATTGGTTTGATGACAACGACAGTACAGAGATTGGTTTGATGACAATGACAGTACAGAGATTGGTTTGATAACAACGACAGTACAGACATTCGTTTGATGACAACGACAGTACAGAGATTGGTTTGATGACAACGACAGTACAGAGACTGGTTTGATGACAACGACAGTACAGAGACTGGTTTGATGACAACGACAGTACAGAGATTGGTTTGATAACAACGACAGTACAGACATTCGTCTAATAAAACGACAGTACAGAGATTGGTTTGATGACAACGACAGTACAGAGATTGGTTTAATAAAACGACAGTACAGACATTGGTTTGATGACAACGACAGCACAGAGATTGGTTTGATGACAACGACAGTACAGACATTGGTTTGATGACAACGACAGTACAGAGATTGGTTAATAAAACTACAGTACAGAGACTGGTTTGATGACAACGACAGTGCAGATAACAAGTTGATGACAACGACAGTACAGAGACTGGTTTGATGACAACGACAGTACAGAGACTGGTTTGATGACAACGACTGTACAGAGACTGGTTTGATGACAACGACAGTACAGAGATTGGTTTGATGACAATGACAGTACAGAGACTGGTTTGATGACAATGACAGTACAGAGACTGGTTTGATGATGACAGTACAGAGACTGGTTTGATGACAACGAAAGTACAGAGACTGGTTTGATGACAACGACAGTACAGAGATTGGGTTGATGACAACGACAGTACAGAGATTGTTTTTGATGACAACGACAGTACAGACATTCGTTTGATGACAACGAAAGTACAGAGATTGGTTTGATGAGAACGACAGTACAGACATTCGTTTAATAAAACGACAGTACAGAGATTGGTTTGATGACAACGACAGTACAGAGATTGGTTTGATGACAACGACAGTACAGAGATTGGTTTAATAAAACGACAGTACAGAGATTGGTTTGATGACAACGACAGTACAGAGATTGGTTTGATGACAACGACAGTACAGACATTGGTTTGATGACAACGACAGTACAGAGATTGGTTTAATAAAACTACAGTACAGAGACTGGTTTGATGACAACGACAGTGCAGATAACAAGTTGATGACAACGACAGTACAGAGACTGGTTTGATGACAACGACAGTACAGAGACTGGTTTGATGACAACGACAGTACAGAGACTGGTTTGATGACAACGACAGTACAGAGACTGGTTTGATGACAACGACAGTACAGAGATTGGTTTGATGACAATGACAGTACAGAGATTGGTTTGATGACAACGACAGTACAGAGACTGGTTTGATGACAGCGACAGTACAGATAACGGGCTGATGATAACGACGGTGCACAAATAGAGTTGATGACAGCGACAGTACACAAACGAAGTTGATGACAATGACATACACAAATGGAGTTAGTACACAAATGGAGTTGATTATACCGGAGAAGGGCCGTTCTTCTTGGAGGATGATTACCACTGGCTGCATGATGGAGAGTCTGTGCTGGGTGCTAGCCTCTGTTACGACCTTAAGGTAGAGTCACTAAGCGGTGGATGAACTGGGTGCTAGCTGTCTGTTACGATCTTAAGGTAGAGTCACTAAGCGGTGGATGAACTGGTTGCTAGCTGTCTGTTACGACCTTAAGGTAGTCACTAAGCGGTGGATGAACTGGGTGCTAGCTGTCTGTTACGATCTTAAGGTAGTCACTAAGCGGTGGATGAACTGGGTGCTAGCTGTCTGTTACGACCTTAAGGTAGAGTCACTAAGCGGTGGATGAACTGGTTGCTAGCTGTCTGTTACGACCTTAAGGTAGTCACAAAGCGGTGGATGAACTGGTTGCTAGCTGTCTGTTACGACCTTAAGGTAGAGTCACTAAGCGGTGGATGAACTGGGTGCTAGCTGTCTGTTACGATCTTAAGGTAGAGTCACTAAGCGGTGGATGAACTGGTTGCTAGCTGTCTGTTACGACCTTAAGGTAGAGTCACTAAGCGGTGGATGAACTGGGTGCTAGCTGTCTGTTACGACCTTAAGGTAGAGTCACTAAGCGGTGGATGAACTGGGTGCTAGCTGTCTGTTACGACCTTAAGGTAGAGTCACTAAGCGGTGGATGAACTGGGTGCTAGCTGTCTGTTACGACCTTAAGGTAGAGTCACTAAGCGGTGGATGAACTGGTTGCTAGCTGTCTGTTACGACCTTAAGGTAGTCACTAAGCGGTGGATGAACTGGGTGCTAGCTCTATGTTACTATCTGTTACCACCTTGATAACGTAGAGTCCCTGCAGTGGACATTCGGAGCTACGCGAAGTCGGAACGGGACTGATGAAACGAGTAGTAGTAGTGATGAACGATTTTTTGTGGTTTGATGACAGTGGTATTTGAGCAGTTTGTTTTCCACTGCTCTGATTACAGTGTTTATATTTGTTTATTTATTCATTGATTCGTTTATTTATAAACATGGACACTACAGAGTTGTGTCAACTTCGGAACTGCAATGCAGAAAATATTGTCTGTGTGATGTTGAAGAAGGATAATGATTAAGGTTAAATGACACGTCTTAGAAGAATGGCTAAACAAAGGCCAAAGAACTTTTTTCTTTTTCTTTTTTTCCCTTTGTTTTTGTTTTTGTTTTTTGTTTTTTTTTTGCTGCCTGGTGTGAAAGGCAATGAACTGGTGACCAGCAAACACACTGAACAACTGATGAAACTACACATCGTGCTTCAGAAAACGAGAGACAACTGCAATGTGATTTGGTGGAATAAGGGTTAACTACACATCTTGCTTCAGAAAACGGGAAACAGCTGCACTGTGATTTGGTGGAATAAGGGTTAACTACACATCTTGCTTCAGAAAACGGGAGACAGCTGCACTGTGATTTGGTGGAATAAGGGTTAACTACACATCTTGCTTCAGAAAACGGGAGACAGCTGCACTGTGGTTTGGTGGATTAAGGGTTAACTACACACGTGACGTGCTTCAGAAAAGAGACAGCTGCAAGGTGGTTTGTGGAATAAGGGTTAACTACACATCGTCCTTTAGAACACAGAAGACAGCTGCAAGGTGGTTTGTGGAATATTCCTAGAGAGCACCGTGAAAGTGTTGGAGGGGTGTACACAGATGTGTGTGGTGTACGCATGACTCGAGTTGTGTGTTGGGAGGAACAGGATGAACACGAGGCAGAAAGACAATCGGGGATAGTGTCACCCCCAAGCACAGCCCCCCCCTCCACCCCCCCCCCCCCCCCCCCCCCCCCCCCCTCTTGGAGCGTCTCCAGCCGAGGACTTCAGTTTTGGACGGTTGTTGTTGCATCCGTGATGTTGTCGCCATGTGTCTTTCTGTTCTTTTCACAGGCTCGCTGATTGGTTGCCGGGGTGTCACATGATGGTGCGGTCTGGCCCTCCCCCTCCCTCCTCTCCTTGGGGACCACCCCCACCCCCCTCTCTCTCATCTTTGTGGATGGGTGTCGGTGTAGTGCATGTGATTCGTCCTCCACTCATGACTAGATCCACACTCATCCACAACGACGGGGGGATTGCGTCAGTGCAGCGGTGACGTCATCCAGGAATGACGTCTCGTGTGTGTGTGTGTGTGTGTGTGTGTGTGTGTGTGTGTGTGTGTGTGTGTGTGCAGGAGAGTATGAAAGTGTATGTGACGTAATGCTTTATTTGTGGGTACCATTTCTGTGCGGATGTTGTTGTATGTGGGCGGGTAGTTTAAGTAGACCAGATGGGGAGAGAGAGCTTCATGTTTTGTCAACTGTTCAACGCCCTCCCACCCCCCATCCCCAACTTCTCTCTCTCTCTCTTTCTCTCTCTCTCTCTCTCTCTCTTTCTCCTCTCTCTCTCTCTCTCTCTCTCTCTCTCTCTCTCTTTTCTCTTTTCTTTCGCTCTTTTCTCTTCTCTCATTCTCTCTCTCTCTTTCTCTCTCTCTCTCTCTCTCTCTCTCTCTCTCTCTCTCTCTCTCTCTCTCTCTCTCTGTGAGAGACACAGGTGTAACTGTCTCTCTGTCTCTATCTGTCTATCTCTCTCTCTCTTTCTGTGTCACACAGGTATATGTCAGACTTTCTCTCTCCCCCCCCCTCTCTTTCTCTCTCCTCTCTCTCTCAGACACACACACACACACACACACACACCACACACACACACACACACACACACACACACAGAGGTGTAACTCAGACTCTCTGTCTGTCTGTCTGTCTGTCTGTCTGTCTCTCTCTCTTCTCTCTCTCTCTCTCTCTTGCTTTATTTTCCTCTCTCTCTCTCTCTCTTTCTTCTCTCTCTCTCTCTTTCTATCTGTCTATTGTCTCTGTCTCCCTCACCACAGAGGTGTACTCGATCTCTGTCTGTCTGTCTGTCTGTCTGTCTGTCTCTCTCTCTCTCTCTCTCTCTCTCTCTTGCTTATTTTTCACGTCTCTTCTCTCTCTTCTTCTTCTCTCTCTCTTTTATCTGCTATTGTCTCTGTCTCCCCTCTTTCCCTCTCTCTTCATTCCCTCCTCTCTGTGTTCCCCACCCTCTGTCCTTCTCTCAAAGGCACGTTCTACGTTAACTTACTGTTAGGAAGAAAGATTCTGAGTTCTGGAACCAACAGACCCTCGGTCACTTCACACTGAGAGCCGATGGTCATCAGGTAGATGACACATCTGACACCTGTGACACGAATGACGTCACTGTGAGGGACAGTCATCAGGGAGATGACACATCTGACACCTGTGACACGAATGACGTCATTGTGAGGGACAGTCATCAGGTAGATGACACATCTGACACCTGTGACACGAATGACGTCATTGTGAGGGACAGTCATCAGGTAGATGACATATCTGACACCTGTAACATGGCTGTCTAATTATTGCACACGGCAGATGAGACATGTGACATCTGTGACATGACTGACGTGACAGACTTGACTTGCAATGACTGACAGGTAGCAGATGAGACATCTGACATCTGTGACGTGACTGACGTGACAGACTTGACTTGCAATGACTGACAGGTAGCAGATGAGACATCTGACATCTGTGACGTGGCTGACGTGACAGACTTGACTTGCAATGACTGACAGGTAGCAGATGAGACATCTGAAATCTGTGACATGACTGACGTGACAGACTTGACTTGCAATGACTGACAGGTAGCAGATGAGACATCTGACATCTGTGACATGACTGACGTGACAGACTTGACTTGTAATGACTGACAGGTAGCAGATGAGACATGTGATATCTGTGACATGACTGACGTGACAGACTTGACTTGCAATGACTGACAGGTAGCAGATGAGACATGTGACATCTGTGACATGACTGACGTGACAGACTTGACTTGTAATGACTGACAGGCAGCAGATGAGACATCTGACATCTGTGACATGACTGACGTGACAGACTTGACTTGTAATGACTGACAGGTAGCAGATGAGACATGTGACATCTGTGACATGACTGACGTGACAGACTTGACTTGCAATGACTGACAGGTAGCAGATGAGATATCTGACAAGTTTAGCGTGGCAGCAGTTTGGCGACAGTGTGGCTGCAATGTGACGACAATGTGCCTGTAATGTGGGTGTAATGTGGCGGCAGTGTGGCGACAATGTACCTGTAATGTGGCGGCAGTGTGGCCACAATGTGCCTGTAATGTGGGTGCAATGTGGCGGCAGTGTGGTTGCAATGTGGCGACAATGTGCCTGTAATATGGGTGCAATGTGGCGGCAGTGTGGTTGCAATGTGGCGACAATGGGCCTGCAATGTGGCTGCAATGTGGCGACAGTGTGGCTGCAATGTGGCGACAATGTGCCTGTAATGTGGCGGCAGTGTGCTGCAGTGCGGCTGCAGTGTGCTGCAATGTGATGGGAGTGTGGCAGAAATGTGGCTGCAATGTGTGGTGGAAGTGTCGCAGGAATGTGGCTGCAGTGTGCTGCAGTGTGGCTGCAGTGTGCTGCAATGTGATGGGAGTGTGGCAGAATTGTGGCTGCAGTGTGCTGCAATGTGGTGGAAGTGTCACAGAAATGTGTCTGCAGTGTGCAGCAATGTGTCTGCAGTGTGCTGCAATGTGGTGGAAGTGTGGCTGCAATGTGGTGAAGTGTGGCAGAAATGTGGCTGCAGTGTGCTGCAATGTGGGTGCAATGTGGTGGCAGACGGGCCGGTCTCTCGGCTGGAGGAAACCAGACAGCACCCAACAGCCCCCAGTAGATCACACGTCACGGCCGTATCACAGAGGGGGAGGGGGGGGGGGGTACCCACTGTGGAGGGAAAAAGGGAGAGGCAGTTTAGGGGGGGGGGGAGAGGGGGGAGGGGAGGGGCGGGAGGGTGTTAGTTACAGCGCAGTTGTGAAGGAGTGGGGGAGGAAGCAGTAGTGGGGAGGCGGGGGGGGGGGGGGCGCAGAGGGGTGAAACGGGACGGATGAAGAAGGGTGTGGGGTGGGAGGTGGGGATAGGGGGTAGGGGGGGAGGAGGCGACGGAGGTTAGACCGATTTGATCAGTGAAGACTATTCCGCTGCAGATAAGGCATGCGGGCAACCACTGGCGTGTGTTGTGGGGGGTGGTGGACGAAGCAGGGGGGTGGAGGGGGGTGGGGGGATGTAGGAGGTGCGGGGAATTCCAAGTGGGTCAGCAGTTGTGAGGTCTATACTGAAGGTGGAAGACCTCCACCGCACTGAAGGTGGAAGACCTCCACCAACACAAAGTCAGGAGTCAACAGGAAGAATGACAGTCCAGACGTAGTAACGACGATCAGCAGTTAGAAAGAGAGACAAAGAGAGAGAGGGGGGAGGGGGGAGGGAGAGGAGAGAGGGAGGAGAGAGAGAGAGAGAAGAGAGAGAGGGGGGGGGGGGGGGGGGGGGGGGGGGGGGGGGGGGGGGGGGGGGGGGGGGGGTCGGAATAGCCCAGTGGTAGAGCGCCGGACTCGTAATTTGGGTGATTCTGGGGTTGCGGGTTCGCTTTCCCCGCCGGGCCGTTTCGGAACAGGGGATTTCCCCCCCGGAGTTCATTGGTTCTGACTCCATTTCCCATAAGTCCTCAAATTTGATTAAGGCCGAGGTTCCGGTGGGAACGACACATAATCTTGCACACAGTCCAATCCCATCACCAACTTTCGGAAGAGAAGGCCGTTCGGCCGTTGGTTGGATTGACAGGCTGCATACTGTGTTGACGGCTGCTACTGTGGTTGACATACTGTGGTTGACAGGCTGTATGTGGTTGACATACTGTGGTTGAAGCTGCATACTGTGGTTGAAAAGCTGATACGTGGTTGACAAGGCTGATATTGGGTTGCATACGTGGTTGATAGGCTGCATACTGTGGTAAAGGGGGCGGCTACTGTGGTTGACAGGTGCATACGTGGTTGACATACGTGGCTGCCCAGGTTTCATACTGTGGTTACAAACTGTGGTTGACCTACTGTGGTGAAGATGTACTGGGGTTTTGACTCCTGTGGTTGACAGGCTTCATACTGTGGTTGACAGGCTGTGGTTGAAAAGGTGCATATGAGGTTGACAGACTGAATGCTGGGTTGACATACTGTGGTTGACAGGCTGCATACTGTGGTGACATACTGGGGTTTTGGACGGGGCTGCTATGTGGTTGACGGGGCTGCATGCGTGGTTGAAGGCTCAT
>CM065747.1:11981890-11984390 GCA_033310375.1 Conus canariensis | reverse complement strand
AAGCATACCATAAAACCAGGTAAAAACAGAAGCATACCTATAAAAAGCCAGGTAACAGAACTACCTATATGCCAGGAAACACAGAAGCGGGTACACAGAAGCATACCTCTATAGCCAGGTTACACAAAGCATACCTATAAAGCCAGGTACACAGAACCTACCTTAAAGCCAGTCACAGAAGCAACCTATATGCCAGGTACACAGAAGCAGGACACGAAGCTACCTATATAGCCAGGTACCAGAAGCATCCTATCGTGGGGGGGGACAGGGAAAGGGGAGACAAGAACAACACAGACACAGGGCTTGCTGTTTTGTGTGTGTGTGTGTGTGTTGTGTTGTGTTGTGTGTGTGTGGTGTGCGTGCGTGTGGTTTTGTGTGTGTGTGTGTGGTTGTTGTGTGTGTGTGTGTGTTTGTGTGAAGAGGAGAGAGAGGGAGAGTGAGAGAGAGAGAGAAAGAGAACAGTCCCACACAAATACTCCCCCTTCTTGCCATCGTTATGCGGCGTCTTGATTTCAAAAAAAAAAAAAAAAAAAAAAAAAAAATAGGCCCAAGTCTAATAAAGACAAGCGATCTTATGTTAACCTACCCCCCTCTCCTCCCCCTCTGACGTCTCTTCCCCTCCCTTACAGGTCATCCCCCCCCCCCACTCCACCGTCACCCCCGCTCCTTCCCCCTGTGTAGTTACCTTTCGCCTCGCTTCCCCCCCCCCCCCCCCCAATGTTACCCCCCCCCCCCCCCCCCCCCCACTCTCCCCCGCCCCGTAGCGTGGGGGGCACCCCTTCCCCCCCCCCCCCCCCCCCCCCCCGACGCTCTCCAGGGGAAAAAAGCAGGTGGAAATAACCACAGTAGTTAACCTCGCTCCCCTGAGGAATCAATACACGCTCACAACCCTTCCACGACACCGACTCGCCCCCGCAGGTGTTTTTTCAACCAGGCACACAGAGCAAAAAAAAATTGACCCCAAACAGACACAAAGAACAAACAGCAGATATGACAGCAAAGGGGGAAACAACAAACAGCAAAATGACCACAAGCACACAGAAAAACAAAAATGACAGCACAGACACACAGAAAAAACCAAAATGACGCACAGAGCACACAGAACAAACGAAAATGCAGACAGAGCACCCGAAAAACAGCAGAAATGACAGCACAGAGCACACAGAACAAACAGGAAAAAGACAGCACAGAGCCAAGAACAAACAGCAGAAATGACAGCACAGAGCACACAGAAAAAACAAGAAAAAAGACAGCACAAGCACACAGAACAAACAGAGTGACAACACAGGACCAGAACAAACAGATGTGACAACACAGAGCATTCAGAAAAAACAGCAGATGTAAAAAGAGCACACAGAACAAAAGCAGATGTGACAACACAGAGCACCAAAAAAACAGCAGATTGACAACACAGAGCACACAGAACAAACGGGGAAAACATCCCCCCAGCCCCCCCCCCCCCCCCCAAAAAAGCAAATTCCAAGTTTGCCTATGTGCCCCATAATCCCCCCCCCCCCCCCCCCCCCCCCGTCCCAAAAAAAAAAAGGAAAAGGATGCCCAAGCTTGCCTATATAAACTCCATATAACCCCCCCCCCCCCACTCCCCCTCAAAAAAAAAAGAAAAAAAAAAAAGATGCCCAAAACGTGCAAAAAACCCCCCTACACCCCCCCCCCCCCCCCCCCCCCCCCCCCCCCCCCTTAAAAAAAAAAAAAACGAAGATGCTCGAGCTTGTTGTATATCCCATTTACCCCCCCTCCCCCCCCCCCCCTCCCTCTAAAAAAAAAAAAAAAAAGGATGCTCCAACTTGCCTGTTGTTAGGGATGGTGTGCATGCGTTTTTTTGGGGGTCTGACTCCACCTTAATAGTTTTATGGTGCATGACTTTTCAATTCTTACACACACCCAACCCCACAACAAAGATAGCCAGGCAACAATTTTTAATTTCCCTTTTTTTTTTTTCTGCCGAACCACAAACTAACAATATTTTTTTTCATAACAACATAAACGGACATCACAAATTCTCGTTCCAAAAAGGGCGCACGACCTGGATACTATATTGTCACATCAAACCAGGTGGCACCCCACAGCAATGTCACCAAAAACACTTCGCACTTGGCCCATTGGCCCTAGTCACACAGTTCAGAAACCCCCCACGGAGCGTTCGTGGAGTCCTTCCAGAACTCCCACACAACAGAAGAACACACTCGACTCGACGGGGAAAAGAAGCCCCCCCACGGAAGTATTCATGGGTCTTTCAGAGACTCCCCCCCCCAACAGAAGAAAAATATTTGTCGTCCCCCGAACTTGGGGAAAGGCCTTTGACACGCTAGCTCGTTTTTGACCTCACGGACAGTCTCTCCATCCCCCCGGGGGGGAGACGGGGGCTGGGAAGGGGGGCAAAAACCCCCACCCCGGATGGGGGTCAGTTCCCCGGGGAACGGGGGGTTTAAAACCGACACCTGGGGAACGACTGCCAGGGGGGCCTCCTTAAGTCTCCCTT
>CM065747.1:11969764-11981790 GCA_033310375.1 Conus canariensis | reverse complement strand
GAGATGGGAAAGGTTAAAGTTTAAGGCGAGTAGCTTAGCAGTTGATAAGATAAAACGGCTGATGTGCAGCATGTAATATTGTTATGAGGTGTGGTTGTGTGGCTAGACAAGGATTAACACTGGGTTATTGACAAGAGATGACATGAGAGTGAGGTGCTGGATGGAAATTTTGGCGAACAAATCATGTTGGTTTTGATATATGATTATAATTGACAGTGCAAAGAAGGGTAATAATGTGAAGGATTGTGACTGCGAGCCGATTCTCTTGTGTGAACATGCTGGAACTGTGAACCGCTAAAAATTGATAAGTTTTTTTTTGTTTTGTTTTGTTTTTTCCTCTGAGAGATGTGTATTACTACTGGTTATTGTGTGGAGACATTTCCTTGTGAAATTGGCCATTTCCTAGATTATTTAGTATGTCCTAAGGGGGCCATGGAGTCCGTGGTGGATCGCTTAGATTGGTTTATTTCTCCGAGAATTGGGTGTGATTTCTAGATCATTGCCTCTAACCTCTATGTATCTGCTGTTTGTGGGTGTGTGTGTGTCGTGTGTGTTGTGTGTGTGTGTGTGTGTGTGTGTGTGTGTCTCTGGGCTTTATGATCATAATAGTATCTATATAATTACATTATGTATCATTATGATTGGAATATCCAAAACAGGGACAACAGAGAAGAACAATATCCATTATGACTTGACATCTCACACAGTTTCACAGAGAATTCAAACACCCATAAACAGAGACATATACATACTATATCTTTAGCCGCTTTTGCACTGTTTCAGCCTTAGGTGTGCGAAAAATGTTATTATATATCATATTTGTTATATAATATTCTATATTATAATGTTCGCATGAATCTGTGTGAGTCTCGGGATGTTGTATGCCATCTCTGTCGTATGTATTATGCTTGTATGTGTGTGCAAGTTGTATGTCAGGGGTTGATGCATCTTCTGCCTTAAGCAAAAAACACCAAACATTATATACCCGATGTGTTATAACACAAAATTCACCCCATACATACAAACACAACAACAACACAACACACACACACACACACACTCACACACACCCAACACCACACACAATAAAAAAATAAATATATACGACACGACAATTAAAAATAATAAAATACAATAACATAAAAAACTCCCTCCCCAACCCCCACTTTCCCTTCATTCGCTACTGTCAGTAAATCTTTCTTCAGCTCCTCTAAGTCTACTACTTAAAGACTTAGCTTAGCTGTCTGGTTCTGCCTTTCTGGCATTAAGGCCGGTGCATAATAAAAATGTTTTCCTACCTTTAATATATACATCACATGATATCTGTGCTTGAGTGTTGGCCTGTTGTGTTAGATTTGTCTTAAGAATAGTTATTGTGTGTGCATTTGTGAATATATGGTTTGATTGCATTCTTCAAGCCCTTTACAGGCAAAAAAATTTGTCATACTTATATATACATATGGTGTATGCAACACAAACACCACACACAAACTTCAAAACACACAACAACACACACATCCCAACCATTATACATAATAGTTATTTGGCTCATGCATCTTCAGCCTTAAGACTGCGGAAAACACGGTTGTATAGATATATACATATACTAGAGGATGTATATAAGCGTCTATTCTCTGTGTCTCTCTAGAATTTGATATTATATTATGTGTTTGTGTGTGTGTCGTCGTGTGTAGTGTGTTGTATTGTGCGTTCAATAAATGTGTGTGTGTTAATGTGTGGGTGTGTGTGTGTGTGATGTGTTGTGTATCATCACTTTAAAAATCTTAGGCTATCATTTTTATATGGTATAATTATATTGCTTATTGTACATTTTTATTATTTTTTTTAAAACATATGTATCTTTAATGATTTGACATATCAAACAGGGACACACAGAGGAGAAAATCAAAAAAAACCTATATTCATTAATGGACTCTGACATATCCACTCAGTGACACACTGAGAATTCCAAAACAATGCAATACTTATATATACATATTTTAGCTGTTTTGCACATGATCTTCAGCCTTAAGGCTGTGGGAAAAAATGTTTCAAATATACGATATATATATATTATATAAACATGTACATGTATCTGTGTACGTATATGGATGTCTGTATGCATTTTCAGTCTCATCAAGTATATACATGTCTGTGTGTGTATTTGTATGTGTGCTGGGGTTGATGCATTCTTCAGTTTAAGAAAAAATATTTATTACATAGTGTGTCTATATTACACACATGCACAAATACACTCCACTCAAAGACACCACAACAAAGACACACACACAAAAGACACACACACACATACCCATATACCTGGCTTACTGAATTTCAGCATTAAGGGCTACTGCATGTATCAATAAAGCCTTCTGACTATCTGATTTCGCTTAAGGAAGTGGAAAACGTTATCATATAAATATTATGTATATAGTATATATATTTCTTATATTATATATATATTATATGTAGTGTGTAAGTGTCTGGATGTCTGCGTGCTAGATCTAGGGTTTTTTTTTTTCTTTAAGAATAGGCAAATATCTGTGTGTTGATTTGTTAATGTATGGTTTGATGCATCTTCACGGCTCATAAGGCAAAAGTCTGTCATATTTTATAATGATGTGTTTACACACCACACAAAAACACACAAAACACACCAACAAACCACCCAATACACAACACAAAGTTTCTGGGTTCAACTGATCTTCAGCCTTAATGACTGCAGCAAAAAACCATGCTTATATAATAGAGAGGTGTGTCTGTGTGTGTCTCTCATAGATCAGTTGCCTCTAACTTTATGTATCTTGTGTTTGTGTAGAGTGAGTGTGTGTGTGTGTGTGTGTGAGTGTGTGGTGTGTTTGGTGTGTGTGTGTGGTTATCTGGCTTTATGCATATACTATGTATCTATATAATTTTTAATTATATGTATCCATTTGACTTTGGGACACTAATCAAACAGGGGACACTAGAGAAAGAAAACCAAATAATCTCATTATGACTCTTAACAGATACACAGTTACTCACAGAGGTAAATTCTAAAACACCCCATACAGATAAAATATTACATCTCAATATCTTTCAGCTAGTTTTTGCAACCTGCATCTTCAGCCTTAAGGCTGTGGGGAACAAAAATGTTTATATATATATATTTATTTTATATATATATTCACGCTCACATTTTTACTTGTTAATGTTGTTTACGGGCGTGAGTCTTGGATGTCTGTCATCATTACTCTGTCTCTAAGTATATGCATGTCTGTGTTGGCATATGTATGTCGGGGGTTGAGCATCTTTGCCTTAAGCAAAAACTCATTTTAACTTTATATACATATGTGTATACACCACACATGCACACATACTTAAAGACAACACCACACTACCCACACGCACACACAACAAACCACACACACCACTAACCACACACCTCACACACACACACCCCTCTCTTATGCATCTTCCAGCTTAAGACTACTACATATGCATTTATTTGCGGTCTTCTCTCCTAGGCATCTTCAGCCTTTAAGGGCTGGCAAAATTCTGTTTCAATATATATTATAACACATATATCTGTCTGACGTGTTATGGATGTCTGTGTTGAATTTTTGTATATAAGAATAGGCATTATCTGTGTGTGACATGGGTGTAATCTCTGGTTTGATGATTTTCTTCAGCATTAAGACAAGAAACATTTGTCATACTTTTATAACTATGGTATGCACACACAAACACACACACACAATACACACACACACAAACACCACACACACACAACACAACTAAACACACATCATACAAGTCCGTGTCACCCTCTCTGATAATACATAGATCCTCTCATAATGTAGATGAGGAAGGAGATGTCATTGCATCTTCTGCATTAATGACTGCGGTAAAAATCAATGCCGATTGAATATTGTTATTAAATATATAGAAGATGTATAAGAGTCTATAATCTGTTCTCTCTAGACGTTTGACTATTATTTATCTATATGTCAAGTTTGTGTGTGTGTGTGTGTTGTTTGTGTGTGAGGTGTGTGTGTGTGATGTGTGTGAGGTGGTCTGTGTGTGATGGTGTGTGTGTGTGTGTGTGCGTGTGTGTGTGTGTGTGTGTTTGTGTGTGTGTGTGTATCTCGTTTATGCAGCATTTATATGTATGTATATATTACAACATTGTATCCTTATGACTTAGACTATCAAACAGTGGCGACAACAGTTAATGAAACTCAAATCTCATTTATTGGACTCGGACATATACACAGTGACACAGAGACTCAAAACACCATGCAAAATAATATCTATTTAATATCTTTAGCGCTTTTGCAACGGCTTCTTCAGCTTAAGGGCTGTGGCATACATGTTCAATATATAGATATATATACATTTATATATAATGTACATGTAATCCTGTGTAAGTAACTGGATTTAGTATGCTCTCTGTCTATAAGTTAATACATGACTGTGAGTGTATTTGTATGCGTCGGGGGTTGATGCATCTTCAGTCTTATGCAACACATATATATATACATTTGTGATACAACCACATGCACACAACACACACAAGCACACACACAAAGACACACACACAAAGCACACAACACATAGGACACACCCCCATTAACCATATCTGGCTTAATGAATCTTCAGCTTAAGGCTACTGATGTATAATTAGCTTCTGCCTCTTGCATCTTCATCTTTAGGCAGTGGAAAAAAAGTTTCAAATTTTATATATATAAATATTTTTTTTTAATATCGATATATATATATATATATATATATAATGTAAGGATTGGATGTCTGTGAAGATTCTGTCTTAAGATTAGGGATATTGTGTGAGCCTTTGTAAATTTCTGTTTGATGCATCTCATCATAGGGCAAAAACACATGTAATATTTATATGCACAGAATGTGTTTACACACTCACACACAACACAACACACACACACACCACACACACAATAACACATACACCCCACAAAGTATTGGTGTATGCATTTCAGCATTAAGATGCGGAAAAATGCTTATATAGGATACATAATATATAGAGATGTGTGTCTGTGTGTGCTCTTCTAGATCATTGTTACTATATGCTATCAGTGTTGGTGTGTGTGTTGTGTGTGTTGTGGTGGTGTGTGTGTGTGTGTGTTGTGTGTGTTTGGGTGTGGTGTATATTGGTTTAGAATCAATAATATTGTATCTATATATTTGACATATACTGTATCATTATGACTTGGACATATCAAAGGGACCACAAGAGAAACAATAATACATTATGACTCTGAAATTATACACCGTTACCAGAGAATAAACACCCATACAGAGACCTCTACATACATATCTTTTAGAGTTTTGCACCTGCATTTCAGCTTAAGGCTGTGGAAAAAATGTTTTATATTTATTATATATGTATTCTATAATATATATATCATAACTATCATGTAATGTATTGTTATTTTTCTTGGGATGTGTATGTTCTTGTCTCTAAGTAAATGTTGATGTGTGAGATGTAGTATGTCAGGGGTTTGATGCATTTAAGCTTAAGCAAAACACATATTTATATACAGATGTGTTACACAACAACTGCACATACATAAAAACACAACCGCACACAACACACACACAACACACACACACACAAAACAACACACACCACACAACTCTCTTAAGCCTTAAGTCTACTTACATATACATTTACTTAGCTGTTGGGCTCTCTGCATCTTCAGCCGTAAGGCTGTGAAAAATACCAATGTTTCAATATATAAATACAAATTAATATCTGTCTGAGTGTTCTGGTTGTTGTGTAGATCTCATGTCTGTAAGAATAGGATTCTGTGTGTGCATTTGTGAATATTCGGTTTGATGCATTTCAGCCTTAAGGCAAAAAACATTTGTCATTAAGTTTTATATATGTGTCAGGCACTACCAAACACCACACACACACACACACACACTACAAAAAAACACACACACACACACACCACCCACAAACATATACATAAAAGTATTTGGCTATTGCATTTCAGCCTTAAGACTGCGGCAAAACATGCTGGTATAGATTATAAACATATATAGGATGTATAGACTTTATTATCTGTGTCTCTCTAGACTTTGACTATTATATATATGTCCGTTTTGTGAGTGTGTGTGTGTGTGTGTGTGTGTGTGCGTGTTGTGTCGTAGTGTGTGTGTTGTGTGTGTGTGTGTGTGTGTGTGTGTGTGTGTGTGTTGATTGTTGTGGTGTGTGTGTGTGTTATCCTCATTTATTGCTATATTATATGTATGTATAATATATAACATATGTATATTATGACTTGGACATATCAAAACAGGGACACACCTGACACACAATTTTCATTATGACTTGGACATTTTCACAACAGTGACACACAGCAGGAAATCAAACAAACATGCACTACATATATATACTTATCTTTAAGCTGTTTTGCACATGCATCTTAAGGCCTTAAGGCTGTGGGCAAAACATGTTTATTATATAGATATATTATTATATATTATTGTTAACATGTAATGTATCTGTGTAAGTATTTGGATGTCGGTATGCATCTTGTCTAAAACGTATATACATGACTGTGTGGTATTTGTCTGTGCTAGGGGGTTGATGATCATCACAGTTCTTAAGCTATAACAACATTTATATACATATGAGTATACACATACACTTTGCACACAATTACACACACAAAGACAACACACACATCAGGACAACAAAAAGGACACACACCACACAATACGCCATATACACTGGTACTGAATTTCAGGCCTTAAAGGCTATGCTGTATAATTAGCTTTGCCTTATGCATCTTTCGCCAGCCTTTAAGGAGTGGAAATAAAAGTTCAATATATATATATGTTTTTTATATAATATATTATTTATATTATATAGATATATCTATATATATGTATCTGTGTCCGGTGTCTGATGTCTGTGAGGATCTCTGTCTATAAGATAGCTATCTGTGTGTGTATTTTTTAATGTTGGTTTGTATCTTCAGCCTTAAGGCAAAGATTGTCATACTTTATATACAGATGTGTTACAAACATACACACCACACAAACACTCACACCACCAAACACACACACAAACACACACACACACCAAACACACACTTACACACAAAGTTTTAGTTCACTCATACTTCAGCTTAAGACTGCAGCAATAAACATCGCTTTATAATAGAGATGTGTGTCTGTGTGTGTCTCTTATAATCATTGCCTCTAACTATATGTATCTGTGTTTGTGTGTGTGTGTGAGTGTGTGTGTTGTGGGTGTGTTGTGTGTGAGTAGTGTGTGGTGTGTGTGTGTGTATATAATCATCTGTATATAAAGTATGCCATTGTGCTTTTGCATTATGGCTGTGGAAAATGTTTTTAGTATAAAATATTTATAGTATATTTAAATATAAATATTATATATCATATATAATGGAAATGTATCTGTGTGAGTCATGGTTGTCTGTATCATTCTGTCTCTAAGTATATGCAGTCTGAGTGTTCAGTTTGTCTTGTCGGGGTGGTAGCATCTTCAGCCTAAGTCAAAACAATACTTTTATACAGATGAGTATACACCAAAATGACAATATTATACAAACACACCACACACCACACCACACCACAACAACAACACACCCCCCACAGCACACCACCACACCCTCTCTTAAGGCTCTTCCAGATTAAGTCTACTACATATAATATTATCTTAGCTGTTGGCTCTCTGCATCTTCAGCCTTAAGGTGTGCAAATAATTGTTTCAATCATTATATCAACACATATATCTGTCTGAGTGTTGATGTATCGTGTAGATCTCGTTCTGTAAGAATAGGATATTGTGTGTGATTTGTGAAATATCCTGGTTTGTCGGGCATCTTCAGCCTTCAAGGCAAAAAAATTTGTATACTTTTAATATAATATGTGTATGCACACAAAACACACACACACACCACACACACTCACAACCCAAACACAACACACCAACAACACACAACACACACCACATATACATAAAAGTTTTTGGCTATTGATTTCCAGCCCTTAGATGCGGAAAAACATTGCTTTACGATTATACATTATAGAGATGTAAAAGAGTTTATATTGTGTCTCTCTAGAACTTGGGATATTATATTATATTCGTTTGTGAGTGTTGGGTGTGTGTGTGTGTGTGTGTGTGTGCGTCTGTGTGTGTGTGTGTGTGTGTGTTGTGTGGTGTGTGTGTGTGTGTGTGTGTGTGTGTTGTGTGAGTGTGTGTGTATCTCGCTTTATGCATCATGTAATTGTATGGATTCTCATTTAACACATATGTTTTCTTAAGGACTTAGACTTATAAACAGGGACAACAGAGAAACATATCTCTATTATGATCTGACATATCACCAGTGACACACAGAGAATCACACACAATGCACAGACATATTTATACATATCTTTTGCTGTTTTGCCCATCCATCTGCAGTTTCAGCCTTAAGGTGTGGACAAAAACCTGTTTAATTATAGATATTTTCAAATATATATTAAATGTTACATGTTTGTGTAAGTTATCTGATGTCTGTATGCAATTTGTTATAAGTATATACATGATGTGTGTGATTTGTTTGTGTGGGGGTTGATGCCTCTTCAGTACTTTATGCAACTCACATACTTTATACTACATATGTGATACACTAAAACTGCCAACACACACACAAAGACACACAACAATAGGACACAACACACAAAGGAACAACACAAAGGAACAATCACACATTAACATATCTTGGCTTACTGAATCTTCAGCTTAAGGCTATGCATGTATAATTAGCTTCTGCTCTATGCATCTGCAGCGTAGGCAGGGGAAAACGTTTCAATATATATATATATAATATTTTTGTATAGATCGATATGTATATTATATATATATATGTATGTATTGGATGTTGTGTAGATTTGTTATATGAATAGGGATATTGTGTGTGCATTTGTAAATGTCCGGATTGATGATCTTATCATAAGGGCAAAAACACATGTCATACTTTATATAAGATGTGTATAACCACACACACAAACACAACAACACCCACACACACACACCACACACACAAACCATTCACACACACAAAGTATCTGGTTCATGATTTCTGCATTAGACTGCTGGATAACATGTCTATATAAGTACATTACATATATAGGATGTGTGTCTGTGGTGTTCTCTAGATCATTGCCTCTATTTTATGTATCTGTGTTTGTGTGTGTGTGTGTGTGTGTGTGTGTGTGTGTGTGTGTGTGATGTCGTGTGTGTGTGTGTGTGTGTATCTCTGGCTTTAATGCATACATTAATATGTATTCATTTATTTAATATTTGTATCATTATGACTTGGATTACTCAACGGGACTCACGAGAACAATATCATTTGACTTGAAATATCACAGTTACAACCATGAGAATCATAAATCCATAAGAGAATATACATACATATCTTTAGCCGTTCTGACACTGTATACAGCCTTATTGTGTGGAAAAAACTGTTTTATATATATTATTTATGTATATGTAATATATATTATATATTAATATATATATATATACATGTAAATGTTCTCTGTGATGAGTTTGGATGTCTGTATGCAATCTCTGGTTTACAGTATATGCATTTATGTGTGTGCAGTTGTATGTCAGGGGTGATCGCAACAATCAGCCTTAGCAAAACAATAATTTATATACAGACTGTTCTATAACAACAAATGCAACATACATTAACACAACAACACACACACACACACACACACACACAACAACACAAACACACAACAACACAAACTTCTTACTGCATCTCAAGCCTTAGTTAATTCATATACTATATTAGCTGTTGGCTCTCTGCTTCTTCAGCTTAAGGCTGTGCAATAAAATGTTTCAATAAATATTACAAATTTCTGTTGAGTGTAGGAGTATGTGTAAGATCATCTAGTCTGTAAGGAATAGGCATATCTGTGTGTGAATTTGTGAATATCTGGTTTGATGATTTCAGCTTAAGAAAAAACATTTGACTACTTTATATATATATGTGTATGACACAAATCACCACACACACACACAACACAACAACACACCACACACCAACACACACACACACACCCACATATACAAAAAAGTATTTGGCTCATTGCATCTTCAGCTTAAGACGCGGCAAAACATGCTGGTATTAGGATATATATCACTATATAGAGATGTATAAGAGTATATATCTGTGTCTCTCTAGGAAACTTTGAGTCTGTATTATATATATGTCGTTGTGCGTGTGTGTGTGTGTGTGTCGCTGTGTGTGAGTCAGTGTGTGATGTTGTGTGTGTGTGTGTGTGTGTGTGTGTGTGTGTTGTGTTGTGGGTGTGTGTGTGTGTGTGTGTGTGGGTGTATCTCGCTTTTATGCATCATTATATGTATGTGATTATTTAACATAATGTATTATTATGACTTAGACATAGCAAAACAGGGTACACACAGAGAATCAATATTCATTAATGCCTTGATTATCAACAGTGACCACAGTGATCAATCACTAATGCACATCACCTTTATATAATTTCTTAGATGTTTGAACCTGCATTTCCGTTAAGGCTGTGGAAAAAACTGTTTAATATATAGATCTATATAATAATATATCTACATGATACAGTATCGGTGTAAGTACTTGGACTGTCTGTATGCATCTTTGTCTATCAGTATCTACCATGACTGTGTAGTGTATTTTTAGGTGTCTGGGGTGATGCATCTTCAGTCTTATGCAAAACACCGTACTTTATCTACATATGTGCATACAACAACATGCACACACACAACAAAGACACAACACTACAAAGACAAACAAAAGACACACACACAAATGACACACACAACAATACATATACCTGGCTTATTGAAGATCTCAGCTTAAGGTAGCGCATGTATAATTAGCTTCCTGCTCTAGCATCTTCAGCCTTAAGGCGTGGAAAACCGTTTTATATAATATATATATAAATATTTTTTTTTATATATCGTTATATATTATATATATTATAAGAAGTATTGGATGCTCGGGTGTAGATCTATGTCTAATAAGAATAGGGATATCTGTGTGTGATTTGTAAAATGTCCGGTTAGATGCATTTCAGATAAGGCCAAAAACATGTCATACTATATTTACAGATGTGTATACACAAACACACACCACACACAACACACACACTCACCAACACACACACAACAACTTACCACACAACACCAACGTATCTGGATCATTGCATTCTTCAGCTTATGATGCGGAAAAACATGCTTATTTAGATAAGCATGTTTTCGCAGTTTAGGCTGAAGATGCCAGTGATCTGTTATTTGTGTGTGTGTATGTGTGTGTGTGTGTGTGTGTGTGTGTGTGTGTGTGTGTGTTGTGTGTGTGTGTGTGTGTATACACATCTGTATATAAAGTATGACATGTGTTTTTGCCTTATGGATGAAGATGCATCAAACCGGACATTTACAAATGCACACACAGATATCCCTATTCTTATAGACAGAGATCTACACAGACATCCAGATACTTACATATATATATATATATATATCGATATATAAAAAAAAATATTTATATATATATATATTGAAACGTTTTTCCACTGCCTTAAGGCTGAAGATGCAATAGAGGCAGAAGGCTAATTATACATGCAGTAGCCTTAAGGCTGAAGATTCAGTAAGCCAGGTATATGGTTATGTGTGTGTGTGTCTTTGTGTGTGTGTCTTTGTGTGTGTGTCTTTGTGTGTGTGTCTTTGTGTGTGTGTGTGCATGTTTGTGTATGCACATATGTATATAAAGTATGTGTTTTGCATAAGACTGAAGATGCATCAACCCCCGACACATACAAATACACACACAGTCATGTATATACTTATAGACAGAGATGCATACAGACATCCAGATACTTACACAGATACATGTACATGTATATATATATGTATATATATCTATATATTGAAACATGTTTTTCCACAGCTTAAGGCTGAAGATGCAGTGTGC
>CM065747.1:11964764-11967264 GCA_033310375.1 Conus canariensis | reverse complement strand
TGTGTGTGTGTGTGTGTGTGTGTGTGTGTGTGTGTTTGTGTGCATACACATATGTATATAAAGTATGACAAATGTTTTTTGCCTTAAGGCTGAAGATGCATCAAACCAGATATTCACAAATGCACACACAGATATGCCTATTCTTACAGACAGAGATCTACACAGACATCCAGACACTCAGACAGATATATGTGTGTATATATATATTGAAACATGTTTTTGCACAGCCTTAAGGCTGAAGATGCAGAGAGCCAGACAGCTAAGTATATGTATATGTAGTAGACTTAAGGCAGTAAGAGAGGGGGTTTGTGTGTGTGTGTGTGTGGTGTTTGTGTGTGTGTGTGTGTGTGTGTGTGTGTGTGTGTGTGTGTGTGTTTATGTATGTGTGCATTGTGTGTATACACATCTGTATATAAAGTATGTGTTTTGCTTAAGGCTGAAGATGCATCAACCCCTGACATACAATGCACACACAGACATGCATATACTTAGAGACAGAGATGCATACAGACATCCAGAACTCACACAAGATACATGTACATGTATATATTATATATATTATATATACATATATAATATATATATAAACATTTTTTCCACAGCCTTAAGGCTGAAGATGCAGGGTGCAAAACTGCTAAAGATATGTATGTATAATGTCTCTGTATGGGTGTTTTGATTCTCTGTGTGTAACTGTGTGATATGTCAGAGTCATAATGGGATATTGTTTCTCTGTGTGTCCCTGTTTGATATGTCCAAGTCATAATGATACATATATGTAAATATATAGATACATATTATGATGCATAAAGCCAGAGATACACACACACACACACACACACACACACACACACACACACACACACACACCACACACACACACAAACACAGATACATATAGTTAGAGGCAATGATCTAGAGAGACACACACAGACACACATCTCTATATATGTATGTATCTATATAAGCATGTTTTCCGCAGTCTTAAGGCTGAAGATGCAGTGAACCAGATACTTTGTGTGTTGTGTATGTGTGTGTGTGTGGTGTGTGTGTGTGTGTGAGTGTGTGTGTGTGTTTGTGTGTTTATACACATCTGTATATAAAGTATGACATGTGTTTTTGCCTTATGGATGAGATGCATCAAACCGGAATTTACAAATGCACACACAGATATCCCTATTCTTATAGACAGAGATCTACACAGACATCCAGTACTTACATTATAATATATATATATATATATATCGATATATAAAAAAAAATATTTATATATATATATATTGAAACGTTTTTCCACTGCTTAAGGCTGAAGATGCAGAGAGGCAGAAGGCTAATTATACTATGCAGTAGCCTTAAGGCTGAAGATTCAGTAAGCCAGGTATATGGTTATGTGTGTGTGTGTCTTTGTGTGTGTGTCTTTGTGTGTGTGTCTTTTGTGTGTGTGTCTTTGTGTGTGGTGTGTGCATGTGTGTGTATGCACATATGTATTAAAGTATGTGTTTTGCATAAGACTGAAGATGCATCAACCCCCGACGCATACAAATACACACACAGTCATGTATATACTTATAGACAGAGATGCATACAGACATCCAGATACTTACACAGATACATGTACATGTATATATATATGTATATATATCTATATATTGAAACATGTTTTTCCACAGCCTTAAGGCTGAAGATGCAGTGTGCAAAAGCGCTAAAGATATGTATATATATATGTATGTGCATGTGTGTTTGATTCTCTGTGTGTCACTGTGTGATATGTCAGAGTCATAATGAGATATTGTTTCTCTGTGTGTCCCTGTTTGATATGTCTAAGTCATAATGATACATATGTGTAAATATATACATACATATAATGATGCATAAAGCGAGATACACACACACACACACACACACACACACACACACACACACACACACACACACACACACACACAGACGCACACACACACACACACACACACACACACACCACACACACACACACACACACACAAACTGACATATATATAATAATAGTCAAAGTTCTAGAGAGACACAGATATAGACTCTTATACATCTCTATATATGTATATATCTATACAAGCATGTTTTTACCGCAGTCTTAAGGCTGAAGATGCAATGAGCCAAATACTTTATGTATATGTGTGTGAGTGTATGAGTGTGTGTGTGTGTGTGTGTGTGTGTGTGTGTGTGTGTGTGTGTGTGTGTGTGTGTGTGTGGTGTGTGTTTGTGTGCATACACATATGTATATAAAGTATGACAAATGTTTCTTGTCTTAAGGCTGAAGATGCATCAAACCAGAGATTCACAAATGCACACACAGATATGCCTATTCTTATAGACATAAATCAACACAGACATCCAGACACTCAGACAGATATATGTGTGTATATATATATATTGAAACATGTTTTTGCACAGCCTTAAGGCTGAAGATGCAGAGAGGTAGACAGCAAAGTATATGCATATGTAGTAGACTTAAGGCTGAAGA
>CM065747.1:11949764-11962264 GCA_033310375.1 Conus canariensis | reverse complement strand
TAATGGGATATTGTTTCTCTGTGTGTCCCTGTTTGATATGTCCAAGTCATAATGATACATATATGTAAATATATAGATACATATTATGATGCATAAAGCCAGAGACACACACACACACACACACACACACACACACACACACACACACACACACACACAAACACAGATACATATAGTTAGAGGCAATGATCTAGAGAGACACACACAGACACACATCTCTATATATGTATGTCACGGTCGCTAAGCCGGACGGCCCTACCACCCTTACCCACGCCTATCACACACTAGGTCAGACAACACAGCACACTAACACAGTTTTACAATCACGCACGCTTCTTTAATTTCACTCACACTCCATGGCGCCACCACTCACGCACATCCACAACTGCACACAAGTATCCCAATTCCCGCTGACTCACCCTACTCTACTATAATGACCTGGAAGACCCTAACCTAACCTGAAACACCAGTTGCGGTATATCACTGTGACCTGGGGACACAGCGATAGCCGCACACGTGGTGACTACCTACTAGGGACAAGGATTTACCAAAGGGACTCTAATCTCTTAACGACTGCTACCACCCACACCTCTCCCCAGGACTCACCCTTCTCTTTTAACCCGGGACCACTACCAAACTGGTCGCTGCGTCCCTAAGGGAGGCAACGACAAGTACCCTACACTGTGCCGGCCACTACGTCCTAAAAGGAGGCAGTAGCTAACACCCCTAACCCTACTGCCTAACGCTACACCCCTTCTATCACAAACATGGGACAACCCATCCCGGCCCGGAAAGCTCCAGTCCTCGGCGTTGTTACGTGGCCCTCACAGGCTGACACCTCCCCGGAAGACTCTGCACCCCGGCGCTGACCGTGGCTCCTCCGCGGGCCGACACCCTCCCCGAAGACTCTGCACCCGGCGCTGACCGTGGCTTCCCGCAGTCTGACTCCTCCCTGCGATGGGCACGACACCCAACGTACACACACCAGACGCCCTCTCGACGGGTCCGGGGCTCGTAGGACGCCTCCTCCTCTGAAGGCCCCGTCGGACACCAAGGGTGAAAAAGGCCTGGTGCAGCGCCCTCTCACAGGACGCCTGAACAGGGACGAGGAACCAGTGCCGGAGAACTCCCGGAAGAGCACCGGTAGCTGGAGGAGAGCTGCCCCACAGAAGGCAGACGGCCTGGGTGGTCTCCTTCTCCCGGAAAAACAACAGGCACTGGAAAGCGCCGCTCACCTGCCGGCACGCGGCAGTGGACTGCGGTGGTCTGGCCCCAGCCTCAGGACGGAACAGGATACCTGCTGACACAACTGTAGGCCCCTACTGTAATGTTGCTACTACCCGAGTCATCAAGGCACATAGGCTACTTGGTAAAGCTTTAACTCTCCATCTCCCTTGCCTACTTCCCACTCGGGCATGAGAGTGACCCCTTGAATTTCGAACACATCCCCCAACCCATTACTCACTTTGGGGTTATCAGACCCATTTCCTGCCAACCCTTACAACAGCGGTAAAACAATACTCTCCCTGAGCCAATCCACGCTATTACATATGAAATTATGAATCACACCCAATTCTCGGAGAAATAAACCAATCTAAGCGATCCACCACGGACTCCATGGGCCCCCTTAGGACATACTAAATAATCTAGGAAATGGCCAATTTCACAAGGAAATGTCTCCACACAATAACCAGTAGTAATACACATCTCTCAGAGGAAAAAAAAAACAAAACAAAAAAAAACTTATCAATTTTTAGCGGTTCACAGTTCCAGCATGTTCACACAAGAGAATCGGCTCGCAGTCACAATCCTTCACATTATTACCCTTCTTTGCACTGTCAATTATAATCATATATCAAAACCAACATGATTTGTTCGCCAAAATTTCCATCCAGCACCTCACTCTCATGTCATCTCTTGTCAGATAACCCAGTGGTTAATCCTTGTTATGCCAACACAACCACACTTCATACAATATTACATGCTGCACATCATCCGTTTTTATCTTATCAACTGCTAAGCTACTCGCCTTAAACTTTACCTTTCCCTTCTCTCTGCTTACTAAAATTCATAACTGGGTTGCCTCCCCACAACCTAAGATATCTTTCTCTAACCCCGTTCTGTCACAAACACATACATCCCTGCATGTGTGACGACTGTCACTTGTATTACAAAAACTTCTACCCTATGGACTCACTATCCTGTACCAAATGCGAACGTCACAGATACAGTCCGCACGCGCACGACACCCGCGTCGAGAACCCCGACTCGTAACGAAAGTGACAAGACACCAATATAAGTTGAATAGTCACGACCGTACTCCAGTATAAACCACTCGACCACAAATTGGCCTTAGCCCTACCACACAGTTAACCGATTCCAATGCTGTGCAGGTCAACTCCGGAACCGTTAATCAATTTCAACGAACTCCTACTATTTACAATTGAGATTGAGCACAATCATCAAACCCTTTATGATTCACGCAGACACATCCGCACCTGACTCATATTATGATCCTCAACAAAAAGCAACCTCGTATTACCTTCTCATTGAACCCACGGCAATTAACATAGACTAACCACAAACAACATCTACATCACCGTCCATCAACGGTCATTATATTGAACCCACGTTGTCTAGCCAAACTGTCACATGACACTCGAACTCAGGAACCACTATGTACACTACTTACAGAATATACCGAAAAGAGGTAACAACACAAACCGGCTGACAACAAATTCCAATCACGGAACCAAGACAACATCATACCAGACAACCAGTATACGCAACGAACACCATACAACTAATCCCAACCTGAGACAACTACAGTACAACTCGCCATAATACAAGACAACACAACGAACTACAGCACACCGAACCTAACAGATCACCAACCTGGACATACAGACGATCAACCACACCAGTTCTGCAACTGGCTGACAGTGGCTGCTAACAAGGACGACACCGACTCAGCACAGGCCAAGGGCACCCAACCCCGACGAGGACCTGGCACTAACTATGACTCGAAGTCACTCTTCAAAACTAACGGCGCTGCCGCCGCACCTACAAGGAGTACGTCCACTCCGACGAACACCAGGGACCGAAGTGAAGCTACCCCAACACATTCCGCCCTGGTCGGAATCAAGCGAACTCTACTCACCACACAAAACAACGATTGGTCAGAGAAGTGTATCCCTCCGCAGAGCTGACACGCCTGACCAACGGACTAGTTGTTGCTCGTGCAACAACACGACAATTTACCACAACAACTCACAGACTTGACAACACAACAACAGCCGATATCCTGCCCCGCCTTCTCTGGTGTAGAACCAAAGTAACAAAAGGGTAACAATCGGGAACGAAACCAACCTCCCGCTTCCATTCCATTCCTTCAATAAGTGAAGACTGGAATGAAAGAATACTGTATGTCCTATTTCCCCAGCCTCCTACCTAGCCTAATCTTTCTACCTAACCCTGAGGAACTTAACCTAACTCTAGCTAACTAAACCCCAACCTCACATACGCGCGAGCGCGCGCGCACGCACACACACACACACACACACACACACACACACACATACACACACACACTCGCACGCATACTCGCACACGATCTCTATCTTGGACCACCACTACTCTTAAACACGTGGACGTACTAGTTTAGTACCGCCGATCGGTGACACACCCCCTGCCTAAGTTTTAACTACAGGTTAAAACAAACAACTTCTCACTCGATCGGCGTTTTAGCCACACCCTACCTATGACAATCCAATTCTCTATCACTCATTCTGTCCTACTGTTACTTTTGATGCACTCCAAAACTTCCATCCCAACAGCATCAACTTTTAAATACATCAACAATCACAGGTTACATTAATCAACCTGGTCTAACGCTGCTTCACACGACCTTAACGCAGGCACTTACAGGCAGCCGTTACACTACGCACTACATATAAATTCCATAACTGAGGCTGCTCTGGCTATGCACGACCGCTGTGCGACACGTGCTACAAATACCACAGCTTCAGTAACACCTTGCTACGCCATTCTCTACCAAAGATAATAACACATGCATAGCTTCAATAATGTCAACCTCTCACGACACAGGTTAATGGAACCCTCAGGTTCTCTCTCTCTCTCTCTCTCTCTCTCTCTCTCTCTCTCTCTCTCCCTCCCTACAGCAAGCGACTCAAGAAGTCTGCCGCCACATTGTCCTTTCCAGACACTGCCTGCACCGTAAACTGAAATGGCTGCAGCTGCAGTGCCTACCTTGTGATCCTCCCACTAGTACTCTAGACCCCACAGCTACCTTCCTGGGTTTCGTCCTCAAATGAAAATGTCGCTTGTACGTGCAAGCTGCTGTTGCCAAGTTCTTCTTTGCCAACTCACACGTCTTAGCTATTTTGTTCCTTAGATTGACGATGTACTCTGTAGCTGTGCAGAGCTCTTGCCTCTCGGGTTGCAACCACCGATCTCTCAGTATCTGCATGGGCCTGCGCATCAGTGGCATCCTTACAAGGGGAACTCTTGAGACTCTTCCCTTGTCCACAGTACGCTGACACTGGGAGCATGACTGGCAGTACCGACGAATGTCAGCATGCATGCCTGGCCAATAGAAATGGCGACCAACTCGCTCCTTGGTTCGGGTGGTACCTAAGTGTCCAGACATGGGTACGTCGTGGCCTAACTTCATCACCGTGGTCCGTAGTTCTGCTGGGACGCAGATCTGACTCGCTACGTCCTTGGGACCCTCAAACCGCCTAACCAGTACACCAGACTTCTGCGCGTACTCGACTCGTCCAAACTTGGTGTGGAAGTGCGTCCCTGTTTCACACGCACTCCGAGCCTTCCTCAGGGTTTCATCCTGGTCCTGCATCTGAATTAACTGCTGGGTAGAGGTGTTCAGAATGCATTCCTCGACGGGCAGTGGTACAGGTTCTTGTTGCTCCCTGGCTCTCTGCGCGCGTGTCTGCACTGCCCCTACCAACGCCGGGTCTGCGTATACAGGCACACGTGTCCAACCGGGATCCCCTACTCTCTTTGCGAAGTTTCCGATCAGGACTTCCTGCACAGGGCTATTCATGACCAAAACCTCCAACTTCCCTGCGATGAATGGTGACTTCAACTCTACTACCGCCACAGGTAACACAGACCTGCATCTGGATTCAGCCAACACTACTGGGACTGTCTCTCCTGTGTACGCATCTGCCGGTACTAACCACTTGGCCACTACGGTGTGTCCGGCACCAGTGTCCCGTAATCCATTGGCCGGAGACCCGTTAACTTCTACAATGCACGCAGGCTCGTACCGCTGCTCAGCGCATGGGCGACACAACGTAGGGACTACTCGAGCTTGGGGCTGGTCACAGCAATGCACAGCTCCAACAGAATGGGGCTCAGGGCATTTCCTAGCGATGTGGCCTGGCTTCTTGCAGTTGAAACAAACTATGGTCGATCTAGGCCCTTCTGATCTCCTGTTCAGCTGCTGTAGTGCACCATCACTTTGTTGGGACCTCCCTGCGGGCTGGCTCCCTGCTGTTTCACGTGTATTACCCAGGTTGGGCTGGTTAACTGTTCGGTCTTGTCTCGCCTTCCTCCCCAGTCTTTTGGCCTCTGCCAAAACAGTAGCTTCCGTTGCAAGTTGTTCCACAGTTTTCGGGCATGTCTTCCGCACCTCAATTGTGAACTCTGGAGACAATAGCTGATAAAACTGTTCTTGGAACAGCAGATCCTTTACGTCCTCTGCCACACTCTCATCCTTGCCCGCTGCCGCACACCAGAGGGAAAACCACCGCTTCATCCTTCCCAGCATCTGGCCGAAAGTCTCAGCAGCGTCCTTCTTGATGCTCCTGAACTTTTCTCGGTAGGCCTCAGCATCTAGCCTAAAGTGGCTTAACAGGGCGCCCTTTATCTGATCATAGTCGCCTAACTCATCCGCACTTAACCGCATCACCGCTTCTCTAGCCTTTCCTCTCAGCAGAGACATCAGACGTGTGGGCCATGAGGTCTTGCTCCACTTGCACATCTGGGCTACACGCTCAAATTGGGCGATGAAAGCGTCCACGTCGTCGTTCTCTCCTAACGGCTCAAGGTGGACATGCTTCGTTTCCTCCACCTCAATCAAGCGTTTCCTATGCGCTGCTTCATCTAAGGCCTGTCTCTCTTGTATGATTAGCTCTCGCTCTCTTGCCTCTAACTCGGCTTCATCCCTTCGTCTCTTGAGATCTAACTCGGCTTGCCGTGCTTGAACTTCTATTTCCCTTATTGCCCTTTCTTCCTCCATCTTCTTCCTCTGCAGTTCCAGTTCCATCTGTCTCGCTGCTTTCTCGTCTTCATCCTTCCGCTTTAACCTTTCCCTCTCCTCTTCGATCTTCTTCTGCTTCACCTCCAGTTCCCTCTGCCTAGCAGCTTTCTCCTCTTCATCCTTCTGCTTTAACCTTTCCTTCTCCTCTTCGATCTTCTTCTGCTTCATTTCTAGCTCCCTCTGTCTATCAGCTTTCTCCTCTTCTATCTTCCTCTGCTGCATCTCTAGCTCCCTCTGCCTAGCAGCTTTCTCCTCTTCATCCTTCTGCTTTAACCTTTCCTTCTCCTCTTCGATCTTCTTCTGCTTCATTTCTAGCTCCCTCTGCCTAGCAGCTTTCTCCTCTTCATCCCTCATCTTCTGCCTCACTTTCTCCTCCATCCGGAGCTCCAATTCTGCTTCTCTCGCCGTCTTCTCATCCTCATTACGTACTGAGTCTGTGACGAACTTGGCGAGGTCTCCCCAGCTAAACCCATCGCCGCTCCCAACTTGGCAAACTTTGCATAAGCCCCCGTCCCCTGTTCTTGATCCACCCCCGCTCCCTGGTCACTAACCTTAGGTTTGGTATCCGCCATAGAGGCCTGTGGATCCATGACACTATCGGGGTCGTACTGCGGATGGGCTCGGGTGTGTTTAGACATAGGGTACCCCTACTACCACAGAGCTAGCAACGGACAGTATGCGATCTGAGCGCAACTGGAGGTTCCTGACTACGCACAAGCCCCTGAAGCAACTCAGCACAAGTACACAATACTCTCAATGAGTCACGCACCAAGCATAACTCCACCCACACTTGTGTACCTCATACATACACCCCCATGAGCTCCAACCCATATAATACTACCAATGCACTGTCTGGTCACTGACTGAACCACGTGACACCGTGTGTCCACCGTCCACTGTGCATGCGCACCAGTTACCCACAGTCACAGGCCTCACTGTCTCTGGTAGGCCGCACCCACACGATCACAGTGCACTTGCACCCCTCAAGTCCAGGTGCACTCACAGCATACCCTATGCCACAACACTGCACACCCTCGTGCTTCACACACACAGTCACCTGGCTTACTCTGCCCTTAATCCCCACAGGATATCCGAGCACACAGCGTGCACAGTCACGGGCCGGGTACCACTCTACCTACTCACTGGGGTATACCACATGTAAGGGACACAAAAGACACCTGGTACCCTCCGGCACCTCACCTACACTGTACGATGTAATCACTCAATGTTTATTGACCATTCATACCTCACTCACACGGTAGCGCCAACCCATTCACACCAACACAAGTGCCCTGCCCAATGCCAATGGAAACCTGCCTGAAGTGAACAGGGACACTACGTACCACCTCCCAGGGTACTGGTACGCTCCCACCAACCACCCACTTACATTTCACACAACGTACACACCGGACACAACACCCCCCTTACCTCCCTCCTAGCTACCTATCACCTACCCAGAACCCCTTATGGTACCCCGCATCTCCACCAAAGTGTCACGGTCGCTAAGCCGGACGGCCCTACCACCCTTACCCACGCCTATCACACACTAGGTCAGACAACACAGCACACTAACACAGTTTTACAATCACGCACGCTTCTTTATTTCACTCACACTCCATGGCGCCACCACTCACGCACATCCACAACTGCACACAAGTATCCCAATTCCCGCTGACTCACCCTACTCTACTATAATGACCTGGAAGACCCTAACCTAACCTGAAACACCAGTTGCGGTATATCACTGTGACCTGGGGACACAGCGATAGCCCGCACACGTGGTGACTACCTACTAGGGACAAGGATTTACCAAAGGGACTCTAATCTCTTAACGACTGCTACCACCCACACCTCTCCCCAGGACTCACCCTTCTCTTTTAACCCGGGACCACTACCAAACTGGTCGCTGCGTCCCTAAGGGAGGCAACGACAAGTACCCTACACTGTGCCGGCCACTACGTCCTAAAAGGAGGCAGTAGCTAACACCCTAACCCTACTGCCTAACGCTACACCCCTTCTATCACAAACATGGGACAACCCATCCCGGCCCGGAAAGCTCCAGTCCTCGGCGTTGTACGTGGCCCCTCACAGGCTGACACCTCCCCGGAAGACTCTGCACCCCGGCGCTGACCGTGGCTCCTCCGCGGGCCGACACCCTCCCCGAAGACTCTGCACCCCGGCGCTGACCGTGGCTTCCCGCAGTCTGACTCCTCCCTGCGATGGGCACGACACCCAACGTACACACACCAGACGCCCTCTCGACGGGTCCGGGGCTCGTAGGACGCCTCCTCCTCTGAAGGCCCCGTCGGACACCAAGGGTGAAAAAGGCCTGGTGCAGCGCCCTCTCACAGGACGCCTGAACAGGGACGAGGAACCAGTGCCGGAGAACTCCCGGAAGAGCACCGGTAGCTGGAGGAGAGCTGCCCCACAGAAGGCAGACGGCCTGGGTGGTCTCCTTCTCCCGGAAAAACAACAGGCACTGGAAAGCGCCGCTCACCTGCCGGCACGCGGCAGTGGACTGCGGTGGTCTGGCCCCAGCCTCAGGACGGAACAGGATACCTGCTGACACAACTGTAGGCCCCTACTGTAATGTTGCTACTACCCGAGTCATCAAGGCACATAGGCTACTTGGTAAAGCTTTAACTCTCCATCTCCCTTGCCTACTTCCCACTCGGGCATGAGAGTGACCCCTTGAATTTCGAACACATCCCCCAACCCATTACTCACTTTGGGGTTATCAGACCCATTTCCTGCCAACCCTTACAACAGCGGTAAAACAATACTCTCCCTGAGCCAATCCACGCTATTACATATGAAATTATGAATCACACCCAATTCTCGGAGAAATAAACCAATCTAAGCGATCCACCACGGACTCCATGGGCCCCCTTAGGACATACTAAATAATCTAGGAAATGGCCAATTTCACAAGGAAATGTCTCCACACAATAACCAGTAGTAATACACATCTCTCAGAGGAAAAAAAAAACAAAACAAAAAAAAACTTATCAATTTTTAGCGGTTCACAGTTCCAGCATGTTCACACAAGAGAATCGGCTCGCAGTCACAATCCTTCACATTATTACCCTTCTTTGCACTGTCAATTATAATCATATATCAAAACCAACATGATTTGTTCGCCAAAATTTCCATCCAGCACCTCACTCTCATGTCATCTCTTGTCAGATAACCCAGTGGTTAATCCTTGTTATGCCAACACAACCACACTTCATACAATATTACATGCTGCACATCATCCGTTTTTATCTTATCAACTGCTAAGCTACTCGCCTTAAACTTTACCTTTCCCTTCTCTCTGCTTACTAAAATTCATAACTGGGTTGCCTCCCCACAACCTAAGATATCTTTCTCTAACCCCGTTCTGTCACAAACACATACATCCCTGCATGTGTGACGACTGTCACTTGTATTACAAAAACTTCTACCCTATGGACTCACTATCCTGTACCAAATGCGAACGTCACAGATACAGTCCGCACGCGCACGACACCCGCGTCGAGAACCCCGACTCGTAACGAAAGTGACAAGACACCAATATAAGTTGAATAGTCACGACCGTACTCCAGTATAAACCACTCGACCACAAATTGGCCTTAGCCCTACCACACAGTTAACCGATTCCAATGCTGTGCAGGTCAACTCCGGAACCGTTAATCAATTTCAACGAACTCCTACTATTTACAATTGAGATTGAGCACAATCATCAAACCCTTTATGATTCACGCAGACACATCCGCACCTGACTCATATTATGATCCTCAACAAAAAGCAACCTCGTATTACCTTCTCATTGAACCCACGGCAATTAACATAGACTAACCACAAACAACATCTACATCACCGTCCATCAACGGTCATTATATTGAACCCACGTTGTCTAGCCAAACTGTCACATGACACTCGAACTCAGGAACCACTATGTACACTACTTACAGAATATACCGAAAAGAGGTAACAACACAAACCGGCTGACAACAAATTCCAATCACGGAACCAAGACAACATCATACCAGACAACCAGTATACGCAACGAACACCATACAACTAATCCCAACCTGAGACAACTACAGTACAACTCGCCATAATACAAGACAACACAACGAACTACAGCACACCGAACCTAACAGATCACCAACCTGGACATACAGACGATCAACCACACCAGTTCTGCAACTGGCTGACAGTGGCTGCTAACAAGGACGACACCGACTCAGCACAGGCCAAGGGCACCCAACCCCGACGAGGACCTGGCACTAACTATGACTCGAAGTCACTCTTCAAAACTAACGGCGCTGCCGCCGCACCTACAAGGAGTACGTCCACTCCGACGAACACCAGGGACCGAAGTGAAGCTACCCCAACACATTCCGCCCTGGTCGGAATCAAGCGAACTCTACTCACCACACAAAACAACGATTGGTCAGAGAAGTGTATCCCTCCGCAGAGCTGACACGCCTGACCAACGGACTAGTTGTTGCTCGTGCAACAACACGACAATTTACCACAACAACTCACAGACTTGACAACACAACAACAGCCGATATCCTGCCCCGCCTTCTCTGGTGTAGAACCAAAGTAACAAAAGGGTAACAATCGGGAACGAAACCAACCTCCCGCTTCCATTCCATTCCTTCAATAAGTGAAGACTGGAATGAAAGAATACTGTATGTCCTATTTCCCCAGCCTCCTACCTAGCCTAATCTTTCTACCTAACCCTGAGGAACTTAACCTAACTCTAGCTAACTAAACCCCAACCTCACATACGCGCGAGCGCGCGCGCACGCACACACACACACACACACACACACACACATACACACACACACTCGCACGCATACTCGCACACGATCTCTATCTTGGACCACCACTACTCTTAAACACGTGGACGTACTAGTTTAGTACCGCCGATCGGTGACAATCTATATAAGCATGTTTTCCGCAGTCTTAAGGCTGAAGATGCAGTGAACCAGATACTTTGTGTGTGTGTAAGTGTGTGTGTGTGTGTGTGTGTGTGTGTGTGTGTGTGTGTGTGTGTGTGTGTGTGTGTATACACATCTGTATATAAAGTATGACATGTGTTTTTGCCTTATGGATGAAGATGCATCAAACCGGACATTTACAAATGCACACACAGATATCCCTATTCTTATAGACAGAGATCTACACAGACATCCAGATACTTACATATATATATATATATATATCGATATATAAAAAAAAATATTTATATATATATATATTGAAACGTTTTTCCACTGCCTTAAGGCTGAAGATGCAGAGAGGCAGAAGGCTAATTATACATGCAGTAGCCTTAAGGCTGAAGATTCAGTAAGCCAGGTATATGGTTATGTGTGTGTGTGTCTTTGTGTGTGTGTCTTTGTGTGTGTGTCTTTGTGTGTGTGTCTTTGTGTGTGTGTGTGCATGTGTGTGTATGCACATATGTATATAAAGTATGTGTTTTGCATAAGACTGAAGATGCATCAACCCCCGACACATACAAATACACACACAGTCATGTATATACTTATAGACAGAGATGCATACAGACATCCATATACTTACACAGATACATGTACATGTATATATATATGTATATATATCTATATATTGAAACATGTTTTTCCACAGCCTTAAGGCTGAAGATGCAGTGTGCAAAAGCGCTAAAGATATGTATATATATATGTATGTGCATGTGTGTTTGATTCTCTGTGTGTCACTGTGTGATATGTCAGAGTCATAATGAGATATTGTTTCTCTGTGTGTCCCTGTTTGATATGTCTAAGTCATAATGATACATATGTGTAAATATATACATACATATAATGATGCATAAAGCGAGATACACACACACACACACACACACACACACACACACACACACACACACACACACACACACACAGACGCACACACACACACACACACACACACACACACACACACACACACACACACAACACACAAACTGACATATATATAATAATAGTCAAAGTTCTAGAGAGACACAGATATAGACTCTTATACATCTCTATATATGTATATATCTATACAAGCATGTTTTGCCGCAGTCTTAAGGCTGAAGATGCAATGAGCCAAATACTTTATGTATATGTGTGTGAGTGTATGAGTGTGTGTGTGTGTGTGTGTGTGTGTGTGTGTGTGTGTGTGTGTGTGT
>CM065747.1:11937264-11942264 GCA_033310375.1 Conus canariensis | reverse complement strand
TAAGGCTGAAGATGCAGAGAGGCAGAAGGCTAATTATACATGCAGTAGCCTTAAGGCTGAAGATTCAGTAAGCCAGGTATATGGGTATGTGTGTGTGTGTCTTTGTGTGTGTGTCTTTGTGTGTGTGTCTTTGTGTGTGTGTGTGTGCATGTGTGTGTATGCACATATGTATATAAAGTATGTGTTTTGCATAAGACTGAAGATGCATCAACCCCCGACACATACAAATACACACACAGTCATGTATATACTTATAGACAGAGATGCATACAGACATCCAGATACTTACACAGATACATGTACATGTATATATATATATATATATATATATCTATATATTGAAACATGTTTTCCCACAGCCTTAAGGCTGAAGATGCAGTGTGCAAAACAGCTAAAGATATGTATATATATGTATGTGCATGTGTGTTTGATTCTCTGTGTGTCACTGTGTGATATGTCAGAGTCATAATGAGATATTGTTTCTCTGTGTGTCCCTGTTTGATATGTCCAAGTCATAATGATACATATGTGTAAATATATACATACATATAATGATGCATAAAGCGAGATACACACACACACACACACACACACACACACACACACACACACACACACACACACACACACACACACACACACACACACACACACACACACACCACGCACACACACACACACACACACACACACACACACACTCACAAACGGACATATATATAATAGTCAAAGTTCTAGAGAGACACAAATATAGACTCTTATACATCTCTATATATGTATATATCTATACCAGCATGTTTTGCCGCAGTCTTAAGGCTGAAGATGCAATGAGCCAAATACTTTATGTATATTGTGTGAGTGGTGTTGTGTGTGGTGTGTGTGTGGTGTGTGTGTGTGTGTGTGTGTGTGTGTGTGTGTGTGTGTGTGTGTGTGTGTGTGTGTGTGTGTGTGTGCATACACATATGTATATAAAGTATGACAAATGTTTTTTGCCTTAAGGCTGAAGATGCATCAAACCAAAGATTCACAAATGCACACACAGATATGCCTATTCTTATAGACATAAATCTACACAGACATCCAGACACTCAGACAGATATATGTGTGTATATATATATTGAAACATGTTTTTGCACAGCTTTAAGGCTGAAGATGCAGAGAGCCAGACAGCTAAGTATATGTATATGTAGTAGTCTTAAGGCTGAAGATGCAGTAAGAGAGGGGGTTTGTTGTGTGTGTGTGTGTGTGTGTGTGTGTGTGTGTGTGTGTGTGTGTGTGTGTGTGTGTGTTTATGTATGTGTGCATGTGTGTGTATACACATATGTATATAAAGTATGTGTTTTGCTTAAGGCTGAAGATGCATCAACCCCCGACATACAACTGCACACACAGACATGCATATACTTAGAGACAGAGATGCATACAGACATCCAGGGACTTACACAGATACATGTACATGTATATATATGTGCGTGTATATATATATATATATATATATATATAATATATATATATATATATATATAAACATTTTTTTCCAACAGCCTTAAGGCTGAAGATACAGGGTGCAAAACTGCTAAAGATATGCATGTTTATGTATCTGTATGGGTGTTTGATTCTCTGTGTGTAACTGTGTGATATGTCAGAGTCATAATGAGATATTGTTTCTCTGTGTGTCCCTGTTTGATATGTCCAAGTCATAATGTGTCTATGTGTGTGTATACACATAATATATTGGTATGCGTTTTGCTTAAGGCTGAAGATGCATCAACCCTTCCCCCCCCCGACACATACAAATGCACACACAGACATGCATATACTTATAGACAGAGATGTATACAGACATCCGGATACTCATACAGATACATGTACACGTATATGTATAGATACAGATGTATAGTTATATATATTGAAAAATGTTTTCCCACAGCCTTAAGGCTCAAGATGCAGAGTGGAAAACTGCTAAATACATGTATTTATATGTATGTTTGATTCTCCCTGTGTCACTGTGTGATATGTGAGTCTTAATGAGATATTGTTTCTTTGCGTGTCCCTGTTTGATATGTGCAAGTCATAATTATACATAGACATAAATATATAGATATGTATCATGATCCATAAAGCGACAGACAAATATATAGAGACACACACACCAAACACATACTTATATACAATTAGAGGCAATGATCTGGAGAGACACAGATATATACATCTCTATATATGTATATATGAATACAAGCATGTTTTGCCGCAGTCTTAAGGCTGAAGATGCAAGAAGCCAGATACTTTGTCTTTGTGTATGTGTGTGCGTGTGTGTGATTGTGTGTGTGTGTGTGTGTGTGTGTGTGTGTGTGTGTGTTGTGTGTGTGTGTGTGTGTGTGTGTGTGTGTGTACAAATATGTATATAAAGTATGACGTTTTAGACTTAAGGCTGAAGATGCAGGAAACGAGATTCACAAATGCACACACTGATATCACCATTCTTATAGAGATGTACACAGACATCCACACACTCACAGAGATATATGTGTATATATATATATTGAAGTATGTTTTTCCACAGTCTTAAGGCTGAAGATGCAGAGAGCCAGACTAATATGTAGATGTACTGGCCTTAAGGCTGAAGATGCAGTAAGCCAGGTAGTTTGTGTGTGTATCTGTGTGTGTGTGCATGTGTCTTTGTGTGTGTGTGTGTGTGTTTGTGTGTGTGTGTGTGTGTGTGTGTGTGTGTGTGTGTGTGTGTGTGTGTGTGTGTGTGTGTGTGTGTGTGTACACATGTATATAAAGTACGATTTTGCTTAAGGCTGAAGATGCATCAACCCCGACACATACAAGTGCACACACAGACATGGATATACTTATAGACAGAGATGTGAACAGTCATCCAGATACTCATACAGATACATGTACATGTATATATATATGTATATATATATATTGAAATATATTTTCCCACAGCCTTAAGGCTGAAGATGAAGAGTGCAAAACTGTTTATATATATGTATATGTATATGTGTGTTTGATTCTCTGTGTCACTGTGTGATATGTGTCATAATGAGATATTGTTTGTCTGCGTGTCCCTGTTTGATATGTCCAAGTCATAATGATACATACATGTAAATATATAGATACATATCCTGATGCATAAATCGAGACATATATACACAGAGACACACAAACACAAATACTTATATATAAGTAGAGGCAATGATGTAGAGAGATAGACTCTTACACATCTCTATATATGTATATATCTACATAAGTATGTTCTGCAGCAGTCTTAAGGCTGAAGATGCAATGAGCAAAATACTCTATGTATATGTGTGTGTATGAGTTTGTGTCAGTGTGTGTTTGTGTGTGTGTGTTTGTGTGTATGTGTGTGTATATGTGTGTGTGTTTTTGTGTGTATACACATACGTATGTAACGTATGATAAATGTGTTCTGCTTAAGGCTGAAGATGCATCAACGCAGAGACATTTACAAATGCACACATAGATATGCGTATTATCATAGACAGAGATCTACACAGACATCCAGACACTCCCACGGATATATGTGTATATATATATATATATATCAATATATAGATATCTATACTGAAACTTTTTCCCACTGCCTTAAGGCTGAAGATGCAGTGAGCCAGAGAGCTATAGTTATATGTATTAGCCTAAAGGGAAAAGATGCAGTAAGCCAGGTACTGTATATCTATGTGTATGTGTGTGCGTATGTGTATGTGTGTGTGTGTCTTTGTGTGTGTGTGTCTTTGTACGTGTATACACATATCAATAGATTGGTATGTGTTTGGCTTAAGGCTGAAGATGCATTCCCCCCCCCCCCCCCCCAACACAAATGCACACACAGACATGCATATGCTTATAGACAGAGATGTATACATCCAGATACTCTCACACAGATACATGTACATGTATATATATATGTGTGTCTATATATATCGTCTCCCACTTGGAGACTATAAACTTGCTGAAGGCTCATTTTGAGAAGCATTTATTTTATTTTTCCCCATTCACCCACTCAAGCACATACTGTTAGTTAGGCAGAATGATCTACCACTGCAGATATGAATGCTTATCTCCCCCTATTTCTTCAATCTAAGACATAAGAGCAAGCTTTGTTTATAATTGAATATTTCTTGCAGTCATTGCAACACCAAGCTGCTCTGTAAGTTGCTGGAATGGTGCTCGGTACTTATCCTTGGAATTTATTAGTTTATTGTAATTTAGTCCCTTGCGGATTCATTCCAAGAACTGGCCCTCAGCACTTGTGTCTTAAGAGGTTATCTTTTTATATTTTCTACTTTTCACAAGAAAATGTAGCTTGTTTTGCTCTTTCATGATTTTCTTTTGCTTCTTAGGTGGCACCTTTGGTTGGTTTTTTGAAAACTCAACAAACCTACTACGGTATTACACACCAGCCTTTTCTGGGATAGCATTCTTCTTAAAACCGAAAAGGCAGAGGAGTCAAATTACCACTTTCCGCGGTCACTGAGGAGAAACAATCAGGTTTCGAAATATCGGTATCTGACCAGGAGTTATATGTTAGTGGGTTTCCTCCCCATTGGAGATCGTCTCCCACTTGGAGACTATAAACTTGCTGAAGGCTCATTTTGAGAAGCATTTATTTTATTTTTCCCCATTCACCCACTCAAGCAAATACTGTTAGGCAGAATGATCTACCACTGCAGATATGAATGCTTATCTCCCCCTATTTCTTCAATCTAAGACATAAGAGCAAGCTTTGTTTATAATTGAATGTTTGTTTATAATTGAATATATATATATATATATATATATATATATATATATATATATATATTGGCAATGATCTAGAGATACTCTTACACATCTTTATGTATATATCTACATTAAGTAAGGCTGAAGATGCAATGAGCCAAATACTCTATGTATATGTGTGCATGAGTTTGTGTCAGTGTGTATTTGTGTGTGTATGTGTTTGTGTGTATGTGTGTGTGTATTTGTGT
>CM065747.1:11897264-11932264 GCA_033310375.1 Conus canariensis | reverse complement strand
TGCTGGGGACCTTGACCTCAAGTTGGCGTCGTGGAGCCGGTTCCGAACTGTCTGGGTACTGACGTTGACGTTGCTGGCTTGTCGTAGCTGGTCTCGGAGTACTGTGGCACTGGCTGAACGGTCTCTCAGACAAGCGATAACAATGAACCGATCCTGCTGTCTGGAGGTGCTTCTCGTCCGTCCACGTCCCTGCTGTTCTTCAACACTTCCAGTGTTAAGCCAACGGTCTCTGAGCCTCAGAATGACTGGGTGACTCACTCCAAGCCGTCGACCAATCTCCCTCAAGCCAATACCTTCTTGGTACCATGCTATCGCTCTTCCTCTGTCGGTGTTGCTTAGTCGTTGTCTCGCAGGCATGGTTAAATCTTCCTAAATTTCGCGACTTTTTATACCCGTCAAATGTGCTAACTGATTGCAATTCTGCTCAGAAAAGACCTTGCTTTCACGTGCATCACATTTTTTTTCTTGCTGTGTCTGTGTCAAAATCTGGGAGCGACACAAGTTCGATAATTTCTCGGGATTTTTTTGCCTCAGATGCGACGCGGTAGATAACTGCTGACCGACTTTAACATAACAAAAATGCACGAGGAGTAGTATTTGAGAACCGGGTAAGCTTATCCAGCAGAATTTATTCAATTATCAATATTAATTGGTTTATCAGAGCTTTTTAAAAATTGCATACAAAAATTAGGGGTGGTACTTCAATTGTTTTGAGTAGTATATATATATGTAGATATCTATATTGAAACGATTTTTCCACTGCCTTAAGGCTGAAGATGCAGCGAGCCAGAGAGCTCTATTGCGACATGTTTTGAAATAACGACGCGATTTGAAATAATTATTTCAAAACGTGTCGAGTTTATTTCAAAACGCGTTGGTGTGTGTCGACACGTTTTGAAATAAAACTGCAATTTGAAATAAATTCACCAAAGTTTTTGAGTACAACCATTCAGGACAAAAACCAACTGGAGAAAACACTACTCATGCAGGCAAAATACCCCTGGACAAAATACCACATATGAGGACAAAAACCTACTGGACAAAACACTACACACGCAGGAGAAAAGCCAACTAGACAAAAGACCACCCCTAAAAGAAAAAAAAAAAACAACCAAAAAAAAAAACAAACAAAAAAAAAACAAACACTTGACATAACAAGTGTTTGTGCACAACCATTCAGGAGCAAACCTACTGGACAAAACACTACCCATGCAGGACAAAACCCACTACACAAAATACCACCCATGAAGGACAAAAATCCACTAGACAAAACAACGTCTTTGTGAAGAATTATGAAGGACGAAGAGACACTGGACAAAACACTACTGAAATAATTATTTCAAAACGTGTCAAGTTTATTTCAAAACGCGTGGGTGTGTGTGGCCACGTTTTGATATAAAACCGCAATTTGAAATAAATTTACCAAAGTCTTTGAGTACAACCATTCAGGACAAAAACCCACCAGAGAAAACACTACCAATGCAGAACAAAACACTACTGAACAAAATACCGCCTATCAGGACAAAAACCTCCTGGACAAAACACTACTCACACAGGACAAAAGTCCACTAGACAAAAGACCACCGTCAAAGGACAAAAAAAAAAAAGCTGGACAAAATAAGTCTTCGTGCACACCCATTCAGGACCAAACCCACTGGACAAAACACTACCCATGCAGGACAAAAGCCCACTACACAAAATACTACCCATGACGGACAAAAATCCACAAGACAAAACAAGTCTGTGAGCAGTATTATTAAGGACGAAGAGACACCAGACAAAACACTACCGAAGCGACTTGAAATAATTATTTCAAAACGTGTTGGTCTGGGTCGACACGTTTTGAAATAAAACTGCATTTTGAAATAAATTCACCAATGTCTTTGACTACAACCATTTAGGACAAAAACCCACTGGACAATACACTACCCATGCAGGGCAAAATCCACTGGACAAAATACCACCTCTACCTATGAGGACAAAAACCTACTGGACGAAAGACTACCCACGCAAGGCAAAAGCCCACTAGACAAGAGATCACACCTAAAGGATAAAGAAAAATCACTGGACAAAACAAGTGTTTGTGCACACCCATTCAAGACCGAACCCACTGGACAAAACACACCCTTGCAGGACAAAAGCCGACACAAAATACCACCCACGAAGGACAAAAACCCACTAGACAAAACAAGTCTTTATGCAGACTTATTCAGGACGAGGAGACCCAGACAAAACACACCGACGCGATTTGAAATAATCATTTCAAAACGTGTCGAGTTTATTTCAAAACGCGTTGGTGTGTGTCGACACGTTTTAAAATAAAACTGCAATTTGAAATAAATTCACCAAAGGTTTTGAGTACAACCATTCAGGACAAAAACCAACTGGAGAAAACACTACCCATGCAGGACAAAATACCCCTGGACAAAATACCACATATGACAAAAACTTACTGGACAAAACACTACACACGCAGGAGAAAAGCCAACTAGACAAAAGACCACCCCTAAAAGACAAAAAAAAAAAAAAACAAACAACAAAGAAAAACACTGGACATAACAAGTGTTTGTGCACAACCATTCAGGACCAAACCCACTGGACAAAGCACTACCCATGCAGGACAAAAGCCCACTACACAAAATACCACCCATGAAGGACAAAAATCCACTAGACAAAACAACGTTTTTGTGCAGTATTATTCAGGACGAAGAGACACCAGACAAAAGACTACTGACGCGATTTGAAATAATTATTTCAAAACGTGTCGAGTTTATTTCAAAATGCATTTGTGTGTGTCGACACGTTTTGAAATAACGACGCGATTTGAAATAATTATTTCAAAACGTGTCGAGTTTATTTCAAAACGCGTTGGTGTGTGTAGCCACATTTTGAAATAAAACCACAATTTGAAATAATTATTTCAAAACGTGTCGAGTTTATTTCAAAACGCGTTGGTGTGTGTCGACACGTTTTGAAATAAAACCGCAATTTGAAATAAATTTACCAAAGTTTTTGAGTACAACCATTCAGGACAAAAACCCACTGGACAAAACACTACCCATGCAGGACAAAACACCACTGGACAAAATACCACCCATTAGGACAAAAACCTACTGGACAAAACGCTACCCACGCAGAACAAAACCCATTAGACAATAGACCACCCGTAAGGGAGAAGAAAAAAACACTGGACAAAACAAGTCTTTGTGCACACCCATTCAGGACCAAACCCACTGGACAAAACACTACCCATGCAGGACAAAAGCCCACTACACAAAATACTACCAATGAAGGACAAAAATCCACTAGACAAAACAAGTCTTTGTGCAGTGTCATGTGACGTAGCCTCACATCAAGGCATGTGACGCTCCATCACATTTAGTCTAGTGATATGAAGCATTTCCCCCATGCCACAACTAAAAAGGAAGAATATACATGTGGCTTGACTAGTGTAGCGGGCGTCCCCAATAATTGTGAGTATTACTCAGTAAAATGGACAAGGGTGGTCATTGGGTGAAAGTGACCACTGAGAGGTAGTTTAATAAGGGCTGGTAAGGTGCTGGTCATGTGTTTTGAGCACTGAGTATGTTCTCACGAGGAGGAGGGAGGAAAGAATTAGTTTTAGCCCAGGAGATGGCCTAAAGACTCGAACCTGTTAGGACTTTGGTCAAGGGGTCCTCACCGCTGACCAGTCATTACCAGGTGAGCCATAGATAGTTGGGGAAAGGTATAGGGGGAAAACCTTAAGAAAAGAGAAAGAAAGAATTCATATGTTCAGTTGGGATGCACGTTACTTACACGAACCTTATTCGTGTTTCAGCCCTTCACCCTTCACCCTTCACCCCGTCAGCTATTCCTCCTCTGATGCTGTGACGGCATCTGTTTCTCAAGTGCTGAGACGGATGTTTAACGATGGCCATGGTGTGGGGAACACACCGATAGTTCAGCCCCAGCAATTGAAGACCCCGGGTAGAGGAGTCGGATCTCATCGTTTCCCCAGTGACTGGAGAGTTCAAGGGGCAGGCACTTTTTCTGATGCGGACATGGCATCATGGCAGTAAGGGGCGAGTGCTTTCTCTGATGCAGGTATGGCATCATGAATACATGGGCTGTTTACTCTCCTGGTCTGGATCTTGGGCCAATGTTGTGTAAAAGGCCATGACTTTATATACTTGGAGGATGTGTGCATTCTTTCTCTAGCAAAAAAGAGGAATCTAGAAAGTCTTCATTCATATAAATTCATAACTTGATTTATCTCTCAGTGTGACGAGAGAGAGAGAGAGAAACATGTATAGAATTTGTTTGATAACTACTCGAGTGTGATGTTGGAACTGTTCAATTCATTTAGTAAAGTGTTTTCCCCGGAGGAGAGGGGGAGAAGAAAAAACATTCTGTAGTGCGCCTTTTGGTTGACTGGAGGGATTGCATGTGCGTATGGAGTAAATGCTGTCATGAATGCGTGTGTGCAAGAGTGACAGTGTGACATGCAGACTTATTAAGGATGAAGAGACACCGGACAAAACACTACCAAAGCGATTTGAACTAATCATTTCAAAACGTGTCGACCCAGACCAACGCGTTTTGAAATAAAACTGCATTTTGAAATAAATTCACCAAAGTCTTTGACTACAACCATTTAGGACAAAAACCCACTGGACAATACACTACCCATGCAGGACAAAACCCACTGGACAAAATACCACCTCCACCTATGAGGACAAAAACCTACTTGACAAAAGACTACCCATGCAGGGCAAAAGCCCACTAGACAAGAGATCACCCCTAAAGGACGAAAAACACACACACACACACACACACACACACACACACACACACACACACACACACACACTGGACAAAACAAGTGTTTGTGCACACCCATCCAGGACCAAGCCCATTGGACAAAACACTACCCTTCCAGAACAAAAGCCCACGACACAAAATACCAACCATGGGTTTTTCTCATTAATGGTTGTACACATAGACTTGGACGAATTTATTTCAAAATGCGGTTTTGTTTCAAAACGTGTTGACACAGATCAACGCGTTTTGAAATAAACTCAAAGCGTTTTAAGATAATTATTTCAAAACGTGTCAATAGTGTTTTGTCCACTGTCTCTTTGTCGTGATATAAGTATGCCCAAAGATTTGTTTAGTCCAGTGGATTTTTGTCCTTCATGGGTGGTATTTTGTGTAGTGGGCTTTTGTCCTGCATGGGTAGTGTTTTTTTCCAGTGGGTTTTGTTGTAAATGGGACTGCACAAACACTTGTTTTGTCCAGTGGATTTTTAGCCTTTAGGTGTGGTCTTTTGTCTAGTGGGCTTTTGTCCTGCATGGGTAGTGTTTTGTCCAGTAGGTTTTTGTCCCCATACGTGGTATTTTGTTCAGTGGTGTTTTGTCCTGCATGGGTAGTGTTTTGTCCAGTGGGTTTTTGTCCTGAATGGCTGTACTCAAAGACTTTGGTAAATTTATTTCAAATTGCGGTTTTATTTCAAAACGTTTCGACACACACCAACGCGTTTTGAAATAAACTCGACACGTTTTGAAATAATTATTTCAAATTGCGTCGTTATTTCAAAACGTGTCGACACACACCAACGCGTTTTGAAATAAACTCAACACATTTTGAAATAATTATTTCAAATCGCGTCGTTATTTCAAAACGTGTCGACACACACCAACGTATTTTGAAATAAACTCGACACGTTTAGAAACAATTATTTCAAATGGCGTCAGTAGTGTTTTGTCTGGTGTCTCTTCGTCCTGAATAATACTGCACAAAAACGTTGTTTTGTCTAGTGGATTTTTGTGTTTCATGGGTGGTATTTTGTGTAGTGGGCTTTTGTTCTGCATGGGTAGTGTTTTGTCCAGTGGGTTTGGTCCTGAATGGGTGTGCACAAAGATTTGTTTCATCCAGTGTTTTTTTTCGTCCTTTGAGAGTTGTCTTTTGTCTAGTGGGCTTTTGTTCTGTGTGGGTAGTGTTTTGTCCAGTAGGTTTTTGTCCTCATGAGTGGTATTTTGTCCAATGGTATTATGTTTTGCATGGGTAGAGTTTTCTCCAGTGGGTTTTTGTCCTGAATGGTTGTACTCAAAGTCTTTAGTAAATTTATTTCAAATTGCGGTTTTATTTCAAAACGTGTCGACACACACCAACACGTCTTAAAATAAACTCGACACGTTTTGAAATAATTATTTCAAATCGCGTCGTTATTTCAAAACGTGTCGAGACACACCAACGCGTTTTGAAATAAACTCGACACGTTTTGAAATAGTTATTTCAAATCGCTTCGTTATTTCAAAACGCATCGACTCACACCAACGCGTTTTGAAATAAACTCGACACGTTTTGAAATAATTATTTCAAATCACGTCAGTAGTGTTTTGTCCAGTGTCTCTTCGTCCTTCATAATTCTTCACAAAGACGTTGTTTGTCTAGTGGATTTTTGTTCTTCATGGGTGGTTTGTGTAGTGGGTTTTGTCCTGCATGGGTAGTGTTTTGTCCTGTGGGTTTGGTCCTGAATGGGTGTGCACAAAGACTTGTTTGTCCAGTGTTTTTGTCGTCCTTTGAGGGTGGTCTTTTGTCTAGTGGGCTTTTGTTCTGTGTTGGTAGTGTTTTGTCCGGGAGGTTTTCGTCCTAATGGGTGGTATTTTGTCCAGTGGTGTTTTGTTCTGCATGGGTAGTGTTTTCTCCGGTGGGTTTTTGTCCTGAATGGTTGTACTCAAAAACTTTGGTAAATTTATTTCAAATTGCGGTTTTATTTCAAAACGTGTCGACACACACCAACGCATTTTGAAATAAACTCGACACGTTTTGAAATAATTATTTCAAATCGCGTCGTTATTTCAAAACGTGTCGATTCACACCAACGCGTTTTGAAATAAACTCGACACGTTTTGAAATAATTATTTCAAATGGCGTCAGTAGTGTTTTGTCCAGTGTCTCTTCGTCCTTCATAATTCTTCACAAAGACGTTGTTTTGTCTAGTGGATTTTTGTTCTTCATGGGTGGTATTTTGTGTAGTGGGCTTTTGTCTTGCATGGGTAGTGTTTTGTCCTGTGGGTTTGGTCCTGAATGGGTATGCACAAAGACTTGTTTTGTCCAGTGTTTTTTTCGTCCTTTGAGAGTGGTCGTTTGTCTAGTGGGCTTTTGCCCTGTGTTGGTAGTGTTTTGTCTGGGAGGTTTTTGTCCTAATGGGTGGTATTTTGTCCAGTGGTGTTTTGTTCTGCATGGGTAGTGTTTTCTCCAGTGGGTTTTTGTCCTGAATGGTTGTACTCAAAGACTTTGGTAAATTTATTTCAAATTGCGATTTTATTTCAAAACGTGTCGACACACACCAACGCGTTTTGAAATAAACTCGACACATTTTGAAATAATTATTTCAAATCGCATCGTTATTTCAAAACGTGTCAACACACACCAACGCGTTTTGAAATAAACTCGACACGTTTTGAAATAATTACTTGAAATCGCGTCGTTATTTCAAAACGTGTCGCAACATTGCTCTGTTTTTGCAGGTGGAGGAAGAAGAATTCTGCGTTTGTGTCAACGTGGTTCATAATCTGCAAGTTCATCAGGGACAGTCGTTGAATGGGCAGGGTGACACCCTTTGCAAGGGGGTCTCGCCGCTGTCTTGTGCTAGCTCAGGGACTGACCAGTGAATGCCAGCAGGGGAGGGGGTGGGGGGTGGGAGGGTCTTAGTAGGTGGTATCCTGCGTAGAAGCTTTGTGTTCAGTTTGTTTGCTTGATTTGCAGGTTTGTTTGTTTGTTTGTTTGTTTTTCTTTCGTGTTGTGTGTTTTCATCAGGTGGCTTATCGGACTGAATCAGAACGTACAGGGAATGTACATACACCAACATCTATACAGTGACCCCCACAGTAACAGCGCCGGGTCTTCTCTAGTAGGGGGGAGTCCTGTGGGGACTTGATAGTAACAGATACTCAGCAAGCCCTTGTGGCTGGAGCTTAGATATGACGACGTTGGGTGTGGTTATGTATGAGGTGAGGAGGGAGGAGGAGGGTGGGAGTGGACAGGAGCGGGCAGGAGAAGGAGGGAGGAGGTGGTTGGAGATGGAGGCGAGAAGGGATGGATATATATGCTGGGTGTTCTGGCGTTTTAAGATTGTAGAAAACAGGGCAGCTAAGAGCTCGTTCTCAGCAGAGATCAGTGCACCTGTCGTACTGGAAAGCCATGTGTCTGCAACTCTGAGATGTTATCATATCTGTTACAAACCATACCGACATGGTTGGGAATATCTTATGGAGCAAGGCAGACGAACAACACTTCGGCTCTTGTTTCAGAAAACAAACAAACCTGAAACATTCTTCACTGGATTTATCATCAACTTTCTGTAAAGAATAGCTGCAAAATATACAAACAAATCAACAAAATAGGCCTGAAACTAAAAAAAACAAAAATCGAAAAAATAGTTAGATAGATAGATAAATAATTAAATAAAACTCAATAAAGGTTTAGTTTGCACTTATTCATATGTTTTGTCTTCCATGTTAATGTGAGCCTCAGCATATATGAAACAAGCACATTTTTTATCTGAATACTTCAAGTAACACATTCAAATGACTAGGCGGACTACATACACTCGTGCGCGCACGCACACGCACACACACCCACACAGGCACAGAGAGAGAGAGAGAGAGAGAGAGAGAGGAGAGAGAGAGAGAGAGAGAGAGGAGAGAGAGAGAGGAGGGGGTCTATAATTTTGTGTTTTCTTTAAAGTATAATATAACTAATATCAGAGAGAGAGAGAGAGAGAGAGAGAGAGAGAGAGAGAGAGAGAGAAGAGAGAGAGAATTTTGTGCTTTTATTAAAGTGTAATAAAACTGATACCTAAACAATGATGTTACAGCTCTTAAAAAATATGTATATACATATAGATACATATATAAAGAGAAGGGAATTCTGTTGGCTCATTGATGACTTTTTTCCTTGACCACAGTCTTGTAAATCCCCCAATATTGGACTGCGGTCCCTGGCGATGTAGCAGACGACTCTGCCGCTAACGGCCTTTTTTTCTTGTTTTTTTTTTTTCTTTTTTTTTCTTTCTTTTTTTTTACAGTTCAGAAACAAAACCCATGATGGTTCTTGCCGTCTGAATCGCAATAATTTTCATAGAAAGAAAATCATTCAAGCGGCACATTATCAAAGGGACGTAACTGGACAATAGACGAAATGGCTACTTTGATTAGTTTTCTCCCTTAGAAGGTTATGCGAATGATGTTTCGACCGCTGTCTTGTTTCAAACTAAGGTAATCATATGCACCGTGCAATCACGCACAAAACTAGATTCAAAATCGGTCGTATTGTAACTCAGCAAACGACTCATTTCAGGGCTGGTCGTAAGAGACATACCACTGTGGAAAAAAGATTATTCACAGCCTGATAAATCAGCCCCAATCTAAAACTAGACTGCTTTGAGGGCGCCAAGAATTCGCCTTAATGTCTCACCCCTACTTTACAGCAATCAGTGCATAACATGATGATGAATAACAAGAAACATTTTGTATGAAAGAAACCTGGAGAAAGTCATACATGCACATAGACACTGCAGAATGGTCAGCCAGTGTCCACTCTGCACAGCGTGTACACACACACACACACACACACACACACACACACACACACACACACACACACACACACATGTATATATATATATATACTTTTCAAAAAACCCTGTTTTATGTCTGACTCCGCACCTAGCAGTAGAAGGGGCAAGGATAGTTCTATGTAGGAATATAATGATAACACGTAAAGAAATCCACATGCCCGTGCCTGTTTCTTCCACTTTATTTCATTTTTCAAATTTTCGGCTTTTCAGCCTTCATCAGGAATCTGCACATTCGAAAACAATAAGCTATCACACCATTGGCGCTCCCATCCATTTTACACTTTTATATTTCTATTGTTCCTTCCACACACACACACACACACATACACAGTCAAGTATGCACCACCCAGCAAACCACACACACACACACACTCTCACACATTCACACACACACATACACACGCACACGCACACACACACACACACACACACACACACACACACACACACAACTATCTCATGTGCACACACACACACACACACACTCTCTTATCCACACCACACACACACACACACACACACACACACACACACACACACACACCACACACACAATGCCATCATGATAAAGTGCTATACATCAAGATTTTTCTGATTCGAGACTAAAATATACATATTCTAAGGAATCCAACACATAAAGTCCATTCATCAGTTGTTATGATAGTAGTTGCTGCAACATCTGCATCCATTACAATTTCGGTCACACCTAACCCGGAGGGGAGGGATGCAAATATCTCTGAAGGCCAGCATAGTTTTAGTTTTAAGAAATTGAGTTAAAGGGTGGGGGGGGGGGGGACGAAGTGGAGGAAGGGGGTGGGGGTGGGGTGGGTGGGTGTCACAACGAAATGGTTCGGGGGTGGAAGGGGAAAGAAACTAAGAAAAAGGGGGTGGGGGTGGGGGGGGGGGAGGAAGAGCAAAGGGGACCCAATATCAATCATTAGTCGTCATAGACGATGTTCTTCTACTCTCACAATATCACACACACACACACACACACACACACACACACACACACACACACACACACACGCGCGCGCGCGCACGTGCACGCACGCACGCATGCACGCACACACGCACGCGTCTGCACACATTTGCACGCTTACACTTGCACATGAATGCACCTGCACCACCAACACCAATCCCACCCAAACTATTGTGCCGTTTGACTAAGGGGCTCATAACATAGCGTTGCTAGATGGAGATCACCATTTCCTTTTGTCAGTCCACCTGTTACCATCTCCTTCCGTACTAGTAGTCGTTGTACTTAACACAAACAGTCTCACAAACAGTAAAATAATTATTGAATACTATGACTAAAACTGCTACCAGTATTACTCTCATTATCAAAAGCTACTGTGACCACTCCCTACTTCCTGACTTACTAAACTTTAAATAACTCTGTGGCAATCTCTTGAAAGTTTATGAGCTTTAGAGACTGTTAATATGCGGGCTCTAAGCCACCCATCTTATTTTGCCCGAAACCCCCCCTTTTCACAAACAAATCTCGCCCATCTCATGCTACTTTTTGTCAAAATTAATAACACCTTTCTTACAATCAAAATTAACATGCAAACCCCCCAAAATTGGCGTAATCGTTATTTTAAAATGGGGTCTTCATGCAAAGATGAGCAATTTAGAGGCCCGCATATTAACAGTCTCTCCATAGCATAAAAATCATTATTAAAAAGTGCAAAACTCTTCGCATCTGGCCACATTACCGATCGCCTCTGGTCTAACTTGAGACCCTATGGCGCCCTAGGGCCCCAAGCCAGACCCAGAGGGTCACGCATAATGTGGCCAAGATGTGAAGGGTTTTGGGAATATGCCTCTAATAGTGGTATTTTCTTATACTACTTTCAATTTGCCTAATTTGGGGCAATTCTCTCACCCCCTTTGTAGTGACTCTTCCTAGGATACACATTGTGGTTTACGGGCGTTTATAGCCTCGCCAGTGACCCAGACAGACAAACACAAACGAAAATTGGAAGAGTCACTAGAGGGCAGAGAATAGGGCCAAATATTGGACTTTCAAAATGCCATGACAAACAAGTACAAAACCACCGCAGGCATATTCCCAACTTTACACTTTAGGATTAATATATATACTGTACACACTGAAAGCTCTCATAGTTTTATGGTGTTTATGCATAAGTGTGACTGTTGTTAAAATTATTTTTTATTCAAGCAGAATATTTTTTAAAGGTTAACAACAACTGTACGTTAAAGTACTTTTTAGTTACTACTTTGTACAATATTCATATTAAAAGCTTTAGCAAATTAAACACAAAAACACAACTTTTAATAATCAAATCTCTCTCATTAATCTATAAATAGATAATTAATTCAGGGGAGACAATTACTTTTATGCATAATTAAAGGGAGGCAAATCACTTTCATTATTATTATTATTTTCTTATTATGTTTATTGCTTTTAAAATGGATTACGACGAGCTATTAAAGTGTGAGGAGGCAGCAGACCTCTGTCATAAAGAAAGATTATACTCGCTGGCTGCGTGTGGGAAAACCAGGCAGTATTTAGGCGTTGAACTAAGTATCGAACAGATTCAGCAATTGTCTACATCAGACGTTGAGAAGTATTACGCCAGGTACGAGGCACAGCTAGGATCAAAAATGGTTAGATCGGTGGGACAGACAATGATTAGTTTATATGCTAAGTTAGTAGGCAAGATAGCGCCGACTGATTCAGAAGAAGATTTAAAATATGACTTAACACAAGATCCGGTTTTAACCAAGTCCCTAGAATCTCTTGCATGTGACATGTATTATAGATTTAGGACGTTGTTATGTCCATTTATCATGGGATTAATTACTTTTAATCATATTAATTTTAATCATATTAATTTTAATCAGACTAAAAAAAAATGAGCGAGCAGGAGAAGACTCCACAGGTGAGTGCCCCACAAGTGAATTTACAGGCGAGTGCCCCACAAGTGAATTTACAGGCGAGTGTCCCGCAGGTGAATCCACAACTGAGTGTCCCGCAAGTGAGTAGTGTTACTAAGTCTAAAAATCCTGGGCATGTTGAGTCCAGTCGTAAACTAGTTGAATGGAACAGACTGCAAAAAGCAAACCAAGCTGCAAAACAAAAATTATTAGATAGTAATACAACATCAGCACCAGCACCGCCACCGTCACCAACAACACAATCAAACTATAAGATGTATTATTATGTACTGGGGGGTATTGCTGTTGGTAGAGGGCTTTTAGCATACAAGCGCCTAAAGCCATACTTAGCAACAAAGTCACAAATCCCCACAAAAACAGTAAAAGAACCAGCTTCTGCAAAAAAAGTACAACCTCCTGCTGTAGACCCATTTTTAATAAATTAGTTTTTTAAATGTGTTGTTAAGTACTGGCTAAGTACAAGCTAAGTACTGGTTAAGTACAAGCTAAGTACTGGTTAGGTCAGTTATAACAAGTTAAGTGTGTTAAGTGTAAGTAAAGTGCAAGTAAAGTGCAAGTCATGTTAAGTACTAGTTAAGATCTTAAGTTAAGTACTAGTTAAGTACTAGTTAAGATCTTAAGTTAAGTACTAGTTAAGATCTTAAGTTAAGTACTAGTTAAGATCTTAAGTTAAGTACTAGTTAAGTACTAGTTAAGATCTTAATTTAAGTCAGCCAAGTTGGCTCTCCGGTGGTCTATAGCGTATGTAAACTCGGGATTAACGTAAGTTCGCTTGCTATTGTTAGAGTCTAGTGATTTCTTATTAACAGCAGTTGTGTTTACTTGATGAAGAGTAGAGCACAGATTAACGTTTGTGTGATAAAATACTTTGCCTTCAAAGAGAGCCTGCTTGTAGTTGTCGTGACTTATATATTTTTTTACAACTTCTTTACTTACACCCTTAGCTTTCTTCATTACAGAAGTCTGGGTGGCAACGCTATACATCTTTGCCCGTAAGCCAACATATTCTTGTATAATCGTCCCATTAAGTTCATCCTTCATCTTTCCAATCACTTTCTTGTTCACGGTTGAATGTAAAGGCGAATCTTTAGGATAGTCACATGTGTCATACCACCCATCAGCTCCTTTAGCTACCTCCGCCTCTAAATCCTTATAGAAGTCTTCAGTTGGGATGTCTAGAATAAAACTATCAGTGTCTGTGTAAACAACATTTGATTCTGGGTACAGCGGTTTAAAGTAATCGTACAGAAATTCAAGCATTAATAACTTTGACAACTCTAGCACGGCAAACCCGATAAACACCGGCTTATCCAACTTCACATTCTGTTTCTTCATCATAACGCCAACCAGGCTGTCGCTAAATCTTCTAAAGTCTTGGTAGTTAGGTTTAGAGACCAGCTTAATTGCTTGTTTTTCTTTCGTAACTAATCTTACATCTTTACGATTGTGTACGTTCTCCATCGTCTTGCCAAAACAACTGTTGTTCATCAACTTAAAAAAGTCTTTTTCTGAGGCATCAGTGGCCTTAGTTCTAAGGTCGGTGTTCTTCGTGATGTATGGCCTCATGAAAGGCCCTTGGCCGAAAGTAATTATTCCGTGAACGGCGGTAAGTTTTAATCCATGTCTTAAGTAAAACTGTAACAGCCGATAATGACAGACATATTTAGTCTTGTGTCAAAGATTAGGCACAAGCTTAGGCGGCTTGGTGGGACTCATCTTTAATCTTTCTGCCGCTAGAGGATAATCATTATGAAGGTCATGCAACTCTGCAGGATAATCTAAGTCCACTTCTAAGATTAATCCTATTGGATTATCAGGTGTAAGATCTGACAATAGTCCTACTACCCGATCAACGTCATGAGGCCCGTTTATCATTTTAAAGTTTCTTAATGGCAGTGCCTGGCTCATGGCCCACCCATACAGATTGTTGGCATCTAAGTACATCAGATAGTTGGATGGTTTAGTGGGGTCATAATCGTCTAAATACTTGTTGTTGGCTCTGCGGTAAGGATGACAGGCCATGCTAATGCCTCCTCTCAGCCCATTTTCAATCATCTGAAGTGTGTCCAGATCCGATATTAAGTCAATCTCAATGTTTGTAGACTTCAAGAATGCGTCCCAAGAAAGACCTGGGGCAGAGATGTACTGTGATGAATCTAGACCGTAATGTTTCATGCAAGTGGATCTGTAATTTTCAAACACATCTGCCAATAAACACACGTCAGCCATCAAGTATTGATCGTGATAGTCGCCCATTGTTTGACAGTGTAATTCTGTCCAGGCTTTCTGGGCGTATTCATAGTCGGCGTCAGATATGTCCTTTCTTCTAAGACTAGAAAAGAAAGCACCTTTAGGAGGAAGTGAGTCTTCATCAAACCTCTCCCACGAGTCCATGTATTCATAAGGATAAACACCTTTACGGACTAAAGATGGGTCGAAATATTGTTTAGTGATTGGGCAGTCTTGTAGAGATTCTGCTAACTTACTTAAACTTGCCATCAGATGCTGGGCAGAGTCATAGAAGGATAAACAGTCTACAGTAAAGGTCATGTACTTTTCTGATGATTGTGCAATACAGCTAACCCTCTTACAATCAGAAGTTATTGCTTGCATGATGAAATGAGAATCATAGCCCCGCAAGTTATGAAAGAAGATTGGCAGTTTCCATTTTTCGGGGTCAATCTTGAGTTGAAGATTACAGCCGTTGTGTGCCGCCCCTCTAAATTTGCCAGTAATGTGATCGTGGTCTCTTACAGTGTCACCTAATAACTTGCATTTGCATATCTAGCAGTGGGTGGCTGATTTATAACGTTCTTCATCTTCGGAGGCCATCTTAATGTCTGAGAGATTCAGCTGATTGGAGAATTGATTGCGAAGGTGTTTCATCTGCCCCAAAAATCGACCAGCTGCGTCGGGACCTCTGTAAATCTCCGGCTGTGTGTGTCCGCCATCTGACCTAACAGCAACGAATGCATAAGAACAGATCTGATGACGGGACAATAAGGTTGTTTTTTGTTGTGTCCGTTCTTGAGGGCCGTAGTACTGCGGCAAGATTGCTTCAAAGTCGGCATAGACTACGTATGGGCTCATTTGCATTTTGCGTACATTCTTAAAACTAACTTTAGACCCTGGTTTGGGCGTAAGAAGTTCGATTTTACAGTCTACAAAACTCTTACAATGTTTCTTATGACTGGCAGCTGCTTCTATAGATGGGATCCTGACCAAACACCTTCTACAAAGCTCTTGTTTAGATTTATGCTTTGATGTATATTCTAACAGTCTGCTCGTTGTTCTAATTAATACATAATGACTCTTGGAACCGTCTGTAAACAGAACCAAGTCTACATGATTCTCAAGTGGATCGCCAAAAGTGGGAGCGTTGGGAGAGATCCTTAGAGGGACTAGATTGTCTACTGGATCCCAGGCGTATACGCTTACAGTTATTGGTTTGTTTTGTTCTTCAAACTGGTTGATACTTTCTACACTCACTGGAAAGGCTATGTTATCAAAGTTCAGGCTATCTTTATACTGCCAATAATTAGAAACTCTGTCTGGGTGCTTTTTAACTGGGTGTAAGTGCGCCAAAACACACCACATGAAACATAGGTTATCTGAATTATGTATGTTTAAGGCTGCTCGTTTAAAAACTAACTCTCTTGGGAGAGGGATGTAAGAATTGCCGACTATAGGAGAGTATTTGGTTTGTCTTAATTTGATTTCGAGGACTGTTCCTTCAGACCAGCCAGAGCCGCGCAATTTCGTTTCTTCACTTGCATGGTTAAACTGTGTAAGCATGTAATCAGCCCAGCCAGGTGTAAAGTCGTGATAGCTGATTACTTCTTTCTGTCTAGTTGATACCCAGACTTGCATACTACTATCATCGGGGGTTATATATTCAATCAGAATGGCCAACAACACTTTTGCTGGCGGGTTAATTTGAAGAGACCCTGGGATTTTAGAAATAGCATGTGTTACACTTTCCTGAACGTTTGTAGGGTTAATGATGTCCATGTCTAATTCAATGAACATATTGCTTAATGATTTGTTACTACCTTCCAACTGTACGTTGTTGGGCAGTATTTCAAACTCGGACTCGCTTGTGGGGTTCATTTTTATCCCACAATATTTACGTAAATTAAAAAAAATAAAAGTAAGTAAAAGTAAGTAAACGCGTTTTTATTCTTCACCCAGGCGTTGCAATACTTCAAGGCACCCTAATCTTACAAGAATGCCTGCCAATACTTTAGCTTTTTCTGAATCACTACAGTCAATGATTAACTCTTTGATTGCTTCGTCAAATAGTTCACTATGATTTTTTATTAAATTGTTTACATCATTCTCAAACCCAGATTTACTAAAATCAATGTTTAACACTTTCATCGTTTCGTCAAATAGTTCATTACAATTTTCTATTAAAATCTTTAGATCAGATTCGCTGTGTTTGGCCGTCATTTTTAAATCTAAAATTAAATAAATAAAATAATAAAACCATGAGTATAACATTGGTTAATTATGCAGTGCCCATTGTCGGTGTTATAGTTTATTCAACCCTAGCAAAATGTTTGTTAAGAATAAAACCGCCCAACATGGGAAAGATAGAAGATTCGCTGAAACTAGTTACAACCTTATTTTTAGCTCTAGCAACAAAAGATTATCTGATTAAAAAGCACATAGACAGTCTTTCATATTATGATTATTTTAATTATTTTTTTAGTTAATAAAAAACATGAGCGAAAAAAAGATTATTAATACGATTTACCACTCTGCTGTAATCAGCGGCCTTAGTATAGGATATAGCACGTTAGCAAAAAACATGTTTAAAATGAGGCCGGCTGATCTAGGAAGGTTAGACATTGAGGATGTTGTTAAGGTTATAGCTGTAATAACGGCAGGGATTGCTTCAAAAGACTTTCTTGTTGCACAGGGATTATCCCAGAAAACATCAATGCATAGAAAGATTAATGCATTTAGGCAGATTGATTTATAAAAAAAGATTAATGCATAGAAAGATTGATTTATAAAAAAGATTCATTCATTTATAAAAAGATGTCTGGAATAGTTCTGATGGTGGGAGGAGCTATTGTTAATGCATTGGCTTTCTCTGGCAGCAATTATATGTTTAGTAAATTGCGGTCTGATGAAGAGAGAACGCCATAACAAGGCAATGGAAGATTTAGCTAAGGCAAGAGATGCTTACGAGAAAAGGAGAATTGCTCACTTAGACTTTATTAATAAAAAGTTAAGAGAACAGGGGCATGCAGAGCACACATTTACAGACGTTGATGAAGCAATGAATGAATATTACTTAGTGACAGGAAAGAAGTTTCTAACATCGTCACCGCCAGAGCTGTCTGACTTTTATGAACCATCTGAGGATCAGAAAATGGTAGAAATAGGCTTTATTATAGGCGCTATGGGAGCAATCTTTCTTCTTGCATATTCAATCTAAAAACAATAGTTAAAATGTAATAAAAACAGTCTCTTATGGACGATACAAAGTACAAAATATATTATTCTCCTGGAGGGTATTGGAAAGGAAAGGCTGCTATTGATAAACTGAGTAAAGCCGCTAGGGTGTCTGAATCAGAAGCAAAAGACTGGCTTTCAAAACAAGCGATCTGGCAAATATATCTGCCTGCCCCAAAAAGAATAATAAGGCCTCGATTTGTTAATTCAGTTCCTAATGACACCCACCAGATGGACTTGCTGTATCTTCCACATGACAAAGTTAGAAGAAAAAAGTTTAAGTATGCTCTTACAGTTGTTGATATGGCTTCAAGGTATAAAGACGCTGAGCCTTTAACAGATAAAAGCTCAACTGCTGTGGCTGTGGCTTTACAACAAATATACATGCGAGGTCCATTAAAGTATCCTAGGTTGATCCAGGTTGATGATGGGAAAGAGTTTAAAGGAGCTGTAAACCAACTGTTTTTAAGACACCGTGTTACAGTTAAGAGAGGGATTCCAGGCAACCATCACTCCCAAGCTCTAGTAGAAAACTTTAATAAGAATCTGGCTGAGCGTCTGTTTACCTATCAATATCATAGAGACCTTATGGACAAAACACGCAACACAGAATGGGTCAGAAGGTTGCCAGCAGTCTTACGTGCCATGAACAATGAAGAATTTAAAGAAACGGGCCTTAAGCCAGTGAACGCGATCAAATTAAAAAAAATAAGTATTACTGAAGACATCCAAGGTAATCAAAAACTCTTGCCGTTTGGGCTAAAAGTAAGATACTTGTATGCTCCTGGAGAGGCAGAAGGCGATGTTAGAATTAGAGCCACAGACCCCATATGGAGCGTAGACGTATATGAAGTTGAAAGAATTATGAAAACAGCCCCTCCCGTATATTATTTAAGAGAGACTCTTTCTTCTAAAAAGCCTGCCCCTAAAAGATCGTTTGTTCGCAAAGAGTTGCAAGTTGTCCCGCCAAACACAGTGCCTGTTAGTTAAAAAAAAAATAGTATATATTTTTTGTTAAAAAAAAATAGTATTTATTTTTTGTTAAACTTATGATTTATTTATTTTTTTTGTTAAGCTTATAATTTTATTTAGTTCACATCCTATTTTTTTTAGTCTATTTTTGGGTTTAACTGATTGTTTGCTTTTCAATGTTCTGTTTGATTGTCTCAGTGTCTACCTGTTGCGAAGTAAAAGTCTTTCTCCACTCCTTTTGAAGTTCAGTTTTTTGTCGTCTGTAATCCTCGCCATCGGCCATAAGGCGCTCAAATTCTTCAGCTGTAATGTTTTCATCCTGCAATGCTTTGCTTATTCTCAGTCTTAATGAACAAAGTTTTGCTGATGCTAGGGCTACAATAGCAGTGTGCTTTTGTAGTTTGGGCGTTAATTTTTTAAAAACAGCACTCACAATCATAGACATAGCACCTAAACCCAAACCAAGGCTCCCTAATGCTAAAGAGGCTGGCGCTCCAGCCCCAGTAGCTAAAAGAGCAACGCTAGACCCAGCACTTACGCTCGCTACAGCTGATGAGCCGGTGATTATATAAGAAAGAGTATTTAAAACTTTAGCATATTTCTTTCTAGTAACCCTATACTTATCCAAGTCACTTTCTATTTCTTCTTGAAGTTCAGTTATTTGCTCTAACCTAAACTTTTGAGCCTGATCATCCATTTTTTAATTAAGATTAATTTTTTAATTAAGATTAATCTTGTCCATATTTTCTTATTAACCCTTCTGGCAGCACTTCATCAACAGAGTAAAACGCAATAAAATCAACATACTTAATAAAAATAAAATCGAGTACTGTTAGTTTAGTATTGTCAACCATCACAGTGACTTTGTCAGATGATACAGAAGTGTTTATTTCATCTCCGTTTTTAGTAATAACAATAACAAGCCTAAGAGGACCGCCCAAGTATTCAAACTTTATTTGTACACCTCTGATTAACGTATGCTCTGGCAAACTAGGATCAGACTCCCTTGGAGTAATAAATAAGCGAAAAAGCATCGTCATTTTTCTAGGCAGTGATTCTAGTTTTGGGTTAAACTCTAAGCCGACGGTGTCACCCCCCACTTCAGCTAAGGACTTCTTTCTCCGCAGCATATATTCAGAGCCCTGCTTAGTTATTTCAATCTGCTTTTTCTGTTGTGTTCCTGGGACTAGGCTAGCAAGAAGGCGTCCTTCATTTAAAGCTTTTCTAAAATTGTATTTCTTATCAAAGTATACATAGGGGCTTCGTAGTTCAAACTTTAAATGCCAGTTAATGTCAGGAAGCAACGCCCAGGCATTCTCTCGTTTATGAAGTTTGTATTCGTGTTTGCCAAAATCGTTTGCCCTTAGATTTCTTATCTCTTCCAGGGCAGGATATTGCTGTCGTTCTTTATCTTCAATTTCTGTTCGTTTGTAAACGCCATCGTCGGTGTACTCAAATCCATAAACATTTCCTGCCACTCCTATTAGATCAAAGTCAGTTGTATCTGCTAGATCTTTTAGCTCTACTGCAACGCATTTAGGAGCTAACTCCGCTTTTGATTCTGGCCCCCGAGACATTTTTTTAATATAAACAATTTATTATTAAACAATCTGTAATAAATAATCTATAGTAAACAATCTATAATAAACAATCTATAATAAGCAATCTATAATAAGCAAACGTATTGAACTGGCGGGTCAGTCCGTAAGCATAGTTTAGCGTGCTTAGATTTTTCTAGCTGCTCTTTTATTTTTTTTAGTTCATCCCTGTCCCTGATTATATAGTTTTCACTTAAACACTCTTCAAAACTATCCCTGTCCTTAGAATAGAATAAGATGACTGATTTTAACTGCGATCTAAAGTCTTTTAAGACAGCATTGTATTTTTGAGTTAAGAGCCAAACAGAAACTAATGCGTGTCTTCCTCTAAAGGCCAGCTTAGACAGAGTCCTTCTTTTTTTAACAATGTCTTGTTCGGCTGAACAGTCATCAATAATAAACAGCGTTTCAGTTCCCTCAAATAGCCTATAGTAATGTTCTAAACAGTCGCTTAGCTTGTCAGTAGGATCAACTAAAAATATATTCTCGTCTGTCCAAACAAACTGCCTTTCTTTGTAAGACTTGTTGTGCTTAATGGTTGTGCAGAATATAACAATGTACTCGTAATGGAACCTGTAGACTGTTTGTAACAAATCAAGCGCGAAGACAGTTTTCCCACACCCAGTAATCCCACAAATAAGCGAACAGTGCGGGTCTTTGGGCAAAAAGTTCAAACTATCCATCTGTTTTAATAGGCTATTTCTTTCAGTCTATTTTCTTCAATGTTCAGCTGGGCGTCATAAACCACAAAAACGTGCATTTGTATCTGGCCATTCTCCTCCTCTTCCTTATTAATCTGTATGAGTATGCCATCTGACCCTACCCTTCTTCCACTCCCGTGCAGTCTGTTGTCATACGTTGATCTAAAATCCAGCCATAGTCCATATTTGTCTGTTAGATAATCTTCGAGTCTTACATCGTGAAGGTGAAGTTTTTTACACACATGATCGGCTGTGGGGCTTGTCTGTCTGCCTCCAGCAAACAATTTTCTTATTTCATCAAAGTGTTGGTCAGGTAAAAGTCCAGCTGAATACAACTGAAAAGGCTTGCCATCTACTGTGCAAGATAACTGCTCAATTTTTGGGTTGTAAAACACCTCAGATTCTCTCTGAAAAGGAGCTGAGGGTTTAGTAAATAGCAAGAGAACCCCCTTTAGGGACCTTAAAGAATTGCTTATAGCTATTTCCCAGATGGTGTCTTGCTTGTTTTTAGTCGCTAGACTGTGGTGTAAAACTCTTTCAAAGTAAACAACCGTCCTACTTTTATACTGGTTTAAGATTGTTCTAGCCAGTTCAGGGTTAGTAACAACATCAAAATTAAGAGAGATGTTACTGACAGTGTATCTGGCTTGAGGGTCATCTGATAGAATAACAGACCCGCTGTCATTGAATGTCAGTTCGTAAGTAAGTTTGTCTCTTAGTGCGCCTTGGTAATATGGCTGATGGGTTTTTAACAGTTCAAAATCTAGAGGGATGCAAAATCTGTTCTTAAATGCTCGCGCTATTGCCTAGTCTCCCTCGTCTTCCTTTGCATCTGCAGCATTAAGCCTGTGCTTAAGACCGTTTGGGCTCTGGATTCCTTGAAAGATTTTGTCTTTTCTTTCTGTTCTAGGCAGCCACAGATCAGAATAGAGATTAAAAATGTCTGCGCTACTCAGTGAGAAGACTTCTCTACCCTCCAGTTTAATTACCATATTTTTAATGATGGCCCTGCCCAGGTTAGCAACAACAGTAGCATTAGGATCCGCCGACTCAATATCTATTTTGAATGACAGCCTGGCAGTGCCTGGCATTATAACATCGTCGGCCCCAAGATCACTAAATCTTACTGTTAACATTTCATTGGGCTCAATTGTTGATGGATTATTTACAACGCGCACAGTCTGTCTTATGCCTTTTATGCCGTGGGGTTCCTTCGCTTTTCTGAATGGATCAAGGTCGCAGCCGTATGGGTTCATTTTTTATAAAACAAAAAATAATAAATATATAAATATGTCTGGTGAGGGCGATTATGACGCGCTTAGTCCTATTGAAGGAGATGAAGATGAAACAGAACTGGGTCCTTCATTGCAAGATGAACTTGAGGGGGCAGAAGCACGTCCTTTACTCCCTAGACAGCCTCAAGATGTAGGTTCTGTACTCCTTAGTGCTCGTCAAGATCTTTTAGGAGTAGGCTCTTCACTCCCTAGACAGCGTCACGAACTATTGCAACGATGAACTGAATCATTCTATAAAAATATAGAACGGGAGCTGCCAGAAATACTTGATCTTGACGATTTTGAAGAAGATGGCGGCCATTTGTATATTAGGACTAGTGAAGGAGGCCGCGTAAGAGTTACTAGAAAGCCAAACGCGACCAAGTTTTTAAGTTTAAGTACAATTAGACGAGACCTCCCTGCTGCTGATGCAGAACGATTAAACATTACAAATCTAAGGTCTGATGCTGTTAGACTTTTACATAAAATGGGGCGGTTGTTGCCAACACGATCTGAAATAGAAATCGCCTCTATTCCAGAGGTAGGTCAAAAAACAGATAAAGCAATAACAAAATTTGAGGCGAGTCTTATTGAGGAGACGAGTTTTATTGAGGAGCCAATTGGCGGTTCGCCTAGGCAAAGAGAAGGTGAGCTGAGTCCTGAAGAAGAAACAGCTTTAAAAACAATTGTTGATCCTCTATTGTCTACCGAGTGAACTCAGGGATATTAGAACTGCTCTGCGTGAACTCTTGAATATTAAGTCTGCTTTAACAACTACGAACGAAGAACTAAAAAACAACTTGGCAAAATTTAATGAGCTAAAGAGAGAGATAGACGAAGAAAAAAATAAGCTGGCTGATGCAGATGATAACAATTTAGGACAAGAAGAAAAGGCTAGAATACAGGCAAAAATACAGGATTTAATGAAAGAAAAGGCAAACGTGTTAGCAGCGTTGTATATTAACAGAGAAAAAATAGCAACCCAAATAAGCAGAATCAGAGAAACTATAAACAAAATGATTTATGAAAATACTACGCTAGCAGAAAGAATAAGGACTCTGTTCAGAGAGCAGGGGATTACAATAGTTAGTATATTAACAGCCGTTGGGTTTGCTATCTCTACACTGGTTTATGCATTAACTGGCAGTGCGCCAACGGGGCCAGTAGCTCCTCCAACGCCTCAGCCTGGTAAAAGTTGGATTAGAAAACAATTGCACCATCTGGCAAACCTATTAAAGTAGTTAGCTGCCAAAGCGCTTGGTGCACTGCCTGGCATAATAGGCGGTGTTGTTAGTTGGGTTTTGTCTACAATAGGCAAAGTGGTTGGTTATATGGCTAACAATCTGTGGATTTTGGGGGTGCTGGCTGCCGGTTTAATTTTTAGTAAAATAAAGTATGACCAGTCCAGTAAAAGTTAAAAACACAACAAGGGCCGTCTTTTCGCTGGTGTGTCTGTCGGGGTGAGGTACATCAACAGGCGGGGGGGTCGCTTTCTGGGCTGCTTATAACTGGTGGTGGCGGGTCGCTTTCTGCAGGTTCAGGGCTAGATACTTTTTTTAAAATGGCTGGCGCGGGCCTTGTGTTTAAACCTTGATTGTGTCCTAAGTTTTGGTCGTCTCCGGCTATGAGGATTTCATTATTATAATTCTGTATCATGCCAATCTGTAGTCTAAGGTCAGAAGGCAGCATGTATAATCCATGGCCCACAACAAAGTCAACCTTTGACCTAGCATGTGAAAGAACGTTTTGGTACCTTTGTATGCTGGAAGGCAAATCAACAGCACAGTTAATAGCATCTTCTAAATTGGCTAGAAATTGTTTTCTGGCGTCAAAGCCTGTAGATTGATCCACTATGCTAGACTTGGTCTGTGCTTGCGCTCCTAATAGGCACCAAACGTACGTGCGTATGGAGTCATTAAGTCTTTGCACTCCTGGCATTGTTAGACCTTTACTTTCATCTAAGATAAATGTTGCCCAAGCATTGGGGTGTTTTTGTTCTATTGATCCCAATCTAACTTGGGAGTTTGGCTTAAAAGAGGTGTGGCCGGGCCAGTAGTCAAAATTATATTCTCTACGCTGACCCCACAAATACAATGTGCCCAACCCGTGATTGCGGTCTAACTTTTGTCTAAAGTTATTTGAAGGGTTAATGTTAAATTCGTTGCAGATTCTTTCATATGCATTCTTGTCCATTGGGCTGTTGAATGGATTAAACGCGTTGTCGTTGGGGAGGGGTACTTGTAGTTCAGTTAGTATGCGTCTATACTGATAATAAACATGAAAGTTATATACTGACCTTACTAAGAGATTGGGGTGGTATAAATGGTTTGCATATGAAACACCGCAGCCAGTGGTTGAGCAGTAAACTGCAAAATTTAACTGATTTTGGTAAAAAACCATAGGGCTGGATGACCATGCTGATGGCACTCTATCACTCTTTATTGGAGGATTTAAATATCTAGTTAGTGGGTTTACAAGCCTGACTAGAAAGCCATATGATTCATCCACTGCGATGGTTAGGCTACTAAAGTCCAAAGATTTGGGCTCATAAACCCCTCCTACATCGTAAGTGGCACTTTCATTATATTTAAAAGGTTCCATTTTTAAATAGATTTTTTAAAAAAGGATTTAAAAAGGATGTACATTTATATAACTAAACAAAACACGCGTGTGTTCTTAAAGTATCCAATTGACAATAGGCGCGGTGATAGTAGGGTTGCTCTTAGAAAAATTGGTTTTAAAGTTAAGTGGTTTAATATATCTGAAGAAGCTCAGAATAACTGGATTAATATTAGTAACGAAGGGGGCAATCAAATAACTCATGAAAAAATACCAGAAGGCTATTACAACTTTTGTTCTTTAAAAGAAGTACTTAGCGAATTTGGCATATTGCTAAAAATTAACGAAGCAAACCTCAGAATTACGATGCACTTTCCACTAGAAGAAAAAAGAGAATACACTTTTCCTAAAGGCCTTGCTAGAATCTTGGGCTTCCACAGTACTAGCAGATCTTATAAATTTAGTACAAGAGAAGACATCTATCAATTTGAAGGTAATGAACCATGTGATTTTCTCGTTAACCCGATGTTGTATGTCCATTTACAAGAGTTAAAAACAGATACTAATTTATTTGATGGCAATCCATCTACGGTTCTAAGAGTGCTACCATCAATTAAGGTGGGGTTTTGCGATTATCAGTTAAGCACATTTGGTGAAGACAGCCGGTTTAAAGAATTAGTTGAGGGGTCTATAAATTCGGTGTGTGTAAAAATAACTAACCATCATTGTATGGCCGGTTGTTTGTTCTGATTTGTTAGTAGTGCTGGAAGTAGAAGAGCGTACTAGAAAAGTAGTAAGGTCTTACTCTCGCGGGCGTTAATCAGAGAGACTGTTAATTTGCGGGCCTCTAAATTGCTCATCTTTGTTTTTGCACGTAGACCCCATTTTAAAATAACGATTACGCCAATGTTGGGGGGTTTTGCATGTTAATTTTGATTGTAAGAAAGGTGTTAATTTTGACAAAAAGTAGCATGAGATGGGCGAGATTTGTTTGTGAAAAGGGGGGGGGTTTCGGGCAAAATAAGATGGGTGGCTTAGAGCCCGCATATTAACAGTCTCTCGCTTTACTTTTCAGTAAAAAGTACACACATAGTAACCATCATTATATGTTTACTTACCCCTGTGCACAGGTCAGCTCTGTCTTTTCTCAAAAAACATGTCACTGACTAAAGACAATAGGATGGGGCAAATCAGAAATACAGCTGAGTACATGTTCTTAGCTTGACTAAGTGCACTGGCCATCATCCTAGACATGGGTTGTAAGATCTACTCACTTGTTTTACACTGACCATCCCCCATCCTCCCCCCCCCACACCTCCCCCCCCCCCCCCCCCCCTTCGACTTTTGGTAAGTTCGGAAAAATTAAAGCAAACACCAATCACAGCTCCAACTGTAACGACTATCTAACCCCTTCAATTACGAAATTAATAACATATCAACTCACGTGACATTGTGACGTAACCTTCTATCTCACTTTAAATTTCCATATGTTCCTTTCGCTCTTTACTTGGCATGAAAAGAGGATAATTAGGTAAATAAGATAGGAGTGGAAAGAATTGGAAGTGGGAGGTGAAGTGGCGGAAGGGGAGATGAGGGGTGTGGGTGGGTGGGGGAGTGGTTGTAGTGTAGGTAGAACGTGAGGGAAGGAGAAGGGGAAAGACAGAGAAGCATACAGAAGAAAGGGGGAGGAGAGGTGTGTGTATGTGTGTGTGTGTGTGTGTGTGTGTGTGTGTGTGTGTGTGTGTGTGTGTGCGTGTGTGTGTGTGCGTGTGTGTGTGTGTGTGTGTGTGTGTGTGTGTGTGTGTGTGTGTGTGTGTGTGCACGCGTGCGTGCGCGCGTGTGTGCGTGTGCGTATGTGCGCGCGCATGTGTGTGTGGGGTTATAGGAAGAGAGGTGCAGAGAAAGGTGACGGGGGGGGGGGGGGGGGGGGTCAAACTTTTTTGTGGCCTAACTGTTTTGATACTGGACTCTTCTTTGGATACATGTATTTAAATCTTTTCTGCGATTGAGACCTGTAAACAATGTACCCAAATTTGCCTGCCAATATAGCTCCCTACGAAGGAGGTTTGCATCTCCCCCACTCACTGACTCGATTGGACAGATGGACAGAAATGGGACATCACGGTTGTCTGGGTGAGGTGTCGTGTTCACGTGGTGGGCAACCATGCATTTGTTGGTCTTGCCTCTGTTGACATCACTTTTATGGTTGGCCCAGCGTAATTTCAGGTTTGTGGTTGAGCCTACATACCATTGGTGTGGGTGCAGACTGCACTTGATAACATATATCACATTGGCAGACGTACAAGTAAGATGTTGTAGTATTTTCCACGACCACCCATCCCATGGAGACACCAGTTCCTGTGTGTCCTTGGCATGCCTACAGGTGTCGCATTTCCTTGTACATCTGAAGAAGCCAGGGCACTCTTTGGGTCCATGCTCTACAAATCGTCTTGGCACAGTGGGTTTGTAGGTTTCCCCCAAGTTTTTAAGTCTCCTGTCAGCCGCAGTTATACACTTGGAAACACAGATTTGTTTTGGGGGTTTGAGTACAGAAGATGGAGGTTCCTTTTAATGATGACAGTTTTCGACGGAGCTCGAGGGTCAAATTTTGTGACCCAAGCTATCTTTCTGCTCTGCTTTTTACGGGACTGATGGAGTATTGCATCTCTTGATTTTGCGGCTCCCTGAGAGATCTCTTTGAAGGCTCTGTCATAGTGCCAGCCTGACAAGGTTAGGTATCTTGCATATTCCCTTATCCTCTCTTTCAGTTGTTCGTCATTGCTGATTAACATTCTTAGTCTGGTCCCAATGCTTCTCGCTATGCCTCTGAAGACTGACTTGGGGTGGCAGGAGGAAGGGGGGAGGTAGCTATGGCAATTCTTCGAAAAAATGTCAGTTTCGATGAGCCCAGCGTTATTTATACTCACCCTTACGTCCAAGTATTCTGCTTCTCTGCCACAGGAAACCGTCCATTTTATACCCGGGGGATGCAAATTCTGTAGGTGTGTTTCAAAAGCACTGGCATGAGCGGAGTCTGGTAAAATTGCAAAGCCATCATCTCTGAATCTGCTCCAGTTGAGGGTTTCTATCTCTAAAGATTCCTTGTTCACCACCAAAGAGGAAATCAGTGGCACTGGAGTTTCTTGTACCAGTTTCTCATCCAGTTCACCCATAAAAACATCCACATAGTCGCACGCGTGGCAGGGCCCCATTTCTGTCCTATGATTGGGAGCTGCAATCAAAGTCTTACCTTCACCATCTGTGTATGCACAGGCATTGTTGTCAAGTGCTATTTTCAGTCCTTCAATAACGCAGTCCGTAGACACATTCAGTGGAGAAGGATGGTCACTGAGCATTTGGGCAACAGCTGGGACTCCCATAGCATTGTCCACACTTGGGTACAGTGAGATAACCACCAAAGTAGCTGATGGGGGAGTGGAGCCACTTTTTGTTGATAGCGTCCATTTTTTTCAGGAATTCTTTTGTATCTATAATTTGATAAGGTAAATAACTAGTTAAGTGGCTTATGGCTGTCTGGATAAATTTTGATAGTGGTATATATATATATATATATATATATAAAACACCATACAACACACACACACACACACACACACACACACACACACACACACACACACACACACACACACACACACAAGTTGCATACAGTACACTGTAACCAGAAAAGAGACTGACAGGAACGTTTTAGAATAAATACAAGTAAACGAATCAAACAAGAAAACTAAAAAAATAAGTAGACAACAACTCAGAAAGCCAGAAAACAAGACCACAAAGTCAAGGACAGTGACAGAGAAAAAAAAAAACTAAGGGCACAGAATTTCTAGAAGGCGGGATACAGTATAGATTGGAAGACACATTCTCGCCCCCTGGGCCCCATCTCCCAGAATCTCTTGTGGGACAGCATAATGTATTCCCATGAGCATACGCGTGTGCACAATATGGGATGGGCTACATTTGCGTTTATGGGAATGCACATGCTGATGCATGTAGGTGCGTGCGTGGGTGTGCACAATTCATACAGAGAGAGACAGACACACAGAGACAGAGAGGAGGGGGGGGGGGGGGGAGACTAATTGGCAAATGAGGGAGAAAGAGAAACAGAGGACAGACAGACAAAATGGTAGACAGACTGACAGAGACCTAGACAAAGGAAGACAGACATAGGCACAGACAGACAATAACATGGAGAGAGAGAGAGAGAGAGAGAGAGAGGGAGAGAGTGAGAGAGAGAGAGAGAGAGGAGAGAGAGAGAGATCTAAAATGGGAGATAAGCGCTGTCCTCACAACTTCCCAAACCCTAGCAAGGGTCCTTACCGTCAGTGGTCCACACAGGGCGAGCAATGTTGCACGTGTTTATGTTCCCGTTGCAATTGGCATAATCTATGACTGTGACGAGTCGGCCGAATGTTCTCGAGTCCTTTAAGTCCTTTAGGCAAATTAAGGGATGTTGAGATCACTTTCCTTGGGTTCTTCAAGTGTGCGAACTCAGGCATCACCGGGGGGAATACCCCGAGTCGTATACTGAAGGAGGGAGAGTTACTGGGAAGTGGTTCGCATGTCCAGGGGGATAGTAACAAGTACATGCCAACCTGCCTTTCCTGAGTGGGGGAGAGTGTCCACCTCCTCCACTGGCTATTCATTGGGTTCTCCAGCGAGCCTGAGAGGAGATGACCGTCACGGTTCGGTGACCGTCGGCCTGCGGGCAGGGTACAGTGGACCATTCAGTCGTTCCTGTCCTGAGGGATGAATGGAAGGCTTCGGCCTATTGAGTGATTTGCACCTTGTTATCTATAGAGTGCAGTGAACACTTGAAACATCAGTCCTGGCTTGTGGAGAAGTCCAGGCTGTTGGTACAATGGGTAGCTTCGGGGAATCGAACATGAGTTTGAAGTGAAGGTCATGCATTAACCACTTGGTACACAAGTCTGTTGGTGCTAGTAGCTGTGGGGTGTGTGTATGTGTAGATGACTAGTGATTCCATTGGTGGAATAAAGATGACTTGGGGAGTTATTGGTGCAAATCGTTGTGATGTGTGTGTGTGCCAGTGATTCCATTGGTTGAAGCAGTTTAACTCGGGTTCTCTCTTGTTTGAGAATGGATATAAGGTGCTTGGAAAACCAGGAATTGTGTGACTAACTTAAGGGAAAGTGAACTCATCCCGTCTTGCTGAGGGCTCAAGAAAATACAGCAAGAAGCAGAGGTTTGCTGTAGCCTCAGAGCCGACGACAGTATAGAATTGTCTCCTGGGTGGGGATGTAAGACAGTGGAGGCTGCTGTAGCCTCAGAGCCGACGACAATATAGAATTGTCTCCTGGGTAGGGATGTAAGACAGTGGAGGTTGCTGTAGTCTCAGAGCCGACGACAAGGAGAAGTCTCCTGTGTGGGGACAGTTGACACCAAGATGTGTCAGCCTGTTGGGGCCTAGACAGGGAGCTGCCAGACAACAGTGGGGTGTTTGCAGCAAGAGAAGACCTGTGGGAGAGGCTGACAGGAGCCCTTTCTGTGGAGAGGGTGACGTTCAGTGGAGTCCAGGAGACTCGGTCTGAGGGTACAACTCGAGCTACATTGCCAGTGTCCCCCAACTGGGATTTGGCCAATTGGGAGGACACAACAGTGTGGCAGCTTCAGTGATTGTAGTTGCACAGAGTGATGAGAGAACTGACTGGTCAACCCAGGAATGCTGGCAAGTTATGAACGTTTATTTGTTCTTAAGTTTATAAGTGTGCAAACAGAATAGTGGAATATTGTCTTTCCTGGTTAATTAAGAGTAATTGAAGGAAAGGGGATGCGATTATGAGATTATCTGTGTGATGTTTACATTTTTGTATGATACAGATAAGTGTGTTGTGTTGTGACGGGTGGGGGCTCGGAGTCAAGTTAAATAAAAGTTGATTATTTTCTATGAAATGTTATTGGTTTCCCGTCACCTTTGTGTGGGCACAATGTGAGTGACAGAGAGCATGTGCCTATGCGATAGTGCAATTTGGTTGTGAAAGCATAAATACTTCTGTCTATAACCCCCTGCATCCCTCAATATGATAATCATATTTTAATAACGAGGGGAGCTTTGGAGACCTGTCACAATGACATACACTACCGTTCGTATGATCTCGTTAATGGCTATTTTGATCGTGTTCTTTCTATAAGAACACTACGTGGATTGTTGTGTAGTAGCATCGAGTTTCTAAACTACGTGCGCATAGATCGATTTCAAGTCCAACGTGGGGAAAGTCGCCGAATATGGAACGGAGGGTCATTTGGAACTCTACATTATAGTGGAAAATTAATCTTTGCCAAACTGTAATAGTTCACCCCTGGAAGATTATTCCTGTTGACTCATAACATCTGATGAGACAACAGCATGGTCAGAGACGGGCAAGAGGTAGGCCAAACATGTAATGGATGAATGTGCAGCTGACGCTATGAAAAACGTCGCATGTAGCATCAGCTTCCAAGTTCTGGAATGCTGAGTTCCTGTCGTTCTTACCTGTCCTTTTCTTTCAGAATCCAGAAGCATTTTATGTCTCTGCTATTTTTTTTGCTTACCGCGACATCAACGAGATGGGAAACAACAGCTGTTGAATATAGAACAGCTGAAATCGGATAGTGTCACACACGCACGCACGCACACACGCACTCACACACGCACGCACGCATGCACACACACACACACACGCACACACACACACACACGCACGCACGTACGCACGCACACACACTCTCTCTCTCTCTCTCTCTCTTCTCTCTCTCTCTCTTCTCTCATCGATTCATACATATATGAATACTTTTTACCCAAAGAGCATCATGAATGTATAGAGATTGTTTTCCCTAAAGCTGTGTCATCTATGCTTTTTAAAAAAAAAACTAAGATTGCCATAATTTTCCGCAAACTGATTATTCTTTACCACTTACCGATGAAAGAAAGAAATTAGATTAGTTTTAAGTACCTAACAAAATCACAAGACAAACCACGACGCATTTCGACCTCATAGGTCTTCTACAGGCAAGATAAACACCATTCAGGACTTGAATTCGAAACAATAAGTGATTACTCGTTCTTCGTTTTCATCGTCCTGGATGTAGTTTCTCTTGCCTGAAGAGGGCCCAAGAGGTAGAAACGCGTCACGTTTTGTCTTGTAATTTGTTTGTCAACGTTAATCGGCGGAGTGAATTAAAATTACTTTAAAAATTTGTTTCAAAATTCCGTCTGCAGACACGTCACTTTGAAACTGAAATATAACAGCCACAAAAACTTCCTGATTTTCATGCTGTCGATGTTGCTTTTGTATAAAACTGCACATTTCAGCATGATATACCAGAAAATCCAATGCATTATCAAGTTCATTGTACGTGATATTATTTTGTCAGAATGAGTATGTCATATCATCCTCCAAGGAGATAATATGGGATTTTGTTTTTATTTATTTCATTTCATTTTTTATTTTTTGTAACAGTGGATGACGGAATTTTAAGAGGTCCAGAGTTTTGTAAATTTGTAGTGTTTCGTTTGAAACTCAGTCGTCATTTCTCTATATTAGGCTGCTTTTCTTGTGTATATAAAACATCAGAAAAGACTGTTCCATAATGGACGGCTTTCCCCCAGCGGGTACACCATACATCACAGATGGTGTTGGAGTCGCTTTTGAGCGATAGGCTGGTTGCATGCACAAACTTTATGTAGGCCTACCAGTAAGAACTGACCTAGGCTATATATAGAGAGAGAGACACACACACACACACACAAAATGTGGTGTCTGATATTCTACTGTGTGACAGTTAACCCCTCTGGCTTCTCTGTCTGACGTTGATTTAGGTGTGTACAGGGGGTAGGGGAAGAAGGTAAAGGAGCTACTTTTCGAAGTTTCGTCTATAAACGGCATTTGATTTCTCCAGGTTTCCCTTCGCTTGGCTGAATAGCCATTTGCGCAGTATTGCTGACAGACACGCAAACAGAACAACGATTGTGGATGAAAACATTCCCTCTTTGGTGGAGGTAGCCAGGAGCCAGTAGCGGACCTGATGATCTCTTTACAGAACGAAACAGCTGTCACTTGCTCGTCAACTGACCTCCCCTTCAGAGAAGCAAAATGTTGGAGAGCACTCAGTATGAAAAAGGATTCCTTCTTCTTCTACTCTCTTCTCCACATACAGATGTTTGTGTTTTAAGATGGTGAATTCATACTATGTAACATAGATCGAGTTCATCTCCAACGAAGATGGCGAAAAAGCCTAATAAAAAACAACAACAACAACAACAAACAAACAACAACAACAACAACAAAAACTACAGTATGTTTATCACATGCGAAAGGCGCCTAAGCTGGAATGTCCTTGCAGTTCGTCTGATCCCCCAAGCTAAGTCTGGCAAACCAAGCATTTTGATGGACACTTTCGGGAAGAAGTCAAACAGGACAGCCCAAGCTGAACTGGCGACGGACCGTCCATTGTGGCCTTCAGCTCAAGCACTGGGGCCTTGAACAGTCTCAACGTACTGATCGTTGTCCGATCCCGCCGGAGAGTAAGGATTTTTTCTTTTCAGTGTGTTCTGCTGTCCTCTCTTTGTAGACACTGAAGGCATCAGGACCTGGTGATTTCATCATTTCTGTTTTTCATGTCCAGCATCCTCTGGTGACTTCTTCTGACATGTGAAGCGATGTCCCAGCATTGTGAAGATTGTTTAGTATCTGCATCTATCTTGATGAACTTTTATCTCTCGTTACTTGTTCAGAGATGTTCCGCCTGATGTGATCTTTGGATTTGTGAGGGAGATTGACATTTTTCATCGGAACTGAGATTTCACAGTGGAAAGATTTTTAACAAAATTTCGGGTGTGTTTTTAGAAGATGTATTTAAAGGGTTGTGTGAATGAATGACTCGTGAGTTGACTTCAACATGGTGACAGCCCTGATATGGCCCTTTGCGGTCGGCTGGGCTATAAGCAACAATACCTTACCTTACCTTATATATCGTTACTACCCACTTAGGTCGTGCCTTTTATCTTTCCACTTTTTGATTTGATGAAAATTACCATGATGCCAAACAAAAGAAACAAACAAATTACAATATAAACACGACGCGTTTCGACCTCGTTGGTCTTCTTCAGACAAGTCACAAAACATGCAAGGCCATACAACGAAGAACGTACAATCACTTATCTCCTCAAATTAGGCGCAAAATGGATGTGGAATGAAAACCATTGAGTGACAGTGTTGGAGAGTTACGATTTTTTTTTTTTCCTTTTTGTTTTTCTGTCCTCTTTTTGTGGAAATGGAAGGCAACAGGACGTGGTATAATTGTGGCTTCTATTTACCTTCCAGTATCATCCAGTGATTCCCTCTGGCATGCGAAGCGATGTTCAGTATTTTTAACATTAACTTTTTTTTTCAGTATCTGTATCTATGTCTATGAGCTTTTGTCTCTCGCTACCGTCTCATTTTGGTGGTTTCTTTTATAATTCCCCTTTTTTTACTTTATGATTTAAAACAAATCCATATCCTTACTTTTGTTTCCGTTTAGCTATTGAAATTTCAGGCAAGAAGTTCTACCTGATTTCAGGGAGTTTCTTTCTTCCTTTTTCTTTTTTTTTTTTTTTTGGAGGGGGGGGGGGGGGGGGAGTCCTCCAACCTCCAATTTTTTCCGACATCTTTTTTTACACAAAGTGAGGCCTCCATCGTTCTATTTTTTCCCACTTTTTTCCAAAACCGAATCACACTCACCATGTATTCCTTGGGGGGGGGGGGGGGGGGGGGGGGGTGGGGATGTTGGGGGGGGGGGGCGGGGGAGTCCTCCAACCTCCAATTTTTTCTGACATCTTTTTTACACAAAGTGAGGCCTCCATCGTTCTATTTTTTCCCAC
>CM065747.1:11889764-11892264 GCA_033310375.1 Conus canariensis | reverse complement strand
ATCAGTGAATGTGAACAGATGTTGGGTCGGCCATTTGATCCGGATCCGTTTTCACGGATCGGCACCAGCATGTAATGGATTCGTCTTCAGACAAACCTGCAAACACTGTTGAAAACATAACATGGTAGAGCTAGTAAACAACGGGGACCGTGTCTTTTTCACCTGGCTCTATATTCCCCGAGGTCTATGTTGCCCCACCTACGTGTTCCCCCAGCCCCCATTTCTATGTTCACCCGGCCCTGTGCTCCCCTGTCTCTGTGTTCTCCCAGGCCTAAGTTCCACTACCACTACATCCCCCTGGATCCATGTTCTCGTAGCTGTATGTTCCCCTGGCTCTGTGTTCTCCCAGGCCTAAGTTCCACTACCACTACATCCCCTGGATCCATGTTCTCGTAGGTGTATGTTCCCCTGGCTCTGCGTTCTCCCAGGCCTAAGTTCCACTACCACTACATCCCCTGGATCCATGTTCTCGTAGGTGTATGTTCCCCTGGCTCTGAGTTCTCCCAGGCCTAAGTTCCACTACCACTACATCCCCTGGATCCATGTTCTCGTAGGTGTATGTTCCCCTGGCTCTGCGTTCTCCCAGGCCTAAGTTCCACTGCCACTACATCCCCTGGATCCATGTTCTCGTAGGTGTATGTTCCCCTGGCTCTGAATTCTCCCAGGCCTAAGTTCCACTGCCACTACATCCCCCTGGATCCATGTTCTTGTAGCCGTACGTTCCCCTGTCTCTGTGTCTCCTTAGATCCGTGTTCCCACAGCTGTATGTTCCCCAGACTCTATATTCCCTAAAACCATGCAAACGGTGCATGTCTACTGCTTTTCTTCTTCTGCAGGCCTCTCCACGAGTCTCAACCGTTGCTTTGTCTTGCTGTTATGAAGTTACCCAGCTGTTATAGGGGGCTGCTTTGGAGTTACATACACCAGGGCAGTTAGATTAGTTCTACAATTTATCCCCTGGAAAGGTCGAATTATACCTGTGTTGTGTAAAAGATGTTTCAGTCAATGACCTTGTTGTGAGCAAGGTATCAATATACAGTACATATCATACAGTCATAACGCAAAATTGGATTCAGTTTCAGGAAGGTCAGTGCCTGCTGCATTTTAACCCATCCGACCACGCCAGGCCCCTAAGTGTTATCATTTCACAGTGAAAAGGGTCTTGTCCTGGAAGAGGAAAAAAGACAAATCTCTACACTTTGAACTGTGTAAAGCTATCGTTTGTTTTAAACAGAGTGAAAAAAAATGAACTGTGTAAAACTATCCTTTGTTTTAACCAGAGTGAAAAAAATCTTTAAAGCAAACACCACATGATCTAAAATGCAGGAAAGAATGATTAAAGCTCTGATTCTGTCAACTGAAGTAGTGTTTTTTTTTTACCCAGAGTTTGTGTTTTTAAAACGTTCGTTTGTTATCAAAGGGCTAAATGCAGACTTCAAACAATTATATACAGAATGAGGGTAAATTTTCTTGTGTTATAAGAAGTGACGACCCTGGATAGATTTTTTAAAATGGATAGTTTTGGTGGATAGCAAATAGGATACGACATTTATTGCCTAAGATCATTCCTGAAGATCAAATCTGTTTTATTTCGAACACATAAATCGGAGATCAACTCGAATCTTTGTGGGATCCCATATCCTATTCAGATCTTGTGTGAAAAAAATGTATGGAATGCCTGTAATGTTGCAGAATATAGATTTTTAAATGCTTTTTGAGTCGCTGAACCGGAAATAGTACCCGACACACTCGAATGCTTTGGCTCTGAAAAACACATTTGTAAGTTATAAACATTTTTTTTTATTGAAATATGAAGAGTTGTTGTATCACAAATAACAAAGTTTTTAACAGACTGTTGACAAGGACAGCCAGTTTGCCCATACCTGTTCGTATTTGTGTCATATAAGCCATAATGATTTATCTTATAATCTAGGGATTTATAGTGATTGAAACTTAATATAATCTGCACAGTTATGCCATCGACTGGCTGCTCTTACTTGTAAGGGATCATAACTCTTTAAAAATTATGTGACCTCCCCTTAACCCATCCCTTTACCCCTACAATCTCTCTCTCTCTCTCTCTCTCTCTCTCTCTGTGTGTGTGTGTGTGTGTGTGTGTGTGTGTGTGTGTGTGTGTGTGTGTGTGTGTACCTGTGTTTTCCTGAGCGTATATCTTTCTTTCCACCTGTTAGCCTGTTGTATCCTCCCCAGCGTCCCCTTCCCCCCTAGCCCCCCCCCTCCCCCACCCCCCCCCCCTCCCCCCATCCCACTCACGCCTCCATCCTCACTCACCCTTCCTCTCCCTTCTCTTGCTCGACCATCACCTCCAAATCTCTCTTTACTCTTCTTTCCTTCTTTGCTTTCCTCTTATTTATTTGCCATCACAACAGAAGCAGTCTCACAAATTGATGAAGACGCTGATCGTTATTATATTTTCTTTTTGTTAAAAAAAAAAATCATTTTGGTAATCACAGTAGTTACATGGTGATGATGTTGATGG
>CM065747.1:11867264-11884764 GCA_033310375.1 Conus canariensis | reverse complement strand
TGAACAATTTATGACGTTGCTGACCAGTGGTCAGTGTCCTTGACCAGTGGTAATTTTTGCCTTATTTCACTGTTTGACTGCCAATTAGTGAAGAACGAGTTCATGTGAACAATTGATGACGTCGAAATTGGGTCAAAATGACCACTGGTCAATGACACTGACCACAGGTCAAAAATGTCATAAATTGTTCACATAAACTCGTTCTACACTAATTAGCTGTCAAACAGTAAAATTGTGCCAAAACTACCACTGGTCAACCACAACATGAATAGTTCACATGAACTCGTTCTACACTAACTAGCTGTCAAACAGCGGAAATTGGGCAAAAATGACCACTGGTCAATGACACTGACCATTGGTCAGCAACGTCATAAATTGTTCACATGAACCCGTACTATACTGATTAGCAATCAAGCGGTGGAAATAGGCCAAATGACCATCGATCAGTGACCGTGTATAGTAATAATACTAAGAAAGAGGACATAATTTCACACAGGGATCATTTCACTAGATAGTCGCAACGCCAAGCTACTAACTTCTGAAACGTTACTAGCACTACTATCTTCTGAAAATACTACTATAATTTTCATAAGTTAGTAGTATTACTACTATCTTATGAAAATTATAGTAGTGTTTTCAGAAGATAGTAGTACTAATAACGTTTCAGAAGTAGGACGCTTGACACACGTGTGTGCTTGTCGCGTGAAAGATATTTTGAGACAGGCGGACAGACAGATAGACAAACAAGCAGACAGACAGACATATAGACAGACAGACAAACAGACAAGCAGACAGACGGGCAGACAGAGAGACAGATAGAAATGAAAACACAAAGAGAGAGACAGACTGATGGACGAGAGAGAGAGAGAGAGAGAGAGAGAGAGAGAGAGAGAGAGAGAGAGAGAGAGAGAGAGACCCATCCCTCTCTAGAACGGGAGATAACCGTTGTTGTCTTTACTGACCAAGGTCCCACAGTACTACAATCCTTTTCAACAGCAGCATCCATAGAGATCAATGTAAGTGTCACAGGGGAAATATGGGATGACAAGAAAGGCGACTCTATCCAGGGTTTGACCATGGGCCAATCCATTTTCTGACCAAGTTCTGTGGAAATCGGTTCAACATTTCTTTGCACAGGCTTTTTTTTGCCAGCAGACAAACAACAAGAAGCAAGTAGCTGGCCTGATGAGTTCAGAACTGATTGAAACAGCTATTGCATGGATATCCATATACCTACACTTCTAAAGAACAGAAGACTTGGACAGCGCCTGTAGAGATGGGATCTTTTTTCTTATCCGCTTCCATTCATGACGAAGTTTCTGTTTTAATGTAATGTATGTATATTAGAACGGATATTAAACGGAGCGATACCAACGAGGAAGACAATGTGCACTCAAACTTCACCAACCTCCTGGCTGATTGGTTTGGCAGCTGAAGACAGTATTTCTGTGGGTCCCACTGGCACTTTCATGTGTATGGTTTTTTCTTCGGCCTTATCGCTGACTCTGGGGAAACGTTCAGTGATGGAAGGGAAAGATCCACCGACCACATGGAAAGTCCTGTTGACAACTGGATAGACTGCAGCTCAGAATCCTGTTTAGAGGGCACGTAAGACCCTATTGCGAAAGCATGCATGTGTCTGGAGTTGTACTGTTTCCACCTGTCAGCAAAACGACAACGAGTGTGGCTGCAGCATGTGCGCAGCAGTTCGACTGGTGGTGGCTCCTTTTGACAGTGGGCTCTGCATTCGTACAAGCTGGAACACCTATGGTGGCACTTCGATGGAGATCCTGTTGTGTCGAATCTGGTGGTGACACGATGGCATCTGCCAGGGAGCAGTTATGGCCTGCGCCGTATGTGAACACAGCGCAGCCTTCCGAAGACGGTGTAGAATTGCCCCCAGCTTGTTGGTTCGCCAACTGAAGACATTACTTCACTGGTTCATCTGGCACCTTGGGGTGTATGGGTTTTTTTTCCTTCCAAAAGGCGTCTGAACTGGCCGGGCTGTGTAGCTGGTCTTCCCGTCTCAAGTCTGAACTGGCTGGGCTGTGTAGCTGGTCTTCCCGTCTCAAGTCTGGCACACCAAGTACCTTCGGGAACAAGGTAAAGGTAATGGCCACTGACAGACCAGAATGACCTCCACGTCATGCACAGAAGCTGGAGTGGTGTCAGCATGCTGACAACTGATCAGTCTGGCTGAAGAATGATGACCATCTTATGCACTGGACAGCGCTGGAGATTCTGGGGCTAAACAGATTTTAAAGTTCTTTTTCTCCGTTTTCCATACGGAAATTGAAGACATCCGGGGCTGGATTCATTATCATTTTCGTGTTGTATGTTCTACAATCATCTAGTGACGCCCTCTGGCTAGTGCAGTGATGTCCAGTGAATTGAGCACAGGAATATTTCTTTTTAGTCATCCATATGGACCTGTATCTCTCATCACTGGACAGTACAGGCCTGTGTTTTATATTCCCACTTTATAATCTTAAGACTAGTTTGATTTGTATATAATATCTCGTGTTCCCCTTCTCTGAATGTTTCAGTCTTTCTTTTTGAGGCATTTTCCCCATGGACAGAAGACTCGATCGTTTTGTATTTCTTATAGACTGTAATCCTTGGTTACAATTAGCCAGCATAAGCTCTGTCTTTAAAATTTCTTTCTTTCAATTTTAAGAGTATTTTGATATAGAGTTGTCTTCAAAATTCCTCTTTTTTTCATCTTGATGTAGTGTCCATGTCTGTGTTTTTGATACCTTTCTCAAATGCATGACGTTGTAATTAATTGATTTCTGCGGGTGTCTGTTTTGATTATTTCAAAGTGATTCGCTGCAGTGAGTAATCAAGCACCAATAGCAAGTCTCATGAGCTCTGTATTAAGCGAAACAGTTGTCTGTAATGATGTCTGCAGACGGTTGTCCGCCATTGTATGTGGCAGTTGTGACAAAATGTGGCTGACACCACCCACGCTAGGTGCTCCCACTTTTTGTTGCAGGTTGTGACCACTCTTGATCCGTGTCTTGGTGACATGACCCTTCTTTGGTATTCTGTCAGACAATCAACTGGTGTCTAGATTTACTTTTGAATTCGATTGCTTTATTTTGGTCAACACACACGCACACACACACACACACACACACACACACACACACACACACACACACACACACACACACACATATTGCAGCCCCTCCTGCCCTGCTTTCGTGGTGATCTCCCCTTTAGTTTCTTCACATCATACCCGTGGTGAGTTCGTTCCAGAAAGAAGAAAAATCAGAGCAAGATAACCCTATTCTTTCCATTGCACAGAGTTACTTTTTCTCAGTTTATGGGTCAAGCAAACAGATCTAGAGAGTCAAAAATCTGGTCTGAAGTGCGCTCAGGATAACGATCAGGATATCGGGTGCCTCCATAGCAGGCGCATTATTTCATGCCCATGTTTTGGCATTTTCCTTCCTGACAGACCTGTTAAGCTGGCTGAAGGGGCGAAACTGCTTTGTACGAACTCACCAGTTGTATCTGTCCTATTAAAACAGCGAGGTCACTCTCGCTGAACGCGTGCATTCATACAGCTTACTTCCTTTGCACATTTCCCAAGCACTGTCTACTGGCAAGTTCATAGGGACTCTCACTGGGTGGTCGAGGTGAAGCCTTTCGGAGGCGGGGGGGGGGGGGGGGGGGGGGGGGGGGGGGGGGGGGGGGGGGGGGGGGGGGGGGGAGGAAGGGGAGGGGTACTCACTCACCTCGGCACAGTGACTGTGCAAAGTTGCTTTTAATTATACCCCAGTTGACCACACAGACATTTTTCAGGGTTGTTACGTCATACAATAACACAAAGCTGCACATCTTGATCAGGTCAGAACATTAAAAAAACGTATTCTTAGAAAAAACAACAACAACAACAAAGCAATTAATGGCACGGTCGTTAAACTGTTGACTTCTTTGGCGTGTAAATAAAGGAGTGCTGAGAGTACCAGGCTTTCCCTTGATTTTTTACTCTAAAGCTTAAAGAAAAAGTCCTTAACAATGGAAAACTGGGCAGTGCACATAGTTTTCACCACTTTGTCGCCAGATTAAAACAACAACAACAACAACAACAAAAACAAGCAAAAAAAACAAAGGTGCTTTGTCATAAATAGTTATCAGAATAAAGGTGTAAAAAGAGTTTCCAGAACAAAGACAGATCACAAGAGAGAAAGCAGTAAACGATAATAAAGCAAGACGATTTTGTTGTTGTCGTTTGTTGTTGTTGTTGTTGTTGTTGTTGTTGTTGTTGTTGTTGTTGTGCGGTAGGGTGAAAGAGAGCGATAGAAAAGAGGAAACTTGTACTGAAAGAGCCATCAGCGCATTCCAAGAACATATCAGTGACTGAGCAATCATTAATCAGATCTAGTTGCAAAGTGAGACCGCAGGCGGAAATCAAAACAAATCTTAAAAATAAATGTTAGCGAACCGCCAAGAGAAACGTGGACAAACGAGTCACAAGACAATCATTAATCAGTAATGGGGGAAAAGGGGATAGGGAAAGGTGGGTGGGAAGAAAGTGTCGGGTGGGGGGAGGGGGGGGGTCTTGTTTTGGTGGTGTTCTGTATAAGTTGGATCTGATCAGGCATCACTGAACGCCGTTAAAGTGACTCAGCAGCAGCGCAGTGTCTCCTCTGGTGGGTTGCCTCATGATGACTTGATATTGGTTGCTCTCTGTCGACGCTGTTGCTGGCACTGTGGCTGGAGAGGCCTGGATGTGGCTGTGGAGGGACAGCCAGAATAACCAGTGTGGTGATATGGCTGAAGATTGACTGAGAGAATGCTTAGTGTTATTAACAACTAATCATCGGTTGGAATGGTTTTCCAACCTGGCTGACAGGCAAAGGGAATGGGTTGCTGATCAATCAATCAATCAATAAACCATGGGCTGCTGATCAATCAATCAATCAATCAATCAACTAATTGATTGGTCGGTCAGTCAGCACACAAATAATACGTTGATCACCACAGTCATGGAAGAAAAGTTCATTCTAATATCAAATTGTTTACAACTTTATATCCTGGTAATGCACGGTCAGTTTTGGAGGTAAATATAACAAAACCAACAAGATGCGAAGCATATAAACGTACTCCCAATTATCCAAACCATATATAAATCAGCCAAGTGCTTTGTTAGATAAGAAATAAAGGCAAAATAACGGTTTTAACGGTTATTTAACCGATGTACACTTTTGAAACTGGTATTTTAGTCCTCACTGGGCTAAAGCCTGTGTACATACCAAATTTCATTCAAATCGGACAATATGTCAAGAATAACAGTTTTTAAGGGTCAGATTTTGAAACACTACATGGAAGTGCCATTTGTGTGTGATAACCTTTCTATATACAAAATTTCATTAAAACCCACCAATATATAAAAAATAACGGCAAAATAACGGTTTAACGGTTATATAACCGATATACACTTTTGAAACCGGTATTTTAGTCCTCACCGGGCTAAAGCCTGTGTACATATCAAATTTCATCCAAATCGAAAAATATGTCAAGGTTTTTAACGGTCAAAATTTTGAAACACTATATAGAAGTGCCATTTGTGTGTGATAATCTTTCTATATACCAAATTTCATTAAAAATCCACCTATATATAAGAAATAACGGCAGAATAACGGTTTTTAATGGTTGTTTAATCCATTTTCAGCATTACATCACTTACATATGGACAGAGGCTCCCATTTGTCACAAGATCATCCAAACCGCTTATAAATTGGCCAAGTACTTCTGAGATATTCCATAAAGAAGAAAAACCGTTTGTCATGTGAATGAGGAAAAAGTGATGTGAATGGGAAAGTTTCATATCAATTAAGAGATTTTGTAATTTTTGCAATTGTGGAATGGAACCTACGGGTTTGATGCTTTTTTGTATTCATGGAGTTCAACCGCCAGTGATGCGGAAGAGTAGGACGCTGAGTGGATTGTGAAGTGTGCTCACCCAATGTGAGGAAGGGTGGAAGATTTTTGTTACTTCAGAGGAGCTCTGGACACAGACATAGGATGTCTGATTGTAACCCTCGTTGGGTTTAACATAGTTAGGACTAGGATTGTCCTATGCAACCCTGGGTTGGGTGTGCTATATTATTGGACTGGTTTGTCCGATGCAACCCTGGTTTGGGTGTGCTTAACACTTGGTGGGTGTAATATGCCTGGCGTGGCAAGTTCACTCGAGTATAGAGTGTAGATGTAGACTGGAAGTCTACTAGGGTAGGCTTGTCGCTTATTCCCTAGAAGGTGAGTACCAGTTGGGGTTGTAAACTGGTTAAAGCAATTACAGTAAAGGTGTAATTGTAATGATAACAGAAGTTTGATAATTATAAAGATGTGATGATATTGCGCTATTTGGGAAAAAGAGAAAGATGAACGGTTGAACACGAAAAGAGAAGAATTGAAAAATAAATAAATAAAATATTGTTGTATAAAGATTTCTTTCTGTACCCCTACTGTAGGTAGGAATAGGTTGGCGGAACAAGACTCGTGTGAGTATTCTATATTGATCTTGGAGTGAATGTGAAAGGAGTTAAAAAGGAGCTATGAATAATAAGAGAGAAAGAGAAAGAATAAATAAAATTCATTTTAGAGGTTAACCCTGGACCTAGGGTTTCGTTACAGAATCCCTCAGCGTCCAGTGGTGGTCCAGTGGTGGTCCAGGCTTGAGCTGTACGAGCCTAGTGAGAGTCCAGGCTGTGGTGGTCCAGAGGTGGTACAGCCAAGTGAAAGAAAGCTCCTCGACAAGTCAAGATGACTTGTCTTTATTGATACTATTTAAGATAAGAACTGATAGTGTAACATGTGTGTGAGTGTGTTGGATTTTTGGTAAAACTTTGAATATTGTATTATTGTTTCTATGTGGGGAATTATCTTGTGAAGAGAAGAAATAATTGTTGGAAAATGCAGTGAAATGCAAAGAATTAAAACCCTTTTCTTTGTGAGTAAAGGGAGCGTTTTATAGAAAACTCAATTCAATTGTGATAGTGCTCCTTTGGGTGAATGGAGTGATTAAGTGTTGTGTACGAAGTAAGCATACTGTGTTTGTGAATGCAAGTGTGTATGTTCACAAACATGGGTGTGTGACAGTGGTGACCCCGTCTTTGAATGTAGGTTAGAGTTTAATAGGATTTAGTTTTTTGAGTGAGTACTGCTGCTAAAATATTGTTTTGAACCCCTTTGTAAAAAAAGGAAGAAAAATAGAAGTAAAATTACTCTGCCAAATTACAATTATAAAGATACTATTTTGTTCCCCTCTGCATTGCTGTATAATTGTTATATTTATTCATTTTCATTGGCATTTTCAATTTTGTTTTTCTTATCTATATTTATGGTGTGAGTCAATTGTTTATGTAATGTATACTTGTTCTTAGTATTCCCGTCTCCAGTTCTACGGGTGGTAGTTTCAATTAGTGGGCTACCTAAGGGTTCTTTTGCTCGGTCTTACTTTTCCTACTTTTTTCAAATTTTCGCCTCTCTTGGTTTCTGTCTCTATTCTAATTAAAATTCTCTTGATATTCTTTACAATAAGCTCCTCTAGTTTCAAGTTTAGGCGGTTTTTTTTGCTATTTTAAATAGGGTTTCTGATTAGTGTGTGTAAATGCTCCCTTTATTTTAAATGTTGTAAGGTTTAGTTGAAAATCTTTCTTATAAAATTGTTTGTGTTTTTTCTGGCACATTCTTTTGGATTCCTTTTTGAAAACAGTGCTCTACTTTAGTTTAAAACAATAATTAAAAAAAAAATTCTTATCTTTTCTTGGTATTTCGGAAATCTTTCTCACAATTCAGTCTTTCAGAGCCATTTCTAAATTTACTTCTCACATTTTTTGGCCAACTAAATTAACTTAAATAAAACATTTTTTCAGTGAGGGTGCATTTCCATACTCAATCAAATTTTACTGGAAAAAAAAAAATTCTTTTCTGTTCCGTCATTGTTTTTTTTTGGTTCTTTACAAATTTGAATGTTTTGAGCTCTGTATTCTAGTAATCAGTGCCAAGTAAGTTTAAATTGTTGTTCTATTTTAAATAGTGTTTTTATTTCACATCTTAATTTCTCTACCCCATTTGCACGCTGTGAGATTTCTTTAAACGTTATCTACACTCTCATACAACATGACTGATACAGTAGATGATCAACAAATAGAGGAATTCCAATCCTTATTTGTGAAGGAGGATGAGGAAACGGTTCGTTTCAACCGATTTTTGTCCCAGGGACAGAAATTACAGTTGTCTGGTGATGCTTTAATGGCCTACATTGATCAGTGTGAAGAGCGTGTGCTCAGAGCGAAAGAGAGGAGAAGAAAGAGGCAGATGAGAGAGAAAGGCTTAGTAAAGCAGAGGCAGAAAAAGAAGATAAGATTAGGCAAGCAGAAGCACAGTTAGAGAAAGAAGAGAAGGATAGACAAGTACAGTTAGAGAAAGAAGAGAAGGATAGACAAGCACAGATAGAGAGAGAGGAAAAAATCAGGGCGCATGAACTTGAAATGAAAAGAACAGAAAGTCTTAATTTACTTGAAATGAGAAGATTGGAACTTGAACAAAAACGAGTGGAACTTCAGTTAAAGCAACAGGCTGTTCAACAATCTGCAAATGTAAATGTTTCTCAAACTGATGCTGTTCCTGTTCAGGGTGCAGGTAAGACTTCCTACATTCCCAAATTACCCCCTTTTGATGAGAATCGTGATGACATAGACTCTTTTCTTTTTAGGTTTGAAAACCATGCTTCATCATGTGGTTGGAGCAAGGACAAATGGACATTGTATGCTGCTTCCCTATTTAAGGGCACCGCATTATCTCTGTATCATAGTTTGGCAGTTCGTGATTCTCTCACATGGGAAGAACTGAAAGCTGAACTTTTGAAGAAGTTTCAATATACAGATGAAGGCGTTAGAGAAAAATTTCGTTCAGTTCGTCCAGAAAAAGGTGAATCATTTGCAGCTTTCCTTATTAGGACAAGTCATTTATTTGATCGTTGGGTTGAATTGTCCCAAACACAGAAAGAATATGCTGATTTGCGTGACTTGTTGTTACGTGAGCAGATTTTACAAAGCGTATCCAGAGACCTAGCTATTTTTCTAAAAGAGAGATCTTGTAAAACTGCAGAGGATATGTGTAAGCTGGCAGATCAGTATCGGACTGCTCATCCGGAAAAGCATTTTTCCAGGAAATCTGACCGTGATGTGTTTGAGGCAAATGTTGCTTCAACAGGCCAGTTTGGTCCGGGTCGTTCTCAACCAAACAGGAGATATGGTCATAGAGGAGGCCAGAGTTTTTCTCAAAGACAGAATACAAACAGGAATAATGTACATTCCTATAATAACTGGCAAGAGAATAATTCTGGACAAACTTTTTCACAGGGTAATCCAAATGCAAGTCATTACCCAAGAGGATATACCAATTCTCGACGGACTGGTCAGTTTAGAGCTATTCGTGGCCGTGGACAATTTTCAAACCGTGGTGGTATTGATCATAGTACAGTACCAAATACAGTATCTGGTGCGGACAATGGTTGTTGGCACTGTTCCTGTATATTTCACAAGAAGAAAGACTGTCCTTTTCTAGCACAGGGTAATGTGTGCTTAGCAACAGATCCCAAGCAAACTACTAAAGATACTCAGCATGTTTTAGTGTCTGACACTGATGTTACAGGTCTACACATTGAATCGTGTACTGTCAATGGGTTTGGTGCTACACTGTTGAGGGATACTGGGTGTACTACTGCTGGTGTACGCAAAGATTTAGTCAGAAAAGAACAATACACCGGGACACATCAGCAATGTCGTACATTTGGTGGCAAAATTGAATCATTTCCTTTGGCATGTGTTTATGTTTGTACTCCCTATTTTACAGGTGAAATAACAGCATGTGTCATTGATGATCCTGTGACAGACCTCATTCTTGGAAATCTCAAGGGTGTTTCCACGTCTTGTGGAGGACAATGTGGTTCTTTTGTGCCTTCTATGGTAAGCACTCGTTCACAAGAGAAAAAGGAAAGGCAAGGTCAAAAACCCCTGGTTGTTCCCTATGTCCCAAAATTGGATGTGACTCCTGAACATTTGAGTGATTTACAAAAGACAGATACAACATTGACTCATTTGTTTCAGAAAGTTGTTCCTGAGGTACCTGACAAAGTGACTGATATCATGTACATAAAAAAGAATAATCTTTTATACCGTCGTTTTCCTAAAGATGAACAGGTGGTGGAGCAGATTGTCGTTCCTATGTCTTTACGTGATACTGTTTTGCATACTGCACATGATTCCATGTTTTCAGGTCATTGTGGAGTCAAACGTACTCTTCAACGTGTGTTGTCTTCATTTTTTTGGCCTGGTGTTAGTGTGCAAGTTTCAAATATTGTCAATCATGTGATGTCTGTCAGAAAACAATTCCCAAAGGTCGTATACCATTTGCACCTTTGCAAAGAATGCCAGTCATTACTGAACCATTCAGTCATGTTTGTATTGATTTGGTTGGTCCATTTCATGTTTCCAATTCTGGTTTTCGTTATGTGCTCACTGTCATGGATGTTGCTACCAGGTATCCTGAAGCTGTACCTTTGAAAAAGATTGATACCATTTCTGTGGCAGAAGCATTATTTTCTATTTTTTCCAGAATGGGACTTCCTGATGAAATATTATCTGACTTGGGTACTCAGTTTGTGTCAGATCTCATGAAAGAAATATTTCGTTTACTTTCAATTTCTGCATGTACTACATCTCCATACCATCCACAGTCGAATGGCCTCGTGGAAAGATTTAATGGTACTTTCAAGATGATGTTGAAGAAAGTTTCTAAGGAAAGACCATCAGACTGGGATCGATACATTCCAGTCATACTTTTTGCCTACAGGGAATTGCCAAATGAGAGCACAGGTTTCTCTCCTTTTGAGTTGCTTTTTGGTCGTTCACCAAAAGGACCTATTAGCATCCTGTCAAAGTCATGGTCTGGGGACAATGTCTCAAGAAGAAAAAAATGTTTTTGATTATGTTTTTACTTTACAAAATCGTATAGCAGATGCATGTCGTATTGCCCAAGAAAATGCTTATAACAGTGCAACTACGCATAAAAAGCATGCTGATCGTGGGGCAAAGATGCGTGTGTTTTCTGTGGGTGACAATGTGTTGGTGCTTTTGACAGATGACAAGAGCAAGATGCATGTGATGTGGAAAGGACCATTCGTCGTCATTGAAAAATGTTCTGATGTCAATTACAGAATTGATATGAATGGTGTGAAGAAAATTTTCCATGTTAACATGTTGAAAAAGTACTTTCACAGGTCTGATGTTATGATCAACAAGGTTGCTGTCCCTGATAAGATTTCAGCATTGGCATGTGACATTTCATGTCTGTTACGAATGGATTGTGTGACAGAACATTTGCAACGTCTTGACAAACCTGTGTTTCACAAAGTGCCTGTAATTCATGAAACTGCTGTTGGTGTAGTTCAGGACACTGGTGATGATGTTATTCAACTGCCTACATTATCCTTAAAAGGTGAAACATACGAGGATGTCAAGATCAACGAGGACTTGAAACCATCTCAGGTGACTCAACTAAAGTGTTTACTACAGGATTATACAGATGTACTTACAGACAAACCCGGATCTGCAGTTGGTGTTGAACCTCATAGAATACGGTTGACAACAGATGTTCCTGTACGAATGAAGTCGTATCCTTTACCTTTTGCAAAAAAGCAAATTATTGAGAGGTACAGGTCATGTTGGATCTTGGGGTCATTGAAAAGTCAAGTTCTCCATATGTGGCTCCTGTGGTGCTGGTTTCAAAACCAGATGGTTCAGTCAGATTTTGTATTGATTACAGGGCTTTGAATAAATTGACTGTTTTTGATTCTGAACCAATTCCTGATGTGGAAGATTTGTTTTGTCAACTGAGTCAAGCCAAGTATTTTGTGAAAATTGATCTCACCAAAGGTTATTGGCAGATACTGATGTGTGTTGATGATAAAGAAAAAACAGCTTTTCAAACACCATTTGGACTTTTTCATTTTTTGCGAATGCCTTTTGGTTTGCAGAATGCACCGGCAACTTTCGCGAGAATGATGAGACAACTTGGGTTACATGATATGTCTGCTGTAAGTTTTTTTGATGATATTTTGCTGGCTTCACAAACATGGAGTAATCTGCTGAGATGTTTGAAAAATGTTTTTGAAAGACTCCGTTCTTTTGGTTTGACAGCAAGGCCATCGAAAATCATGGCGGGTTTTCAAAAACTGGAGTTTTGGGGGCATACAATTGCTGTGGGTTCGATGCAGCCAGAAACGAAGAAAATGGAAAAGATTTTGGCAATCAAAACCCCATGTTCAAAGAAACAGGTTCGTTCACTTCTTGGACTCTTATCTTATTACAGGCGTTATGTCCCTCACTTTGCAACTCTCACAGCTCCATTAACTGAGTTGACAAAGGGTTCCAAGCATTCATCTATTGATTGGACTGTAGATTGTCAGAATGCTTTGGAAGCAGTTCAAAAGGTTTTGAATTCTTCTCCTGTTTTACTTCTGCCCAACTTGGAGAAAGATTTTGTCCTCTGGACTGATGCAAGTTCAACAGGAATGGGTGCTGTTCTTTTGCAAGAACATCAAGATTTATTGCATCCAGTACAGTTTGCAAGTAAGAAGTTCACTGATGCACAGTCGAAGTATTCTACTATTGAACGGGAATGCTTAGCGATTGTGTGGGCACTTGCAAAATTTGAGCGTTTCTTGACAGGCAGGTTTTTTGTCCTGCAGATGGATCACAGACCTCTGACGTTTTTGAAGACATCAAGAACAAAGAATAACCGTCTATTACGGTGGTCTTTGGCGATCCAGCAATACAGTTTCAGGGTTGATCCAATTTCAGGGTCCAGCAATGTGATTGCTGACATTTTGTCTCGACAGTAATAAGCAGTGTGTGTTTTCAAGTTTGCTGTTGAAAGTTGAATTTATATGTTTGTATTTGAGTAATGGAATGTTGTTGTGTGCAATATTGATTACTTGCGGTAGTGATAGTTGATGCATTGATGTTGGCTTTGGATAATTTTTTTTGGAAACAATGTTTTTATAAATATACATTTTTCTGTTCGCATGTACTAATGTCATTTTGGGAAAGTATTTTTTCAGAATACTGTCAACGGTGTTTTTTTTTGTGAACTCCTATACTCTTCTTTGAAAAAATTTGAATCAAATTTTTTTTATCGGAGGTTGGGGGGTGTCATGTGAATGAGGAAAAAGTGATGTGAATGGGAAAGTTTCATATCAATTAAGAGATTTTGTAATTTTTGCAATTGTGGAATGGAACCTACGGGTTTGATGCTTTTTTGTATTCATGGAGTGCAACCGCCAGTGATGCGGAAGAGTAGGACGCTGAGTGGATTGTGAAGTGTGCTCACCCAATGTGAGGAAGGGTGGAAGATTTTTGTTACTTCAGAGGAGCTCTGGACACAGACATAGGATGTCTGATTGTAACCCTCGTTGGGTTTAACATAGTTAGGACTAGGATTGTCCTATGCAACCCTGGGTTGGGTGTGCTATATTATTGGACTGGTTTGTCCGATGCAACCCTGGTTTGGGTGTGCTTAACCCTTGGTGGGTGTAATATGCCTGGCGTGGCAAGTTCACTCGAGTATAGAGTGTAGATGTAGACTGGAAGTCTACTAGGGTAGGCTTGTCGCTTATTCCCTAGAAGGTGAGTACCAGTTGGGGTTGTAAACTGGTTAAAGCAATTACAGTAAAGGTGTAATTGTAATGATAACAGAAGTTTGATAATTATAAAGATGTGATGATATTGCGCTATTTGGGAAAAAGAGAAAGATGAACGGTTGAACGCGAAAAGAGAAGAATTGAAAAATAAATAAATAAAATATTGTTGCATAAAGATTTCTTTCTGTACCCCAACTGTAGGTAGGAATAGGTTGGCAGAACAAGACTCATGTGAGTATTCTATATTGATCTTGGAGTGAATGTGAAAGGAGTTAAAAAGGAGCTATGAATAATAAGAGAAAGAGAAAGAATAAATAAAATTCATTTTAGAGGTTAACCCTGGACCTAGGGTTTCGTTACAGAATCCCTCAGCGTCCAGTGGTGGTCCAGTGGTGGTCCAGTGGTGGTCCAGGCTTGAGCTGTACGAGCCTAGTGAGAGTCCAGGCTGTGGTGGTCCAGAGGTGGTACAGCCAAGTGAAAGAAAGCTCGACAAGTCAAGATGACTTGTCTTTATTGATACTATTTAAGATAAGAACTGATAGTGTAACATGTGTGTGAGTGTGTTGGATTTTTGGTAAAACTTTGAATATTGTATTATTGTTTCTATGTGGGGAATTATCTTGTGAAGAGAAGAAATAATTGTTGGAAAATGCAGTGAAATGCAAAGAATTAAAACCCTTTTCTTTGTGAGTAAAGGGAGCGTTTTATAGAAAACTCAATTCAATTGTGATAGTGCTCCTTTGGGTGAATGGAGTGATTGCGTGTTGTGTACGAAGTAAGCATACTGTGTTTGTGAATGCAAGTGTGTATGTTCACAAACATGGGTGTGTGACACCGTTACAGGCCGTTACAGCCGTTAGTAACGGCTATAGCGGTAAACTAAAACATCGGGCATCGTCCGTGGCCCATAATGAACATACCTACAAATTTTCAGAAAGATCGGCCCAGTAGTTTTGTCTGGAGCGAGTGGAACACATTTTGACCACGGACACACAGACAGACCCACAGACAGCATTTTGTTCAAATTCTAAAGTACTCCCTGTTCTATAAGAACTGGGAGTACAAAAAAAAAAAAAAGGGGGGGGGGGGGGGGCGGGAGATTCAAACAAAGCCGAATACCACATATAATGGACAATTTGCTGTAAACTATATTTCTTTTTCTGGAACTTATAAAAGCAAATGGGTTTCATATCAACAAACAAGTTCACACCGGTGTGTGCAAATATAGTAACAGTACGCTGCATCTGACTCTCTCTCTCTCTCTCTCTCTAGCATAAACAATCACTCTCTTTTATGCACACACACACACACACACACACACACACCACCACACACACACACACATATCACATACAACCCACATTCACATTTTCTTTCTGTCTGCTCGTCATTTTATCCTGTTTGTCTGTATGTGTTTTGTGTCTGTCTCTGTGATGTGACTATTGACAATTATCACCATCGAGTCTATTCTATTTTTTTCTCTTCCTCCATCTCACAAACAGCACATAGAGTTATCCATTTCTGTCATTTTACGACGCCCACCTTCACCCCCTCAGCCCCTTTCTCCTCACACTCCCTTCCCTCCCTCTGTCTGGCTTACTTTCTTCCAAGCTGACTCTATGATAAGACGCACAACGCTGACGACGACGTGGCAGTGAATTGTGACGTAAGTCTACCGTGGATGGTCGCCATCACTCCTTTACTTCCCCTTCTTATTTGGCAGTGTTGTGTTTGTTGTGAAAACCATCCGAGTACATCCTGGCCACCCACACCACTAGGAAAGAAGCTACCACTATCCCCAATTCCCTTCCCTTCTCAGTCCTACTTCACAGGTACAAGTGCTTCGACGCTGTCCCCCGTCCTATCGGCGTGTTACGTGAATCCCGCGAACTGACCAGATGTTTTATTGGCTGTGAGCGTCTGCACGTGTCTTGCAAGCATGGACACCATAACTTTGTTCATCAGGATCGTAAAGACTGTCATCTCTGATCCCCACCGTATTGTCACACTGCACGTGTTGTGAAGTGATTGTCTCCTTTCCAGTCACTCGCCCACCCATTCCCCTTTTCAGGTGATTAGCCGCTTCCCGCCCTCTCCCAACCCTCCCACGTGCTTCTTTTTTTTCAGACTGATGTTACTGGCTGTCCTGTTCCTGTGACAGCTTGTCAATCAGACAGGCATCAGAGACAGGATGGTTAGCTGAGCAATCAAAAAGGGGGTGATCAAGCCTCCACACTTCACCGATCCATCATAGGCTGCAAGTCTGATCATGGTTGAATTTCAGTATCTAGAACTTAACCTTAGTGTATGCCAGAGAGGGAATAGTTAATCTCTCCTACTCTGAGATCCTCCAAGTTCCACTGATCGTCCTAGAAGAATGTAAGTTGAAGCCGAGTTTCTAAGCCCTAAGATCATGCACGGCTTGTATTTATGCCTTACATCTCAACAGTATAACTGTATTCCAGTACTTGGTAACATCTGTTAAAATGACCAATGAATACTGTGTTTTGACAGTATAACTTTTTGCCAGTAGTGGATAAAATCAGTTAAGATAATGCATGAATACAGTTGGTTGTCTTAATGCTTTGTAGAAGGTGACTATGATTAGCATATGTCCTTAAACTAAGTGTATTCCAGTACCTTATTACATCATCTGGGTATTTGACTACCCTGAACAGTCACCTCTCTTCAATATTTAATGTTTTCGTACTGTCCTACACCACTTTTTAAATTCCGCTCAAAACCTGAACGAAAAACTAAAACGGTGACTAAAACTTAAGGCGGGTACATTTAGTTTAGTCTCTACCTTCGCTGGCTGAAACCTCACACATTTCCTGAAAGTCAGAGGGCAAGTGTGAGGACTTCTTAAGCTGGACTCCTAGCCACTCATCTCCATTCCAGGTTCTGTAATCTCCTCAGGCCCTAGGACGCTAGTACTTTTAGCAAAAAAAAAAAAAAAAAAGCTGGCCCAGTTTAGAACCAAGATTCCAAGGTAGGGCGTGGCGACGTGAACAAGGGGCTAATCAGCCGGGTTACAAGAAATGGTGGACCAGTCACCAGATACTGTAGAAAGATCTGCACACCTCTCCGACTTCAAAGCAAAATCCTTGTCACCTGCTGGATTTCAACTAAAATTAACAACAGGCCAGTCCTTCCTTTATGACGAGATGAAGTAAGTAGAGGCCAGCCTCAAGGGAAGAAAGAATGAAAGAATTCTGTTGAATTTATATTGGCTGGTATGTAATGATGTTATACAGAGAGGTAGTTTTGTGTGTGAATTTGCATACCTCTGTCAATACATTTGTTGCTTACACCTCATTTCATGTTTGAGTTTATTTGTAATTGTGTCTGTCACCTGGAGAACTAGCACTTTTAAATGCATAGCCAAAGGTGAATTATTATTGAACTATTCTTCAGTATTTTTATATTCCTGAGGAAACTGAAAACTTCTTTCAATGACCGGTACCGGAAAGTAAAAGAGAGGGTGGCGGTAGATTTTGATATGAAATCCGCTCTATAATTCTAAGAGAGAACACGAACTGTGTCCTACCCATGCGAGACCGCACATGCCATCCCTGTTTGTCACTGTCTCCCTAGCTCTTGTCTCTCTGCGTCTGTCTCTTGCCATCTGTGCTACCTGTCCGTCCGTCTGTCTGTCTTGTCAGTCTGTGCCTCTCCCTCCCTCCCTCCCTCTCTCTCTCTCTCTCTCTTACTCACTCTCTCTCTCTCTCTCACACAAACACACACATGTATGTACGCATCTCACACACGCTCACACCA
>CM065747.1:11857264-11862264 GCA_033310375.1 Conus canariensis | reverse complement strand
CTTATATTTTGTAGCTGTTCCTTCAGATGCAGAATATTTATTTCTCCAACATTAAATTGAATAAATAAATGAACAAATAGATAAGTAAATGAAGAAATGAAATAAATAAGTGATAACAAGGAAATTGGGTTCTTTAAATCCGCGTTTGTCTTTGTATTTTATAACAGATTCTTTAGATGTAGGATGCTTTATTTCTTTTTTTTCCCCTAAACGCAGAAAGAGATCCAAGCTGGAACTTGCGATCCGAACTTTCATGACAACCTTATTATTTATTCCACACACATGGAAGGGATGTAACTGTGTACGTCAATCGAGTGCTTACTATAGAAATTATCTCCCTTGCAATGGCCATAGAAAATATTTTCAGACCGACAGAAGACAGGCAGAAAGACGAACAGTTAGACAGACAGACAGACAGACAGACAGACAGACAAGCAGACAAGCAAAGACAAGTGAAGACATAGACAAGGAGAGCGACAGACTGAAAGACAATACAGAGAGAGAGAGAGAGAGAGAGGGGGGGGGGGGGGTGCTGTCTGTCTCCAGAACTGCAGATGACCGTTGTTGTCATGACTGACCAAGCCCATGCAGGAACTACAATCCTTACCAAGAGCGGCATCCACACAGCTTAATGTCAGGGGCACGGGGCAGGGGGAGGGGGGGGGGGGGGGAAGGGAGGCGACTCTATCCAGGTTTCACCCACGGGCCGTTCCCATTTTCTCACCAAGTATCGTCGAAGTCGGTTAAATGATTTGTGCATACGCTTTTTTTTTTTTTTTTTTTTTTTTTTTTTTTGCCAAGACACAAACAAGAACCATTTGAAGGCATGGTTAGCTCTATACAGAGTAAAACAGTTATCGCTACAGCTTATGACAAATCCTGACTCTTGCCCGGGGTGAGATGACTCTTTTTCGGTATTCCCTTTGTGTGCGGATTTCCTTTTGAATTCTTCGCTTTAGTTTGGAGAAGACTTGTATATCTTTCTTCTCAGAACATAGAATTCCTTCTTTTCATTTTTGTTTTCTCTTAAGAGAGAGGGGGAGGGGTGAGTGAGAAGGGGGGTTGAGAGAGAGAGAGAGAGAGAGAGAGAGAGAGAGAGAGAGAGAGTGAGAGATAGAGAGAGAGCGCACTGCCACATAACTTTACCTCTTCAAAAATAACAAGAAAAAAATCTAATTATATATACTGTTAAAAAAAGTTAAGGACCAACATTGAGAATGCACAAAAACTTTTAAAAATTCACAAAAATTCAATTGTACCGCCTTTGAGGTCCAAACAAATTGAACCACACGCACAAATTGATAGTGAATGCGGCAACTGCAATTTTGTGGCACACATTTCTCACGCGCCTTGAAAAACACGTGTCGCGACTTGTCATTTTTGGAACAAATTGGGGTGAATTTCTGATGTGCTTGGGATCCGAGGAGCATGTGCTGAATCAAAATCATGTGAAGCACGCGCTAAATCAGGCTGTAGGTCATAAAGTATGCTCAACCAAATGTCTTTAAAAGCCACTGTACTGGCGAAAAATGCAATGCAACAGCATGCCTCCACGTCGAAGACTGAACGAGCTGGATCGAGGAAGAGCAATAGGATGGCCCCAAGAAGGAGTTGCAGTCCGGGAAGTGGCACGGAGACTTGGGGTATCACACTCTGTTAATATCAGACTCAGACAACGCTTTCAAGACACAGGAAGAGTGCAAGAACGACCACGCTCTGGTCGACCCAGAATAACAACACCACGAGAGGACCGATACATTGAAAGGCAAGCCACACAAGAAAGAACAGCAAGTGCAAACAACATCAGACGTCGCCTTAGAGATGCCACCAACACTGTTGTCAATGATCAGACCATACGAAACCGCCTACACGCCGCTAACCTCCATGCTCGACGACCAGCCATAAGACCTCGTTTGACTGATGCCCACAGAGCAGCACGCTGAATATGGTGCACGATGGACACATGAACAGTGGGCTAACGTGATGTTTACAGACGAGTCGCGGTTCTGCCTGGATCCCACCGATAGACGGAACAGGGTCTGGAGACGCCGTGGGGAGCGTTTTGCAGAAGAAGCTGTCCTGGAAAGGAACCGCTATGGTGGGGGATCTGTTATGATTTGGGGCGGCATAAGCACACGCTACAGAAGGGTTCTGTACAATGTGGCAGGGAAGTTGAATGGTGTTCGCTACCAAACAGAGATTTTGCAACCCCTGGTGCTGCCAGCCCTTCAACAGCTTGGACCTCAGGCAGTCTTTCAAGACGACAATGCACGGCCCCACCGCACCAGAGCAGTAAACACGTTTCTCCAAGCTGTTGGTGTCAACAGAATGCAGTGGCCCGCAAACAGCCTATCGAACATCTTTGGGATGAGCTGGGCCGGAGATTGCAGCAGCGTCGTCCTCCTCCTGCTAACCTGGGTCAGCTGTTTGAGTCACTGCAGCAGGAGTGGGCTGCTGTCCCCCAGGCCTTTCTGCGCACACTGGTGAACTCCATGCGACAATGCTGCCTTGAATGCCTTGCCAATAACGGGGGACACACACGTTATTAACCATGACATCTAACAAACACTCATCTTGTGACTTTCAAATTTGGGGGTCGGGGTGTTTGTACTGCGCTCGATTCCAGTTTGTTGATTCCTCGGACTTGTCATTGTCTTTACACATTTTTCACATATTCAATAAATTCATGTTACACTTGGAGATTGATCACTTCCAATTTTCTTTTTTATAATTCAGTGAAATGTTGGTCCTTAACTTTTTTTGAACAGTATATATATGTGCTGTCTTCACGATTCACCACGTATTGCAACTAATCTTAGGGTTTCTCCTCTCGCACTGTCGCTGTAGTGACAAAAACTGACGACCCTCTCAGTTCAGTTCAATTCAGTGGTTTATTTAATGTCCTTTCATCGCCAGATGATATTAGACACTTATTTAAAAAAAAAAAGAAGAAAGAACAGAAAGAAAAAGAAAGAAAACACCTCCACACTTAACTTATCATCCACGTTAGAACTTTCAAACCCACATCTGATATATGCATATTTACTGTATAAGTGGTGCACAAAATTGTTGATCTTTACAAAAAAAAATTTGCAAGCTATGACTGCAAAATAACCATGGCAATTTCAGCAACATATGACGACCATCTCAGGGAGTTCTTGCGTTGTGAAGCCTCGCAACATTTCACATGGGCAACGACCGCGTGACGCGCGGTTTACGACAAACCATGGGACTGCGACATTTCGCGTTGTAACAACAGTCTAGGCTTCCTCCCGGTCTGTAGACAACATTTCGAGAGCTGTGTGGGCTGTGTCTGACACAGACATCCAACGACGCAAGATCTGCCCACCCGGTTCTTTACCTGACTCCAAATGGCGCCAGAAACAGAGGAAACCTTCCGTTCCGCAGTGGTTCACGCTCATACGGGTTCGGAGGTCGTCGGTTCGAATCCTATCAAAGGTTGTTGTTTGTGGGTGTTGGTGTAGGTGTGTGAGGGGTGAGGGGGGTAGGGGTAACCCTGCTAGCTCCTATACTGAGTTAGGTGGGCCACGGCCTTCTGAGGAAAGAGCTTTATTCACTTCATGGGTGCGTCTGGCAGAGTGTTGCTCAAATCTCCGGACTAACAGTGCAGGTGTGTCATGTTGTCAGGAGCCTGGTTGACGCTGGGTTGGGTACTGACAGGATAAAACAGGAAAGTGCAGTGCAGCCTTTTTAGACTCAGACCAGAATGGAACTGGACACACACACACACACACACACACACACACACACACACACGCACGCACGCACGCACGCACGCACGCACGCACGCACGCACGCACGCACGCGCGCGCACACGCACGCACGCACGCACGCACGCACGCACACACACACACACACACACACACTACACATTGAGAAACATGCGGTAACAATAAGAACTTACTGACATGAGTCGTGCAATAATAACTTATGATGTCCCTGACTTTCACTTTAACTGAATATCGTTTACTTGGCATAAGTTTAAAAGATGCACAGGGTTTCCATTATCTCTCTTCATAATCGTCTTGTTTTCCCCTTTACGTGTCCGTTGTCGTTGCCTGAGTGTGTGCTTGTTATATCTCATTAATTGTCCTATGTTCTATTCACATCATTATTGTTCATTTTTGACTACAGTCAAAATGTAGACTTACGATGTAAGTTTCAAAGCGAGATGACTGCTGGCGGAAATGGAATCCAAACTTAAAAGAAAAAGTACTATTACATGACTTACGGATGTAAGCTGAGTATGTGCTATAGGCCTTGGTCTGAACTCACTGCAATGGTTTGTGATTTTGTTCGAATTATTATCCTCACTGGCCCACATCACAAGCCTGATCTTGCCGCCCTTCATGCCCTGCTCTCGTGGTGACCTCCCTTTCAGTATCCTGAAAAAAAGATGGAGGAGAAAATAACGGCTGTGTTGAGACTGCACAGAGAGTTATCTTTTCTCAGTGTATGGCTCAAGCAAACAGACCTAGAGAGTCAAAAATCTGATTTGAAGTGCACGCCATCATGGAACATTGACTGCATGTATCACGTGTACACCGTTTCACACCCTTTTTTTTTTAAAGACTGGATCGTTAAACTGACTGATGGGGCAAAATTGCTTTGGGCAAGCCCACTGGAGGCATCTGTCCCATGAAAACGGCGGGGTCACTCTCGCTGAATGCGAGTAGTGACAAAGGTTACCTCCCTTGCATTTTCCGAACACTCTCTACTGGCAAGTTCATAGGGAATCTCACTGGGTGAACGTGGTGACAACCTCCAGAAGGGGGAATACTCACTCGCACCGATCAGTGACTAACGTTTAAAGTTGCTTACAGTTATTTATACCCCATTTGACCACGTAGACGTGTTCAGGAGTACTAAGCTCATACAAGACAGAAAGCTGCACATCTTCGTCGGTTCAGATTTAAAAAAAAATTATCCTTAGAAAGAAACTAACGATAAAAGCAATAGATGACGTGGTAGCTATCTAT
>CM065747.1:11842264-11849764 GCA_033310375.1 Conus canariensis | reverse complement strand
CACGCTTACTCAGTTGCAATCTGAATCTTTCTGTGGTGAGTTTGTAAACTAAATCTGCGATAGCTCTAATGTAAACAGGTCCCACAATAATTGCTCCAATATCGACTGGATCAGCGACAGCTTAGCCGTAAACTGCATCCATGTTGGCTTAGCCATAGATTGGATCTCTGATCGCTCAGCTGAAGACAGCATCTGCGGCGGGGTCAGATTTCGCATGGATTCGTGTTCATAGTCTGTTGACTGAGTGCCCGAGAGTTGAGCTGTAGTTTGGAAGCACAGTGACTTAATAAAGCGCAGACTGAATCCTTCCCAACGACTCAGAGTCTGCTCACTGCCATTTTCCCATCGCGTTGACTGGTGAGAGCGGACAGGAACTGCGGTTCCACCGTGTCGCTTCTCTGTACCTCTCTCCTTTGCTCTTTGTGGCTGTTTTCTGTTGCCTTCACTTCTCTGTTCTCTGGAGCTGTCCCTTTCTCTGTAGCTCAGTAGCTGTTCTGTTTGCTGTAGCTCTAGTCGGTTCCTTTCTCGTTGCTCTTCTGCTCTATTCTTGGTAGCTGTTCTTTTCCTCTGTAGCTGTGTTCTCTTCTCGGTGTTTCTTCTCTGTTCACTGTAGCTGCTCTGTTCTCTGTAGTTCTGTTCTCAGTGCTTCTCTCTCCTCTGTAGCTGCTCTGTTCTCTGTAGTTCTCTTCTCAGTGCTTCTTCTCCGTTGTCTGCAGCTGGTCTTGACGACTCTAGTCTGAAGGAACTGCTCTGTAAAAACAAACAAAAATTAACATGAATTCAGATAGATAAATAGATATGCGGGCAGACAGACAGGCAGGCAGAGAAGCAGAGAGAGAGAGAGAGAAAGAGAGAGAGAGAGAGAGAGAGAGAGAGAGAGAGAAGAGAGAGAGAGAGGTGGTTCAACTTTAAAAGAATGAAAATGAGGGATATAAACAGGGTGGAAGGAAAGAAAGAAAGAAAGATAGATAGATAGAAATTACGAAAGGAAGGAAGGAACAAAAAAAATGAAAGAAAGAAAGAAAGAAAGAAAGAAAGAAAGAAAAGTAAAGAAACAAGAAGAAAAATGTAAGTCTAGGTCTTTGTCCGTTGGAACGTTGATAAAATCCACCACTTAATTGAAAACAATAGTCAATTGAAAACAATAGTCAATTGAAAACAATAGTCAATTGAAAATAATAGTCAATTGAAAACAATAGTCAATTGAAAACAATAGTCAATTGAAAATAATAGTCAATTGAAAACAATAGTCAATGAAAACAATAGTCAATTGAAAATAATAGTCAATTGAAAACAATAGTCAATTGAAAACAATAGTCAATTGAAAATAATAGTCAATTGAAAACAATAGTCAATTGAAAACAATAGTCAATTGAAAATAATAGTCAATTGAAAATAATAATAATAATAATGTTAACTTATATAGCGCCCATTCTCTGTAATTTAGGGCTCTAAGCGCTTTACATTACCAACAACAACAACAACAACAACAACAACACACACACACACACACACACACACACACACACACACACACACACACACACACACACACACACACACACAAACGCGCGCGCGCGCGCGCCCGCGCAGGACCGCCCGCGTACACGTGCTCACGCATGACCACACACCCACGCTCTCAGACACCCGCACGCACGCACGCAAGCACTCACATCAACACGGCCTGCAAGTACAAGCAACACAACCACCAGGCACTCACGCGTGCACGCATAAACCCACTCAAGGTGGATTGGGAAGTTAGGGGAGGGGGGGGGGGGGGTTACGACTGATGAAAGAAGTTAGTTTTGACAGCAGATTTGAAAGAAGAGGGTGACGGTAGGTGTCTGACACTGATGGGAAGTGTATTCCAGACAGTTGGTCCTTGGAAGGAGAGGGAACGTTGACCAAAAGATTTTGTTCTGACAGAAGGAATGCGTAAGAGGCGACTGTCGGCAGAGGAACGAAGATGACGGGATGGGATGTAGATGTGGAGGATGTCGGAAAGATATTTTGGTCCAGTACCAGAAACAGAAGAGAAACAGATAGAAGCCAGCTTGTAGTCAATTCGCCTCTGAATTGGAAGCCAGTGGAGGGACTGCAACAGAGGAGTGACATGTTTACGTTTAGACGCTTTGCAAACATGCCTGGCAGCACTATTCTGAACCTTCTGCAGTTTATTGAGTAGGTACTTTGGTGAGCCAGCCAAGAGACTGTTGCAGTAGTCCAGCCTTGAGAGAACTTGGGAACAAACCAGAGTTTTTGTGGCTTCAGTGGAAAGGAAGTGTCTGATTGAACTGATCTTACGTATTTCCAGATATGCTACCTTACAAACATTAGACACGTGGTGCTTGAAAGAGAGGGTGGAATCAAAAGTCACACCGAGGTTACGAGCCTGGGATGAGAGTTGAATATCAGAAATTCTGATACTGATGGAAGAAGGAAGGGAGGGATGACCTTGGAGTTTGGGAGGAGCAAGGAGAAGAACTTCAGTTTTGTCGTCATTCAGCTGCAACTTATTCAAAATCATCCAATTCTTTAAATCCTGTGAACAGCTTTTAACATCACTGACAACGTTCTTGAGTTGAGATACAGTGCTTGACTTGTACATCTGAGTGTCATCAGCAAAACTCTCATGAGCAATGAGTGCTGATCGATAATGTCTGACACGGGTCTGACATACAGAGCAAACAGAACCGGCCCAAGGACGGAACCTTGCGGTACCCCACAGGTTAGAGGTGTAGGAGATGAAGAAAGACCATCGACAACAATTCTCTGGGAACGATCACTGAGATAGGACCTAACCCACGCAAGAACACTGCCGTGAATGCCAAAAGAAGTTTGGAGTCTAGAAAGGAGAATGTCATGATCAATGGTGTCAAATGCCGCGGAAAGATCTAAAAGAGAGAGAGAAGGGAGACTTTGTCATCATCAAGGGCAAGAAGAAGATCGTTTACAACTTTCAGGAGAGCGGTCTCTGTGCTATGGCCAGCCCTGTAAGCAGACTGGTGAGGGTCATTCAAATCATTTTGAGTAAGATGAACTGAGAGCTGAGCAAGCACGATTTTTTCGAGGACCTTTGCAAGGAAGGGGAGATTCGAGACAGGTCTGTAATTTTTGAGTGAATTTGGATCCAGGGAAGGCTTTTTGAGAAGGGGACGAACAACAGCTGATTTGTATTCTTGAGGAAAAACGCCAGACGAGAGGGAAGCATTTATGACATGGATTATGAAGGGGAGCAAAACATCAATACAGCGGAACAGGATGGATGCAGGCAATGGGTCAAGGTCACATGATTTTCTGGGCGAACTAACTATCACTTTTCTTACATCATCCTCAGTCACAGAAACAGTCAAAGGTTGGCGGCCTGAAAAAGAACGATCACTATCTAGAGAGGATCCAGTGAAATTTGAACTGTTCAGATTGTCTCTGATTGTTTTGATTTTGGTATTGAAAAAGTCAGAGAAAAGGATGGGGAGTTCGGAAGGAGCGAAAACAGTGGGGAGCACAGCATTACTTTTCCTGCCAAGCAAACTGTTTGTGAGCTGATACAGCTGAGCAGACGTCGTAAGAGTAACCTCCCTTTTCGTTTCATTTTTTTTTAATCCGTAGGCAGGCACAAAGTTTTTTTTCTCTCCGTAACTGATATGAAATCGAAATTCCAAAGGACATATTAGATGTCATGCTCCTCTTTGTTGCTGTTGTTGTAACATGTTACTCTACACAGATGGACTTGAGGGAACATTGACCAAACCTGTGTTGAAAACCAGCCTGTCCAGATACCTTCTTCTTGAGGTATGCCTGTGTATTAGTTTGGGACTCAATGACATTGGGATTCATCTCCCCTTCCTGACTGCGGGCAAATCTTAAACTCTGGCAGCAGACTAGTAAAGGGGGATCCAAGCAGTGGAGAACTGACATGCTTTAAGAACACTCGGCATCTGCTTTACTGTGCATGTCATTAACGACACAGTCTTCAGAACCATCGGGCTGCACGTGCGTCACTGTGAGGACCTGTTGGCTACCGTGAGGACAAGAAAGCTGAAGTGTGAAGTGGTGACAGACATGGGACCAGATCAGGCGGACTGTCTAAGACCCCCCCCCTACCCCCACCCCCACCCCCGAGAAAAGGAGCAAAGAAAGAGGAGACACAGGAGACAAATGACGTATGATGAAGAGACCAACCCTGGAGAAAGCACATCAGCCTGATTCGGCTGATTTTCAGCACGAATCTTTGTCTGAAAGCAATGATATTCTAGTGTTGATTTATTTTACGTCTTTGTTTAACGGTGTAATGTTCATGCAGTTAACAAGAGTGCAAGGTGAGTAATTTCAAGTGTTAATATTCTGGTTAGCGAAGAGAGAGTGACAGACAGACAGACAGACGGACAGAGAGAGAGACAGACAGAGAGACAGAGAGACAGACAGGCAGGCACACGCACACAGACAGACAGACAGACAGACAGACAGACAGACAGAGACAGAGAGAGAAGAACAGGTGTGCATGAAGACTAGTTCCATTGACCGGATTATCTAATTTCATAGCATGAAGTCTGTCTAGTATTAACGTTATTTTGTCTGAACAGAATTACTTCTGGTTGGGGGAATTATATTAGCTTTGCAAAATTTTAACAGTCTCTATCATGCAGCCTTTTTATCTTCTCTATTCTAGACCACATAATTTGAAAAACAAATTCAACCTTTCTCCAAAGTTTAAGAAAGTCTCTCCAACGATTTCCTTGGTAAATCTTCTTTGCTAGGTAAATTTCCTTGATAACTTTTCCATGTGTGTTATATACTTTTTAAAGCTAAAACACTGGACACCAAACCCACACTGCCATATTTTGAAACCTGCCGAGTTAAAGATTTACAGAGTGGTATTATCATTTCTTTCATAAAATCCGACTACGTGATTTTTACGGTTCCTATAGAGCCCCCCCCCCCCCACACACACACACAGAGGCACACACACACACACACACACACACACACACACACACACACACACACACACACACACACACTCACACACACACCCAGACACACACACACACACACACACACACACACACACACACACACACACACACACACACAGTCAAACTGTAGCCTACAAAGGAGAAACTGTAGGGAAGGATTTGAAATCCATATTGGCAAAAATGATGTCACACATGAAACACGAAGTTCCAAGAATATTTTGGACGAAATTTCGTATAATGAAGATCCTGCGACACAGACACAAGCCGAAGGACAGTGCACAAGTCTTATTCAGTAAGATGAAGAGTAAATCTTGACTGCAGGACTTCAAATTGGAGGAAAAAGGGTCAAACTGATCTGAATGTGGTAGCTGGTCCTAAAAGTGAGGTTGGATTTCCCGACGGTTCGGGCCCTAGGCCCTTCTTCATAGGGAGAACAGTAAGGAATGAAGAAGATACGACGTTTCGGGCCCTAGGCCCTTCTTCACAGGGAGAACAGTAAGGAATGAAGAAGATACGACGTTTCAGGCCCTAGGCCCTTCTTCACAGGGAGAACAGTAAGGAGTGAAGAAGAGAAGAGAGCAAACCCAGACAGAAGTCAAACTACAAACAGTGAGAAGTCATCAAGAGGAAAAGGCAAAGAAGAAAAAGGTGAGCATTATTTACAGGAGAAAGGGACGGTTGAACAGTTGCTGTAAAAAAAAAGGCAGAAATGGGTGTACCCCAGGCAGACAGTTCAAATCGCCTTGGAGAGGGCACGCAAGGTGTCCAGACAGGAAGCTCTCACCCCAGTCGAGAGGGAGGAACGAGAAAACCGACCAGTAGCAGTCATCCCCTACCACCCTCTGTGACATCATCTGAGGGAACTTTCACATCACCCAGAATGACCCGGACCTGGGATGGGTTTTTCAGAAACTCCCCCTGATAGCGTTCCAGAGACTCCATGACTTGCTTGTGAGGGCCAGAATCAGCCACCAGACTGGTAACCTTGCCCCCCCCCCCCCCCCCCCCAGGATATAGCCCATGCGCGAGGCCAGGTGCAAGACCTGTGCCCACAGTGACGCCTCCACAACCTTTGTGGGCCCACAGGGCCAGTTCACCCTTCGGTCAAATTACACCTGCAAGTCAGCAGACATTGTGTATATTTTGACCTGTACTCTGTACCACCAGCTCTACGTGGGTGAGACCTGCCGGACACTGAATGAGCGTTTCTCAGAGCATCTTACCAGCTCAACTACAGTGACCCGATAGGCCAACATTTCAATAGCCCACTGCACAGCTACACGCATGCAAAGGTGGCAGCTGTATGGCAGAACCCAGGCGAAAGATCATAAAAAGCGTTCCAAGCATCTCGGATCCAATACGTGACCCGATAGGCCAACATTCCATAGCCCCCTGCACAGCTAACACGCATGCAAGGTGGAGCTTAGGCAGAACCCGGCGAATCATAACTGCAAGCTACATGGAATCCACTGATCACCGCTGGAACTCCCCCTGCAGCACACACCAGAGTGATGGACCCTTATGGTCCTGGCCCTCTCTCTCTCTCTTCTCCTCTCTCTTTCACTGCTACTGTCCCCCTGTGCCCACCTTTAGGCCCACACACCTCCTCTCCTCTCTTCTCCCCCCCTCTCTCTCTCTTTGTCTCTCTTCCCTTCCCAACTCCCTCTCTCCCCTCCCCTCTTTTCTCTCTCTTCCTCTTCCTCCTCTCTCCGCCTCCCTCTCTCTCTCCCTCCCTCTTTCTTTCTCCCTCCTACATCACACACACACACACACACACACACACACACACACACACACACACACACACACACACACCAGCACACACACTGTTAAACCTTTTCATCTTTAGGTAAACCACAACCCTCCTTTTCCCCTCTCTTATGCCACCACCAACCTCCCTCTCCCCCCCCCCCCCCCCCCGCCCTCTTTTTTTTTTTTTTTTTTTTTTTACAGCAACTGTTCAACCATCCCTTTGTCCTGTAAATAATGCTCACCCTTTTCTTTTTTGCCTTTTCCTCTGATCACTTCTCACTGTTTTTAGTTTTACTTCTGTCTCGGTTTTGCTCTCTTCTCTTCTTCACTCCTGACTGTTCTCCCCGTGAAGAAGGGCCTAGGGCCTGAAACGTCGTATCTTCTTCATTCCTTACTGTTCTCCCCGTGAAGAAGGGCCTAGGGCCTGAAACGTCGTATCTTCTTCATTCCTTATTGTTCTCCCTGTGAAGAAGGGCCTAGGGCCTGAAACGTCGTATCTTCTTCATTCCTTACTGTTCTCTCTGTGAAGAAGGGCCTAGGGCCTGAAACGTCGTATCTTCTTCATTCCTTACTGTTCTCCCTATGAAGAAGGGCCTAGGGCCCCAAACGTCGGGAAATCCAACCCCACTTTTAGGACCAGCTACCACATTCAGGTCAGTTTGACCCTTTTTCCTCTTATTTAATAACTTACATACTCTGTAGTACCAGCCACCTGCTTGAGTTTCCCTGACTTAAAGCATTAGCCTAAACGAGGTAGTACTCGTCTGTCAAA
>CM065747.1:11812264-11824764 GCA_033310375.1 Conus canariensis | reverse complement strand
CGCGCGTGTGCGTGTGCCTGTGTGTGTGCGTGCACGCAGTCGCGCGGAGAAGTTAAATATGGCAGGATAGCATTTACTATAAACACTGAGAATTTCTAGCAGTCACTCTTTTCACACTATTTTATCCTGAAACAGGCACTGGGGTGAAGTCTTAGCGACAGGATTGAAGATCTGACGCAACCAACTACAAAAAAGAAAGAAAAAGAAAAAAGAAAAAAAAATCGACCGCAGAAGAAGAAGAGGAAAAAGAAGAAGAAGCCTCAGCCAAGTCAAAGCAGAAAACGCTGCCTTGCCTGGTTCATAGACCCCCTCCCCCTCTCCCCCTCCCCTCCCCTCCCCCTTCCCGCCCTTCTCTCGTTCATTGCATCACGTCTCCCTTCTGTCTCGTTCTGTCTGTCTCTCTCTCTGCCGTGTGTGCAAAGGATACATTGTGCAGACTGCGTCGACACACACAGCGCACGCAGACGTGCGAGCAGGCTGACTTGCTTCACACAGGGTCACGGCCAAAGTCATCGTCGACTGCCTGAACTAAATATAGCTCTAATTAATTAAGGCTAACTATTCTAACGTGGAAAGTGTTCAAGCCCGAAAAGTTCACTCCTGACCAGCAGTAAGGACCGATGATCGCGTGTACTTAATTGTAGTTTGATGCCTGCTTACGTTTTGACGTCATGTCCCCCCCCCCCCCCCCCCCAACACAAACTCTTCGAAAAAATATGGCTGCAATATGGAGGCAATGTGCATATCTATGTCTATCTATCTATCTATCTATCTATCTATCTATCTATCTATCTATCTATCTATTATCTATCTATCCATACATACATACATTTTCATATATAATTATGTATGTGTGTATATATATATATATGTGTGTGTGTGTGTGTGTGTGTGTGTGTGTGTGTGTGTGTGTGTGTGTGTGTGTGTGTGTGTAGATAGATAGAGAGGTAGATAGACAGATAGGTATCGTTGTAGATACAGATGTGTATTAGGACATACTTATACAGCGTTATATCTGAGACAGAATTCTGGCACTTTACAGCCACTGAGAATAAGAATCAACAATGATACTAAACGTGTAAAAGAAAACATATATATACATACGTACGTACATCTATATACATATATATGTTATATTTTTTCATCAACATATATGCATATAACATGGAAAGCAAAACACCGGAATAACCATAATTAACACTTGTCTCATACAGACAAACACACACGTTCTTGTGCACCCAGGATTTAGACTACCAGCAGATTGCTTGAAGATCAGAGTTCAGCACTAAAACGGTAGATTACTGGCACACACACACACAAAAGTTGTTGAACATGTAAGCACCGAGTTAACGCAGCAGCATTTTCTGTGTGACGTAGATCGTTGGATGGTGATTTCCCCACAGCTGGTGCGCAGCAAGGAAAGGAGCCAGAGCCAAACGTTTTAACTGAAACGAAAGCAAACAGGAAATGAGGCAGGGAACAGTAAACAACAAATAACAGCGGGGACGCTTCCTTGTTTGTTGTGTGTGCTCTGTGCTGTCATGCCTGCTAGGCGATTCGGTGTCGTAAGCGGCATCCCTTTGGAGTTATGTTTCCTTGTGGGAGCAAGAGTTACCCTACTTGTTTGTTGTCAAAAGTTTTAGTTTTCGTGCGAGTTATAGACACCACTAAATTCGGTTTATGTTTGTTTGTTTGTTTGTTTGCTTGTTTTTCTTTCACACCCCTAACTGATGGCAGAGGACCATGTCAAGACTACAAAACTAGCTTCATGCATGTCTGTAAGGAACAAGTAGGGTAAGATTATTAATTAAGGTTCCTTAAGATTATCAGTTAAGGATATTAATTTCATCGCGGGAGTATTAGTTACCCAACTTGTACGTTTTTTTTTTTTTTTTTTTTTTTTTTTTTGACTGCTTACTATTCTCTGCCTCATTTAAGATTTCCTTTGATACGTGTTTATTTAATAGGGGAAAAAAACGATCATCAATAGCACCGTTTCTGTCTAACATACCCAGAATGGCTTCACACCGTATCCAATTTCCACAACAATCAGAAATGAAAAAAATACATACATTTCTCTTAGAAACTCAAAAATTGTATCCAGTGGAATATTCCTGAACAAGGTCTTTAACGGGATTTCCATAAAGGGCTTATGTCGACTTTTATGTTAATCCTAACTCTTTGCAAGCATAATATGCTTGAGAGTAAGTAGCTCATGATGTGGTGTTTCCATTAAACGTCCACTAAAAGTTCCGAGCGCGTATAAAAAGAGTGGCCTGTTGTAAATCGGCACAAGACTGTCTTTTAAACAAAGCTAGTGGCAGATGGTGGGAATACTATTACGTTTGGGCGGATACGAAAATGTTGATTATGTATTTGTGTATTCAGTCCTCTTCCTTGAAGTTGGGTTTCAGAATATTGGGTTTCAGATCTCCGTATGGAAATACAGACGAAAAATGTGTTTTTGATTTTGATTTGAGCCACCTGGATGGGTTACAGACACGACAGAAATTCAGAAAAAAAAGAGAAAGCGCCAGGGAAGAAGTTATGGCATAAACGGAAATTTTGTAATGAATTACTGTATGGGAAGCCAGTGGGGGTGATTTGAGAAGGGGAGACACACTGTCACGCTTAAAGGTAAAAAGGTTTAGGTTAAAGTTCCTTTACCTATTGGCCATAGCGGCAGTAAAATGACATTGAATCACCGTGCCTGGGGCACGGAGTGATGGGAGATGGAGCTCAAGCCTCTCCTTCCACCGCATTTATCCTTCCCTGAACCGAATCAGGTACTCCTTTTCCGCTGAGTGGACAGAGAGGGTAGGTAGGCCGAATTCTTTTTGTTTTTCAAAATGAGGTGACTGCAGGCGAAAATTTAAGCATATTTTAAAAGGTATTTGAAAGAACTCCGCCAGATGACATGGACAAACGAATGACAAGACGAAACGCGACGCGTTTCGACCAGAATGTTTTGAGAGTGTCTTTGAAGTGTTTCTTCTGACCTCCACGGCAACGCTTTCCTTGTTCCAGCTCACAGTAGAAGAGTCTCCTGGTCTGGCATGCGAGCTACCTGACCAGCCCATCGAAGCTGAGACTGCATCAGGATGGTGTGGGTGCTCGGCAGGTCTGCTTGGTCGAGCATCTCTGTGTCTCGGATATTTGCCTTTTGAGGCCGGTTATGTGGAAGCGATTCAAGCTTCTTGGCATGCCATTGGTACACTGTCCACGTTTCACATATTTGTGACGATTCCATTTCGCATTGAAGCTGTTTTAATCCGTATCCATTGCACTGAACTCAGAGTCTACTATCTACTCTACAGCGGTGGATATACTTCCATGATGAACGCTGCACTGGTTGTCTTTCTGTCCGTGATGGTTGCGAGGCATGAATGTGGGTTACCGCCTTAAGCTCTTCCCTGTCCACTCAGCGATGTTGTGCGTCCACCTTTGTCCTCCTTCTGCCCAGTCTCCTTGTATTGTTCATCGGGAAAAGACAGTTTGTACTTAAGGGCCTCTGGCCACTAGTTCGTAAATCTCACTCATCAAGTCAAGGAAGATGGTCTGGGAAAGTCCGACTGATACTGTCATTATCTGGTCTGTTTAATCTGGTCAGCTCTCTCTCTCTCTCTCTCTCTCTCTCTCTCTCTCTCTCTCTCTCTCTCTCTCTTCTTTTTAATCCAAGTGGTTTGGTGTGTGTGTGTGTGTGTGTGTGTGTGTGTGTGTGTGTGTGTGTGTGTGTGTGTGTGCGCGCGCGCGCGCGCGTGTGTGCGTGTGTGTGTGTGTGTGTGTGTGTGTGTGTGTGTGTGTGTGTGTGTGTGTGTGTGTGCGCGTGTGTGTGTGTGTGTGTGTGTGCGCGCGCGCGCGTGTGTGCGTGTGTGTGTGCGTGTGTGTGTGTGTGTGTGTGTGTGTGTGTGTGTGTGTGTGTGTTGTGTGTGTGTGTGTGTGTGCGCGCGCGCGTGTACGTGTGTCTGTGTTTGGGTGTGTGTTTCTTTTTACTACGCCTTATGACCTTTGTGTTACACATAATGTTGTACAGTCGTGTAATCTTACCGTTAGTCTTTTGCTCTCAGGGTTAGACATAATCTTTTAATCTGAGCTTAATAAGCCTACCTATTTTTTTCAGCCTTAGTCTTATATGACCTCTTGTTCGATCGACTGTTCGTGGAACGATCGTGGTGGTGGCTATGCTTCCGGCTACCAGTCAGAGTAGCAGTGAGTCCACTCTTTCGGCAACCAGGTGCACCTGACTTTCCAGCTAAGGGGCGTCGTAGACGGAACGTCAAAGTTAGAATTCTGGCGCACGGCATCCAGTGCAGAGCGTTTTTGTTTGTTTGTTTGCTTGTGTTGTTTTGTGTTGTTTTGTTTTTCTTTAGTTTTGTTTTAGTTTCGCAGTATGTGCGAGCTTACAGGCGTACGTTATTGCCGCAACTTGTGACGTTATTTAGCATTGTGTAGGTGTGTGTGGAGGGGGGTGGGTGGGGGTGGGGGAGGGAGATGAGTGTTCGCGCGCTTGCGTTCGTGTGTGCATACGTGTGTTCGTGTGTGCGCGGGCGCGCGGTGTGTGTGTGTGTGTGTGTGTGTGTGCTCGCACGCACGCTTGTGCACGTGTGTGCGTGCGTGCGTGCGTGTGTGTGTGTGTGTGTGTGTGTGTGTGTGTGTGTGTGTGTGTGTGTGTGTGTGTGTGTGTTTACGCTGATGAACATTGCCCCTATTCAGACGTGTTAGTCCAAAGGTTGGTGTTCATTTGATGCTCGACTCATCACCAACCGGCAGAGAAACCTACCAACCGGCAGAGAAACCTACCAACCGGCAGAGAAACCTACCCAACAAAGACGCAGAACGAGATCATTGGGTCGATTCAAGCTACAAAGAAATAATTATGTCGGGGATAGAATTGTATAGACACGGGGTAGTCAGGGCAGTTTCAGTCTCCTCAAGGAGGTGTCACCGCGTATGGAATAGTCCATATACGCTACACCACATCTGCTAAGTTTCTAGACCATTACAAAACAATGGTTAATGACTGGTGCATGTTGGTTTGAAATTGGATCGTTAAAATGAACATTTATTGGTTTGAATGGTGAAAATATTGATGTAACGTGTATTCAAGAAAAATTGAGCCTTCAATGCAAGGTGAAAAAAGGAAGAAAAAGAAAGCAAGAAAGAAAAAAAGCTTCTAGACTACACTGCGCATGACTTAAAGCTGATGGATAAATTGATTAATGACTACAATAAGAAAATTGCAGAAGAGGGTCTCATTCATACGACTTAGCAAATGTCTGATCTACGCGCTGGCCAGACCTTGGGGAAGATCTTTCTGTACAACCAAACCGTGCTTATAACTATGGCAGCAATGAGACCAGACGAGATCTGGGCGAGACTTTCCAAATATTTACAGACGATGATGCTGCATGACTATTGTCAGAAGTTTGCCACTGGAAGATGTCTGCAACACATGTTATGAATTACTAGAACATTAATGCGTGCTGGCCAGCCTCGACTTTCCATTCTGACGCTGACTGTTCTTCTGTGATGGTCACAACTAAAACCAAACAAGATGCAAAGCATATAAACGTACTCCCAGTTTATCTTGAATACAAGTACTTTCTGAGATATTCCATAAAGAAGAAAAACCGTTTTGGGCCATTATAGCCGTTAGTAACGGCTATATCCGTGCATCATCCGTGACCCATAATGAACATACCTACAAATTTTCAGAAAGATCCACCCAGATGTTTTGTCTGGAGCGAGAGGAACACATTTTGACCACGGACAGACACACAGACAGACACACACACAGACAGCATTTCTTCGTTCCCATTGTAAAGTACAAAAAAGGAAGAAAGAAAATTCTTTGATATTTGCACATACTTCTCACGCAAATATTAATGAATGGTTCGCTTAAATTGGCGTTTGATATGAAAGTATCCGCCGTTTGGAAGTCTTTGTTGGGCTTACTGAACAATAGCCATTTTGCTCAGGAAAATGTTTACGGGGTGCATTTTTTTTTCTTTTTGTTACAATTACGAGCATAGCGTTTCGCATGCTGTTGCTGATAATAATTTCTTTTCTTCTTATTATTCATTGCTTCCTTTCTATTCATTTTTCCTTCCTTTCTGTCTTTGCTTTCTGATTCTTTATTTTTCTTTCTCTTTCTTTCTTCCTTTCTTTCCCATTTCCATCCCTTAGTTTCCTCTCCTTTCTTTCTTTCCTTTCTTGTCTTTTCCTTCTTCCTTGCTTTTCTACTTTTTTTTTTCTTTCTTCCTTTCTTTCTTTCTTTCCTCTCCGTCGCTCTTTCTTTCCTTCCTTTATTTCTTCCCTTTTACTCCTCTCGTTCTCTCTTCCTTCCTTTCGTCTGGGAACAACATGAGGGTGAACAGCGGGATCCCATGACGAAGATGCTGGAAACGTTTTCTGCTAAGATTCGCTTTGCTCTTTCGTTGACATTCTAAATGCGCGCTGTGGTGGTGGGTGGTGGGTGGGTTATAGGTGTGTGTGTGCGCGCGCGCGCGCGCGCGCGCGCGTGTGTGTGTGTGTGTGTGGGTGGATGGATGGGTGGGTGGGTGGGTGGGTGGGGGTTATAGGTGTGTGCGTGCGTGTGTGTGTGTGTGTGTGTGTGTGTGTGTGTGTGTGTGTGTGTGTGTGTGTGTGTGTGTGTATAGGTGTGTGTCTGTGTTTATGTGTGTGTGTGTATGTGTGTGTGTATTTGTGTGTGTGTGTGTGTGTGTGTGTGGGGTGTGTGTGTGTGTGTGTGTGTGTGTGTGTGTGTGTGAAAGAGAAAGACAGACAGACAGACATAGACAGACAGAGACAGACAGACAGACAGACATATAGAAAGACAGACAGACAGACAGATAGAAAGACAGACAGACAGAGAGAACTCTAGACACGACAGCGTATCATTTTCGGTGCTGTGTCTTTCCAGTCTTCTTGTCTCTTTCTCTGTCTTTCCGGTCTTCCTGTCTGTTGGTCTGTCTTTCAGGCTTTTCCTGTCCCTCTGTCCTGTCTTTATGTCTTTCTAGTCTTCCTGGGGTTTTTTTTTGTAGATCTTTCCATCCTTCCTCCATTTCTGTCTTCCCAGTCTTCCTCTCGTTCTGTCTGTCTTTCCAGTCTTTCTCTCTCTCTTTCTCTTTTTTCCCCAATCTTTCTGTCTGTTTTCTGCCTTTCCCGTCTTACTGTCTCTGTTGTCCGAGGCTCCTGTCTTTCTGATCTTTGTCGTTGTTATCTTTTTCTTTCATGTCTGTTTGTTTTTCTCTAATCTTTCTGCCTGCCCTCTCTCATTCCTGTCTTTTTGCTATCTGTCTTTCTTGACTTTCTCTCTCCAGTCTATCTTTCTCTCTGTTTCTCCCATCTATTTTTTTTTTCTATCGTGTTTCGTCTCCTTTTTAGATTTTCTGTCCGTCTCTCTTCTCTGTGTCTTTCTGTCTTCGTGTTTGTCTTGCCCGTCTCTTTGTCTACTGTCTTTCTTTCCCGTTCTTCGGTCTGCTGTCTGTCTCTCCTGTCTCTCTGTTTGTTTGTTGTTGTGTGTGTGTGTGTGTGTGTGTGTGTGTGTGTGTGTGTGTGTGTGTGTGTGTGTGTGTGTGTGTGTGTGTGTATTTATAGGTGTGTGTGTGTGTGTGTGTGTGTGTGTGTGTGTGTGTGTGTGTGTGTGTGTGTGTGTGTGTTTGTCTTTCTGTCTGTTCTCTTTCTCTTCTGACCACAGTCTGTTTCCAAAGTCTCTCTGTCTCTGTCTGTTGCCTATCTTTCCTTACAGTCTGTCTGTTGTCTGTCGTATCTTTTCTGTCAGTCTGCTGTGTGTCTCACCCGTCCTTCTGCCTGTCTGTCTTTCTGTCTACTGTTTGTCTTTTCTTTCTGTCTGTCTGCTCTCTGTCTTTCGGTGTGCTCTCTGGTTTTCCTTTCTGTCTGTCTGTGGCCTGTCGCATCCGTCTGTCTGTTTTGTCTGTATTTTTTTGTCTGCTGCCTGTTTTTCCTTTCTGTCCGTCTCCTTTTTTTTTGTCTGACCTGTCTTTCCCTCCGTTGTCTGTTTTTCCTATCTTTCCAGCTGATGTCTGTCTGTCCTGCCTTGACTGTCCGCTGTTTTTTCCTGTCTGTCTCATCTGTCGTCCATCTTCCCCTCCTATCTGCTGTCTGTCTTTGTTGTCTTCGTGTCTGTCTTTTCCGTCTTTCTGTCGCCTGTCTGTCTTCTTTGTCTTTCTCTCTCCCACGTACGTGTGTGTGTGTGTGTGTGTGTGTGTGTGTGTGTGTGTGTGTGTGTGTGTGTGTGTGTGTGTGTGTGTGTGTGAAGTCAAGTCAAGTCAAAATTTTATTTCCAGATGGAACATTGAATAAGCAGAGAAACTGCTTTTTTACATCAAGCCATCATAACAAAACAAAGAAACTTGAATGATAAAATAATGAAAACGAAGAAATACAAAGAGGGAAAATCAGCGGAAAAGGGCGAGGGAGGTGGTGGGGGTGAAATCTGAGGGGGATGAGGAGGGGAGAGGAAATAGGAGGAGGGAGGGGGTAGGATGGAGGCGTGGGGGTGGAGGGAGAGGGAGTACAAAAAAGAATTCAAGCCTATTATAGTTATCATATCAAGCAAGTAACAAGAGAGAGAGAGAGAGAGAGAGAGAGAGAGAGAGAGAGAGAGAGAAGTTACGTTATGTACAATATCAATACATTGTCTACAAAGCATACACACGCATAAACAGACATGTACATAGGCATAGACATATACACAAGGATACATCATGTAAAATCACTGAAGAGTTATTTCAAGGGAATTTGAGAAAAAATTGATTGCTAAATATCCATAAGATGCTTTTTCAGATTTTTCTTAAACTGATTTTTGTTCTTTATGTTTTTCAAAGTGATTGGTAGCTTGTTCCATATATTTCCACCGGAGTACAAAAGACTAGATTTATAAAGATTTCTTGGTCTAGGAAAGGATAATAAATGACTATGTCTATAAGTGTTAGTTGTAAATGAATCTCTTATCTTTTTAGGAGCATATCCGTTTGTAACATTATGCATGCATACTGCCTTATTGAACAAAAGTCTGTTGTAGAAGGTTAACATATTAAGTTGTTTATAGTCCTCCTTTGAAAGGGTGCTTGATTTTAGTAATACTAATTTTAATGCTCTTTTATACATTCGATGAATAATTTTCAAGTTGGTTTCACTGCAGTTATCCCATAGGGTTGATGCATAATCAATAATCGATAGAATATGAGCACAGAAAAAGAGCTTTCGAGAATGGGTGTCCAGGAAGTTCTTAATCTTCGCTAATTGAAGTAATTTTTTTGAGAGACGTTTCCCCATTGACGTTATGTGGTCGGTCCATGTTAAATCTTTATCTATTGTTACTCCTAGTATTTTATGTGAGTCGACTTCTTCTATTTTTTGGTCATATATAAACAATGGTAGAAATTTTGACTTCATCTTTTGTCTTTTTTGTCGGGCACATACAAACATGCACTTGGTTTTGCTTGCATTTAAGGACATATGGTTCAACTGAGTCCATTCGATAAGTTTTTTAACATCATTTTGGAGTTTACTAGCTAATCTATATGGATCTGAATCACTGGAATGAAGAGATGTATCATCAGCAAACATTTCGCATTTACTTTCAAGAAAATAAGGTAAATCATTGACGTAGACAGTAAACAGTAGGGGGCCCAATACAGAGCCTTGTGGTACTCCATATTTGATAGACATGAAATTTGACGTTTTATTGTTGACTGTTACTGATTGTTTCCTATTACATAGGAATGAGGACATGAGATTTATTAATTCTGGAGTTAATTTGTAGAGTTCCAGTTTACGCAACAGGAGAGAATGATTTATTACATCAAAAGCTTTCTCAAAGTCTATAAAAAGAATACCAGTAAATTTATTTTCATTTATACTACATAAGAGGCTATCAATAAGCTGTACAAGGGTTGTATGGCAGGAATGATTTTTACGGAAACCAGACTGATCGTCGTGGAGTAAATTGTTTTTAGTAAGGTAAGAATATAGTAAATTTTGCAAGTGTTTTTCAATAGGTTTAGATAAAGCAGATAAAATAGAAATTGGTCTATAGTTTGATGGAATTGACATATCGCCAGATTTATAAAGTGGAATTACTTTAGCTTCCTTAAATTTCAAGGGAAAGGTTTGTTTCTCTATGCATAAATTGTACAAATACGTTAGAGTATCAGTAATTATTGGACACGAAATCTTTAGTATTTTTGCATCTAAACCATCTAAATCACGTGTACCTGATTGTTTTAAGGATGAAATACTTTTACTAACGTCCATAACAGTCATTGGTTGGAGGGTACAGGAAAAACTAATATCTTTTAAATCAAGGTAGTGTTTTAAATGCTCAAGGTCATTTTCACTGGACCTATCATATGATATAATTTTTTCTTTGATACTGGCAAAATGGTTGTTTAATTGATCTGCAGTTACATCTGTGATAATTTCCTGATTTCTTGAGACTTGTTTATTATTCAACATGTTAATGGCTTTCCAAATCTGACGTGAATCCTTTGTAGAAATTAACATCTTTTGAAAGTAATTACGCTTAGATTTACGTTTCATTGAGTTTACCTTATTTCTTTGTTTACGGAATTCTTTATTTGTTCCGGAATTGCTTAACTGATTTCTTATGTTAATTTCGATATCTATTTCTTTTGTTATCCACGGTGGTTTTGCTTCTTGTCTGACTCTTTTTTTGATGAATGGAGCATGTTTGTTATACACAGAAATAAATGTGTTAATCCAAAATTCAGTTGCTTCATCAGGATCTCTTATTTGGTATATATATTCCAATTGTGCTGTGGCAAGGTCTGAAAGGAAATCTTCTTCCTTGAAGTTTCTGAAGCTCCTATAATATATAATCTTGTGCCCTACTTTTGGAATTTTTATACGGTTTTTGAACCACGTCAGACAAACGGGATTATGATCGCTACATCCACATGGCGGAGAGCATACTTCAATGATGGACTGTTTTGTGTTTGTATAAATGTGATCTATTAAGGTACTTGACTGTTCAGTTTTACGGGTTGGTATGTCAATAAGTTGTTCAAGACCGTGTAAGGTGTAGTTTTGATGCCACTTGGGTTTAGGTTTCATTAAATATATATTAAAGTCTCCAAAAATAATAGTTTCAAAGCTTAGCATTGTTACTTCATCCATGAGAACATGAAATTTATCTTGCCAGTCCAAAGTTTCAGATGGATTTCTGTATAAAAATCCTATAATAAGTGGTTTATTGTTTTTCATACTGATTTCAATCCATACAGATTCAATCCCATAGTTTTCAAGGCTGTTTAGTTTTTTACAGTTTAATGAAGATGCTAGGTACAAAAGTAGGCCTGTACTTTTAGGTTTACACGGATCAAGTCTAATTATTTCATATCCCGGTATGCTCATATCAGCATCTGTTATTTCTGAGGACAAACGGGATTCCGCAAAACAAAATAAATGAAAGCTGTTACCACTGTTATGGAGAATAGTTGCGACATCGTCTTTTTTATTTCTTGAGTTGTTGATATTCAAATAGCCTATTCGGAGTCCCTGTTTAGTAGGCCATGTGTCCAAAGTTAAAGACATGTTGCAGTTAGTTGTGGACTTAGTGAAGAACAGTTTTCTTAAATTTTAAATATATATAACAAAAAGTGAAATGGAATTTTTAAGAATATATATAATATATATATATATATATATATATATATATATATATATATACATATACATATGTATGCATACATACATATACATACATATATATACACACATATATATCACACATACACACACTCGCTTGAGCCCTGAGCAAAGATACCGAGGCCTCGAGCAAGTCTTATAGTCAGTCTAAGCAAAATTAAACAATATGCAAAGAAAAGACTAATATAATTTAAATTAATCACAATCGAAAAGCGAAAATAAGCGAAAATCACAATCAAGCGAAAATCACAATCAAAGTGCGAATAGGCAATATTTCTATATATAAACGTTTGAACACAGAAACGTGTTCGTTCTTAGAAAGCAAGAAAATATAATGTTTGTGTATTCTCAACACATATAACAAATACCCACATGACACCATTCGCTGCAGCAGTGGCCTGAAACAACTGTCTACAACAAATACAAATAATCTTCTTTCAGTTAGTGACTTCCACCACAGTCCAGCGAGATGCAACACTTTCACAAGCACCAACTCCATACTATCTTTTCCTTTTCTCACATACATATATACATATACATGCATACATACGCATGTATATACACACACATATACATACACATACACACACACACACACATATAATATATATATATATATACATATATACATATATATATATATATATATATATATATATATACATATATATACACACATACACACACATATATACACACATATATAATCATGATGAAACATAAACACACATGCACACGCGCGCGCTCGCACACACACACACACACACACACACACACACACACACACACACACACACACACACACA
>CM065747.1:11799764-11807264 GCA_033310375.1 Conus canariensis | reverse complement strand
ACTTAGCATCTATAGGAAGAACGAGCATGTGAAATGATTACACGCCCATAACTCCCGACGAATGTTGCTTACGACAACGCCATAGAGCAGAAGTGCCTACACAAAACAAACAAGGATACATCCCCAACATCATGGGAGGAAGAGTTACCCTTTTTGTTCGTTGAACAATTAAACAGTGGGGGAAAACAAGTGCAGGTCAGCAGTTCTTTCATCATTTCACCTGGCAAAGATTTGAAATCAAATTAAAAAATGATCTCGTTGCAAAGTGAGACGACTGCAGGCGGAAATCTAAACAAATCTTAAATAAATGTTAGCGAACCGCCCAGAGAAACGTGGACAAACGAGTCACAAGACAATAATTCGATAACACAAATTAAAAAAGAAAATTGAAGATGAAAAAGGGAAAATATACAGTATGAAAACCTTTCACTAGCTGCATGAGGGAACCATCGTAATCCCTCTCGAAGGCAGATCTATATGTATTGCCTGCTCCTAGGCCTTTCGTCCGCTGGATCGGACTCATCAGGGGGACGCGGCTGATTGTGTCGTTGCTTACTATTTACTATTATTTTTTCGTTGCCTCATTAATTTTAAGATTCACTTTCATTTATAACAATGCCACCGTGCAGCGTATCGACGGACAGTATCCATTTTTTTTTTTTTTTTTTTTTGCATCAGTGTATTATAAATGCACAAGTTGAATTCACGCTCAAATACCGCTTACGATAAGCATCGCCTTGTTGAAAAAAGAAAAAAAAACAACAACAAGCATAAGACTCGGCCTTAAAATGGACACGTGAAAACATTGACGGGGAGTTATCTAACGTAACACAGCACTTATCGACAACAGCATCAGTCCCTTCATGCGTAGGTTTCTTTGTACTGTTGTTCTGAGGAATATACCGAGATGCAGTGCCAAAAATAGTATGGTAGCTAACGTTACACAATTCTCTCCCTTCATGAAAATATGATAGCTAAACATCATGCATTCTCTCCCTATATATATATGGTAGCTAGACATCATTCATTCTCTCCCTTCATAAAAGATATGGTAGCTAAACATCATTCTCTCCCTTCATAAAAATATGGTAACTAAACATTCTCTCATTCTCTCCCTTCATTCTTCCCCTTCATTTGGTGGTGAGAACACCACAGAAATACGGACTGTGGTGTGTCTCTATTTGACGCCAAGAGCACAGACACAATCAGCCGTGTCTCCCTGATGAGTCCTATCCAGCGGACGAAAGGCCTAGGAGCAGGCAATACATATAGATCTGCCTTCAGGAGGGATTATGATGGTTCTCTCATGCAGCTAGTGAAGGGTTTTCATATTCATAATATATTTTCCCATTTTCTTCATCTTCAGCCCCCCAACCCCCTCCCCCCATTTTTTTTTTTTAAATTTCAAATCTTTGCCAAGTCATTACTATAATGACGGAAGAATTGCTAACCTGCACTTGTTTTCCCCCACTTCTTAATTGTTCAACATTATATATATATGTGTGTGTGTGTTATATATATATATATATATATATATATATATTATATATATAAGAGAGAGAGAGAGAGAGAGAGAGAGAGAGAGAGAGAGAACTGAAATTTAAAAAAAAAAGCTATGCTAAAGGAAACAGACTGCTCTACAGATGACCGCAGCAAGATTGTGAATAATCCAGTTTTAGAAAGGAACTAGTTATAATCGTAAGTCCATGATCTCGTTTCGTGAACTAAATGGTTCGTTTACGGAAGAGATGACTCCACACCGACAACACGGCGCAGTGTGGTAGTCCCTACATGGATTTACTCACTTGCAGCTGAAGTCGCCGTAGAGAACTTATACTGAGAGCGGTAAGACGATCTGTAAGATGATACAACATCTGCCACGGGACAGGCCCTAAGGCTGTGAAGAAGAGGAAGAGGAGGAGGTGGAGGAGGACAAGAGGAAGAAGAAGAAGAAAACTGATTGATTGAATCTTTAATGGGTAAAGAATTAGGCACATGAAAGGCCTTTTTACAATTCTGCCCACTAATAAACAAACAGTGGAAGGTTAAAAGAAATTAAATATTACAACATGAAACAATAATCGATCAGTAATAATTCGATAACACAACTAACAACGTATTCTTACATAGAGAGAGAGAGAGAGAGAGAGAGAGAGAGAGAGAGAGAGACGCACGCACGCACGTACGCACGCACTCACGCATGCACGCACGCACGCACACAGAGGCATATTTGCAGACGTGTATGCGTGCTCGTTCACATACAAACAGACACACAAAGACAACACAGACACACAAAGCACAACACACACACACACACACACACACACACACACACACACACACACACACACACATGCGCGCGCGCATGTTCATGCATGCGCATGTGTATACACACAACACACCCACACGCGTGTAAACACGCGCAACACACAAACACACACACACACACACACACACACACACACACACACACACACACACACACACACAAGCGCTCGCACACACGCTCTTCAAAACACAAATGTATAATAAATTAAAGCATACATAGGTACTGTAACGTAGGTGGCCTACATTCTCACACATGAGCATATGCATGTGAAATTACGCGAACGAATAATCTAGTACATTAAGTGTTATTTCTAGAACCATACATCTATATCATCAGCCATTCGGTCACTGATCACTTTTCACACTTTTTTTTCATAGGCAGAAGTTTTGTGAGAGTTCAGTTTGTAGCCTTTTTTTTGTGTGTGTGTTTTGTTTTGTTTTGTTTTTGCGTTGCACGAGGTCAGTTGTTTATGTCGAGGAGGAATGTTTGAATTTTAGTCTTGAAATCTAACAATGACGGAATCTGACGATATAATGCAGGAAGATTGTTCTATTCTTTACTGCAACTGAAATTGATTAAATAAAATTAAAAGACAAACTCATTTTAAACAACTCTATGTTAGGTTTAGGAACAATAGCTCTAGCAGACTGATGTAGGTGCTGGAAACAAAACACTGACTTAAGATGTTGTGTGCAGGCCTTGTAGAAAACTTTATGCATAAGGATTGATGTATTAAATCCAGATATGCATGAAGGGGCAGGATTTCGTGCTGTTTACGTGTATTGTGCTCAGATGTAGGCCTACCTGCAGATTTGACGTCGTTTATCAGCTTAATGGAACGTTTCTGTAAGGAACAAAGTGGGTTAATGGAACGTTTCTGTAAGGAACAAAGTGGCTTTAGGGTAGAAGCAGCACAATTTCCCCAGATAACAGAGCAGTAGCCAAGACGACCCTGAATAAAAGCAAAGTAAAACACCCGTCTTGAATGGGCATCAAGAAAGTGTCAATCTGTGACAACTGGAACACACCGGAATAAACCTGTCTTATAAGGCTACGAACATGTTCCTGCCACGATAGGTTTTGATCAGTAATGACTCCTAGCAATTTGTGCTTAGCCACTTGTTTAATAACAGCATCTTTATAGTTTATCAATTAGTGTGGTTTCTCGCATGTTCAATCTTTTTCTGACGAGTAGAAATTAACATGGATTCAGTGTTATCAGGACGGACAATCATATCATTATCATCACATCAGTGTTCAACAGATTTCAAACTGATATCTGAATAATGAGTTATTTTGTTAATGATATGACTAGCATACTGTGTTGATGTATCATCAGCAAATAAATCACATACTGCATGTTGAATGGATAAAGGTAGGTCATTGATAGACAAGGAAAACAGAAGTGGGTCTAGTCTCGACCCCTGTGGTACCCCACGTGGAATCACTCTTACAGAAGAAACCAAACCATGTGAATACACACTCTGAGTACTATTTTGTGAATGCGATTTGAAGAATAATGCACAGGTTTCGTCAATTGAGGGGAAAATTTTAAGACAGATTTTTGGGCTAATGCCATCGAGGCCACATGAATTTTTGCTTTTTAGGGATGTTAAGTAAAGCTTCACTTCATGAACAGACATAAAAGGAATAGATAGTTTTGTTTTTACATCTTTATTTCGACAAGAGTTTGCAAGAAGATCAAATGTAGAAGACGTAGATTTGTTGTTTTTCATGATCAGTCTATTTCCTATATTAACAAAATGATCATTTCATGTATCAGTTGGAATGAGACATTTTTTTTTTAGGTGCATGGTTTAGTGAGCTGATGAACTGCAGTCCAGAGAGAAGCTGCATAAGTTTTGTTCTGAACTAAATTTCGACAGAAAATGCGTTTAGATTTTCTGATCAAATACTTAACCGCATTGCGTTTTTTTTTTTTTGTTGTTTTGTTTTTTAAATATTCTTCAAACCAAACCACTTTTATTTAACTAGTCTCTTTCGTCCATTGTTTGAAGAATATCCTTCATAAGCCATCCCGGAAGAATTTTCAGTTTAACGCGTTTCTTAATCAACTGAATACGTTTATCAACAACTTTTAAGAAGGTTGAAATCCCAAAGGAAAGTACATTTTCTGGATCAGTAAAACTATAGATGTTTTCGAAGAGTGCGGGATGAAGGAGTCTGATTGAAATGCACGCCGATTAAACTTCTTGAATGACCAGAATGTTACTAGAACATGAGATGCCCTAGGTATTCTAAAGCCGTTTTGCCCCATGAAGTACAGACGCACAGTGGTCAGAAACACCAACAGGTGGCACGCAAATTTCTTTTAGTGATGTAATATTGGATGAATAAATGTGATCAATCGAAGTGCTAGATTTAGATGTAACTCTGGTGGGAAGACTTACACACCGACAGAGATTGTTGGAAGTGAGAATAGTGTGTCACCGTGTGTGCGACTGAAATAGGTCCATATAAAATTCTCCTAATAAAAGTTTTTTTGTTTTTTTTTTGAAAGCCAGATTGTATAGAAGAAGAAGAAGAAGAAGAAGAAGAAGAAGTAGAAGAACAAGAACAAGAAGAACAAAAACAAGAACAAGAAGAACAAGAATTAGAAGAAACTTAATACACATAGAACAAGACGAGTGTGTGTGTTAAGGGGGGGTGGGGGTGACGGGGGAAGGCACGGAGAGGGGGAGGGGGGGGGGAGAAAAACGATATTATTCTAGAGTGCAGATTTCAGAGAATCTGAGACGGTTGTGACTGGGAAATCGCGTCTTTGTCTTTCGTCCTTCTTCATTCAACATTCTCTCTCTCTCTCTCTCTCCTCTCTCACTCCTCTCTCTCTCTGTCTCTCTCTCTCTCTCTCTCTCTCTTTCACTCTACTACTCACTCACTCACTCATCGTCACTTCTCATCTCTCTCTCTCTCTCTCGAACATGAACATACCGTGTGTGTGTATGTGTGTGTGTGCTCTGTGTGTGTGTGTGGTGTGTGGTGTGTGTGTGTGTGTGTGTGTTCAAGAGAGAGAGGGGGGGGGGAGAAACAGACAGACAGACAGGCGGACGGACAGACAGACAAAGAGACAGCTAGACAGACAAAAAACAAATCGGCAGACAGACTGAAGGACACACGCGTGCTCTCTCTCTCTCTCTCTCTCTCTCTCTCCTCTCTCTCTCTCTCATACACACACACACGCGCGCGTGCACACAGGGGGAGAAACAGTGAAAGAGAGAGAGAATGAGAGAGAGAGGTACACAGAAAGACAGAAACAAAGAGATAGAGGGAAAGACAAAGAGACGGAGACAGAGAGACAGAGAGAGAGAGAGAGAGAGAGAGAGAGAGAGAGAGAGAGAGAGAGACCGACAGACAGACGCACAGACAGACAGACAGACGCACAGAGGGACAGGGAGACAGAGAGACAGAGAGAGAGAGAGAAGTGGGAGGGGGGAGGGAGAGGGAGAGAGAGAGAGAAGGAGAGAGAGAGACTGAAAGAGATAGACGGACAGACAGACAGACAGACACACGATGAATATGCCCCAGTAACGACGTAGTCAACGTAAAACATGAGGATGAAAAGACATTAAATAAACCACTGAACTGAACTGAACTGTGAAACATGGGGCTGCCAGTGTCCAGCTGTTGCTTTCAGATCCAAAGAGACAAGAGCTCCACACATCCATAACAAGCACAACCAAGTGTGAATACACACAGCCAACTGGTAGATTATGACCAAGTTCTCACTACATAGCCTCCCAAATCGACCTATTCTTTCGCCACCTGTAGCGCCACTGGCCACACTCCACAATTAGGATTTTTGCACCGAGTCCACTTTACAATCCACCTAAGCGTTTTGAAGCGCTGCGCATAAGCTGAGCGATAGACTCACATCAGACTGATAACAGATCAAATGAACAGCGTTCCCCTCCTCTCTCCCCCCCCCCCTCCCTACCAATCACTTCATTTGTTTTTAGGGAATTCTACCGATGACATCATTAACAATCTAGCCATACAGGAGCTACCCCTCTCTGACCGTTACATATCAGTCCTTCGCACTCACCCGAGACCCCATCTTGACCCCTTGACCGCGGTCTCCCCAAACAGCCCCACTCCTTTCATTGGAATGGGTCAGCTTGGAACCACGTGGCATACATGTGCATTGAAAGAAAAGGAGAATCAAATTTCAAACACAAGAAAAATCTTCAAAACAATCTCATTGTGTTTGTTGTCGTTCTATGCTCAACTCCTCAAAACAAGGCTTCGGCGCATTAGTTCTAGGTGTACAGACACTTTCGCCTCTTGTACCATCGCCGCTGTCTGTCTGTCTCTCTGTCTCTGTCAGACCGTCTGTTTGTCTGTCTGTCTCTTTGTGGACTTTTGCCGCCGGTATCTTTGCCATGCAGAAGGGGAGCAGTTTCCACTATGACCGCATATCTTCAGAAGTGGAATTTTGTGGCGACCTATCATGCGGATTGGGGGTGGTGTCAGCCTCATGAATTTTCCGGTGTCCCGAGTGACGTTTGCGTCCACAAGCAAAGGAGGGTAAACCCTGATTTTATATGACCACCCTTGCGCCGGGGCTATACAGCGTAAAGGCGCGTCCCCTGGTTGGTGGTCTGGGTAATACAGCAGAAGGGACCGCGAACCAACATAGCCCACGAGAAGGAAAACTTGGAGTCCAAAACCACACTGTCTGGTGCACGTTAACCCCATACTAACAGGGTAACCAGACAACCATGAGCTGCCCTGAAGTCGGAATGTGTCGGCTGAGGCCAGCGGGCAGACCTCCTGCAGAGTCACAAGCCACAGGAGAAGACCAGACACTCCGCATCTCATCCAAGATGGCCCATGCAGACTGATATTCGACGGTATGGTGCTCGTCCCGTGGTTCTCCAGGCGGTGACAGCGCCGGGCCTCCAGCCTCAAAGGGGCCCAGCCATAGCGACTGCAGGAGGTGGCCCAGTCCAGTTGAGGTCCAGGAAAAGCTATGGGGACCGGCGGGATCTCTGCGGCGGACTGTGGACTTCGCCGTACTAACCGGATTGAGGATCTAGCATGGCCGGGAACGCGAAAGAAAAGAAAGAAATATGACCACGTTTTACCCATCGAGCCGCCAGTTCCCATGGCGCAAGAACTACGCGCGAGTTGAGGAAGCCCATGTCCATGCG
>CM065747.1:11772264-11787264 GCA_033310375.1 Conus canariensis | reverse complement strand
CACAAGAGAGGGGAGAGAGACAGAGAGAGAGAGAGAGAGAGAGAGAGAGAGAGAGAGAGAGAGAACACTGAACACTGAACACTGAACATGTTTAATGTCATTAGCTTTACAGCCTTTGTGACATGGGGGGTACAACACAAATTATCATATCAAAAACGAAAGTAACAAACATAAAATAAACATCAATCAATTGAAAACCTGAACTACAAGCAAAATAGGCGAGTATCTCGACCATCCAATTTGATATTATTCATAAAAGAAAATATGTAAATACCATAACCAAAAATATTATACTACTTCCTGTAGCATTCATTTTTCATTCGAACGTCTTTAATTCTAGTTGACGATAGCCCCTGATCGTATTTTTAATGCCTCTGCGATATATCTTGCAAGTGATTTCACTGAATTATCATCATAATTCAATTTTAAAACTCCAAATGTGTCCTGATTTATGGCAACATTCTTTTGAAAAATGACACACTTATCACGTACAGCACTGTAATTTTGACAATGAAACAAAAAATGCGACTCATCCTCCCTAAGGAAGCCACACAATGGACAAGGTGACGCTGTAGATGACTCAATATAGAACCATCTTTTATGGGAGTTTAGACCAAGAGTCCTTGTTCTAAGTCTGGAGAGACAAATTTTATGCCATCTGTTCGTTACTACTGAGATATACTTTTCTGTTTCAAATATACTTTTAAAGCCATAGAACCAGTTATATTTATCCGTGTTTTCCATTTTAGAATGCCAGTTTTGTTTATATGAAGCTATCATCCTGTCTTTGAATTCCAGAATAAAACCATCCTCATAACCCACTCCCTGGCATATCCATACAATCCCAAATCCGTGAGTTGTCAAAATCTTCTTAACAAAAAATACCCAATTTTCTTTCCCCCGATCATGCTCATTCAGTAACATTTCATAAGCCTGTTTACAAAGTCTTGAGGCAGGAAGCCTCAACAGTTTTAGCCAGTATTTTATACATTTTATATTTGACCTAGTAGAAAGAAACTCGTGGAGAGCGTGGCAGCAGAGAGTCCTCAGAAGAGAAGCCCCCTTCAAGCAAGTGTTTCGGCCCTTATCTCCTGACACTCTAGGGGGGTTGGGCCACACCCGGTTCATGACTCCGGATGTCCCTCTGCTGCCCCCCCCCCCTTTTTTTTTTTTCCCATCTTGGGACGAGCCATGGCTGGGATTCGAACCCATGACCCTCTGGACATGCTCATTTTCCACTTAATGACTCGCGCTTTAACCACTGAGCCACAGGGACACCTGATATTTGTAGGGAAATTAAGCCTTATGAAGTTCACTTTTGTTCCTCCTTGACCAGATCCAGCTTGAACACCCCTCTGCCGCTTCTGCCATTGCTTTCAGGGCTCTGGTTTTTTCCTTCCCTGCAACTGAGAGCTGTTTCATGAGGCTGTATGCAGACGTTCCTACAAACCCCCTAGCTCCTATTTCTGCAGTGAGGACTTTGACCTGATAGCCTTCTCTCCTCAGGCTGTTTGCCAGATCAGCATACTTTTCAGTCTTGTAGATTTGAGCTGCCTCCATTCTGTTCTCATATGGCACCGTGAGCTCGATCATGATCAGCTGCTTGGTTGACTTAGAGTGGACTACTATGTCTGGTCTCATGCCACTCTTGCTGATGATCTCTGGGTGATTCTTCCATTCTGGGAGGTCTGCAGTGCACTCCCAGTCATCTGCCCCGTCCAGCAGACTCTGCCTGCATGTTTCGAGTGGCACTGTTGTTCTTGGCCATGATTTGCTGCCTCCTGCCGTGAAGAATGTTGCGGGTGCTTTTGGAGTCCTGATTTTCCCTTTTGTGGTGTTGGTACTAGCCCAGACTACTTGTACAATCTCTTTGAGCACTTGCTTGTGCCTCCATGTGTACCTTCCTTGAGCCAGGGCTACTTTACATGAGCTTAGGACATGCTCCACTGTTTGTTTTTCATGGCAGAGGGGGCATGCAGGATCGTCTGTTTTCCCCCACTTCACCAGGTTTGCATTTGAGGGCAGAAGGTCATATGCAGATCTGAGAATGAAGCTGATCCTGAGAGGGGCCATGCGCCAAATGTCATTCCAAGTGAGACTTCTTTGGAGTGCATTCTCCCACGTTGTCCATTGCCCTTGCTGGCTCTGCTGGACTGCTTTTTGGAGTCTTTTTTGGTCTTCTTCTTTTCTCATGTCCTGAATCATCATGTCTCTTTTGGCTTTTCCTTTGGCCTTTGACCACCATTCAGTTTTGGTCACTCCCAGTCCTTGTCTGTTGGTCTGTGTGTGTCCTGTTATTTCTCTGATCTTGAGACTTTCTTTTGCAGAATCCATCGCCTCTTGAACTTTCCATTTTCTGCCTGTGTTCAGCTGGGGCTTGATTGCTTCTACCACCTTGTCTCCTGAGTCCTCCAGCATGCTTTGAAGTCTGATCTTCCCTTCTTTGTATTCCTCCAGGATGGATTTCAGTGGTAGTTTCAGCTTTGCTTGGCGACAGTACAGCGCTATGTCAGTCAGACAGGGTGGGACACCGAGCCATTTCCTTGTGAACTTGTTGATTTTGGCTTCCATTGCCTCCACTATGCTGGTGCAGATGTCGTATATCATCAGAGGCCACAGGAGCTTTGGTATCAGCATGAACTGCGGACACCAGACCTTGTATTTTCCAGGGAGCCCACACTGGTCAATGGTCTCCAAGCCTTCTTCCGCCATCTGCTTGGTTTCTTTTGCTCTTTGTGTGTCTTTCAGCGTATCATCATACCATCTTCCAAGGCTCTTGACTGGTTCTTCTGTGACTGTTGGAATGGCCTGGTTGGCAACACTGAAGACCACAGATTCGGCCACTTTTCCTTTCCTCAGTGAGAAACTCCGTGATTTCTTTGGATTGAACTTCATTCTGGATGAGGCAACTATGTCGTCCAGCCTCTCCAGCACATGACGTGTCTCATCTTCTCTGGATGAAATCACTGTAGTGTCATCCATGAAGGCCTTGAGAGGAGGCATCTTGTATCCATCGCCAAGGTCTGTTTGTCTCGCGTTGTTTGTTGCTGCTTTCAAGATGAGTTCCATTGCCAGCACGAACAGTATTGGGGAAATTGCACAGCCCATTGCAATGCCCACTTCCAAGTTGATCCAGTCTGTTGTGTACTCCTTGGTAGAGAACCGCATTGATAAGCCATTGAAGTACTTCTTGAGCATGTCGCAGATGTTCTTTGGCACATGGTGCATCTCAAGAGCCAACTGTATCATCTCATGGGGCCCAGATCCATATGCGTTTGCCAGATCAAGCCACACTACGTCCAGGTCTCTCTTTTCTGTTTTTGCTTTTTGGATTGCGTCCCAGGTCATTGTGGCGTGTTCTATACAGCCAGCCACGCCTGGGATGCCACCTTTCTGGACTGACACATCCAAGTACTTGTTTTCCATGAGGTACTTGGTCAACCTTGCTGCCATGACAGAGAAGAAGATTTTCCCTTCGACGTTCAGTAGTGATATTGGCCTGAACTGGCTGATGTCACTTGAGTTTTGCTCTTTGGGGATGTACACACCATCTGCCGTCACCCACTGGCCACAATAATCTAGTCTTGACAGAATGCAGGAAGACGCCAATGTCTTCGTGGCCTGTTCTGTAAGGAAAGGTCTGACAGAGCTGATGCGACGGAGTTCGAGAAAGGATGCTTGGCAGATGTTGAATATGTCGTGTTTCAGGGTGAGATCAGAGTCGAGATAAAAGCCAAGGTCGCGAACAAATGGCATAAATGCGATGTCAGTGGAACCTAGGACTATTGACAGATGAAGACGGGGGACCTGAGCTTGTGAGTGTTTTGTAAATCCGATAGCTTCTGTGTTATCATCATTGAATTTCAGCTTATTAGTAGACATCCACTGTTTGATATCAGAGACACAGCCTTGAAGAGTTTTGACAAAATTGTCATAGTTGTCTAGCGTGTCAGAATGTTCAAGTTGAGTGTCATCGGCGAACATTTCATGATGAACAGAATGGCTATTAATGATCTCAGTCAGGGGCGTTGCGTACATTATGAAAAGTACTGGACCCAACACAGACCCCTGTGGAACGCCAAAGTTTGATGACATTTTAGAAGACTGTTTCTCGTTAATAAGGACGAACTGCTGTCTGTTTGACAGATACGATCTAAATCAATTTAGTGCAATGTCACATATACTAAAGTTTGAGCTTAGACGTGAAAGGAGTAAATGTAATATACAGACAGGACTTGACTAGACCTACACTATCCTACTCAACATTTACTAAGGACCAAAAAAAAACAAAAAAAAAACGATGATGATGATGATGGTGGTCATCGAAAATAGTTATCACTTGCCATATCAATATTTCGCAGGAAAGTTCTCTCGTGCACTTGAAACTTCCATTCTACCTCTTACTTATAAAACAAATGAGTGACAACTCCTAAATGATTTCATTTTTATTCAGTGGGCCCACTTGGTCGAGTGTCTGTTTCAGGGTTTACAAGAACAAACCGTGCTCGATGTCCAATCTATTATCCCCGGATAACACTCACAGTCTGGTAGCACCATCTCACACAGTGGATGGACCTCGGGTTTGTCGTCTAATCCGGCACGTTCTGTTCCAGCTGTGGGGTGTCTTGGAGTTCCCTCTGGGACTGACTATTAAAGACGGATTAGAATATAATCATCTTCAGATTGTTTTAACAGTGTTCAGCTGAGTTTTTTTTTCATTTCTTCTTCTTCTCGTTTGCCCGGGTCTACAGACCCAGACCAGCTCTTAAGATGAATAGCGTCATTATTTTTTCCAGGTCATGATGGCTGCCATAGAGCTTCGTTGAAGAAACGTTTCTACTGACCACACATAAAGTGATGGATCTTCCTCAGGCTAACCTTCCTCAGGCTAATCCAAGTCACATGAATGTGCAGCCAGGTTAGGTTTGTCGTCAGGGAATGCCATGCTGAGCGCTGACTTTGTTTCGATTTTTGACCTAAAAACAAAAAAGATACTTACCCACGTGTATCTATTGTAATAAAATAATGTCACTTGGGTGTTGGATTTGTTTTATATCCGAGAGGTAAAAGTAGCATTTTTCATAAACACCGACAGAGAGCGTTCCAGTAGAGTGCTTATCGTCACGTGATGACAACTTTAGATAGCCAAAATGAAGGTTTCCAAAGAATACTGCTTCCAAAACCACATTACCTTTAACAAATATTACACAAAACACGCACAGAAATGAAAAAAAAATTCCGAGCAGGCCTAATTACCCCACAGCTGAGACATATACACAGTCATACAGAGCTGGTGAAAATAAACAAACACCAATATTAATATTTATCTAAGACTAGCGTAGCTTTTTGATCTTGAACATTGTCAAATATTTAATATGCGATGTTAGTTTTAGCACTAATTTGATCTCAAAGGCTAAATGGGAGGATCGCACTGAACTGGATTATCTAAAACATTAGAGTTTTACCACCCTTTTTTTAATACAGCTTCAGAGAACATCAAAGTATCTGAAGCTGCTCATTTAAAAAGCTAAAATATGGTAAATCTGTATCTAAAATCATCAAGCTTAAGCCATGTTCTGAGCGCAGATCTCCCTCAACTGAAGACTTCCGATAAAATTTCTGTAGGACAATCATGCTGATAACAAGTCGATTCAACATCTTAGAAAAAAACCAAAGTGATAAAAAAAGAAAACCCGTGAGGAGTGAGGTGAGGAGTGGTTATGATTACCAGAAGCACTATGTACAGGACGTCCACAGGTTAACAACAATGTGAAAAACAAAGCTGAATTTTTTCCTGGTTGTTCTTGGTGGCTGTTTTTCTCTTTGTATTATACTCGGGTAGACCTTCTGATCCAGCACCCAAGGCACAGAAGACCAGACACGTACGCGTTATACCCATCGTGGTCATGGATCAAACGAACACAAGATGATATGGCTCCCGTCCCACGGATCACCAGGCAGTGGCAGTAGGGGGGGGGGGGGGGGGGAGGGGGGGACCCTCTACTTCCGGAAAGACAACGCAACAGGAATCAAACGAATGGCAACATCAGAGGAAATCAATCAACCAACAAAGTCAGTCGGGAATTCCATCCGTTCCGTTAGTCTCCTTGCAAGAACTGAACAGCGCCATCAGGCAGCTAAAGAATTAGAAAGCTCCAGGAAAGGATGTCATAACAAATGAGATGATCAAACAACTTGGCAGTGACACCAAACAGAGGCTCCTGGACATTCATAACCAGTTTTGGAACAGTGGGACTTTCCCAGGAAAATGGAATGAAGCTATCGTGACATCGATACTGAGGACAGAAAAAGATAGGTACAACAAGAACAGTTACTGACCCATCAACCTTCTAAACTGCCTCAGGAAAACAACGGAGCGCGTGGTGAACGGAAGCCTGCGGTACCACCAGGAGAAGAACAGCCGCATCAAGTTTACATGGTCAGGTTTCGGGAAAAACCGAAGCACCGAGGATCAAATCGCTTTCCTCATCCAAGACAAAAACAAACTTCCAAGAAAAAGACGAAAAACTCTGGCCGTCTTCGTAGACCTGACCAAAGCGATAAAATGTGAAAAAAGGTCTCCTCCTCAAACTCCTCCAAAAATGAATGTATACAGAAACACGTTCTGGAGGATTCACAGGAATACAAACACCTGAAGGTGCTAGTGGAACCCAGAGAAGTACTGACCCCAGATGCTCAACCGTCTAACTAACAGAGCAGCCTTACATCACCCTCGAGAGCCCATGTTGTGTTACAAAGGGTGTAGGCACACACAGACTCCCACTAAGCCAGCAAGGGACATAGCTGCTCTTTCAACTACATCCTGAATGGCGATTACACATGCCGGAAAAGAAGTCTCATAGCAGTGGCCCCATGGGTGTAACAGCCCGTCTTTTCATGACTGCAGAGCCCACCAGCAAAAGACACTACCACTCATCAACTCACCAACATATGCTTGTGATCCCACTCACTTCCAGACCAAAAGAACATAGGAAGTCAGTACTACTCTAGACGCAGCCAAGCGGTTAGCCATACGGTCTTACACGCCCTCTTAGAGGATCCCAGGTTTCAGTCTTACACGCCCTCTTAGAGGATCCCAGGTTTCAGTCTTTCCTGACGTCAACAGGACTTTCCCTGTAGGCAGTGAGACTTCCCTCACAGCCGCTAGGTCTTTCCCTAGAGTCAGCCAGGAGCTTTCTTAGGAATACAAACACCTGAAGGTGTTAATGGGAGCTGGAGAAATACTGAAATCACTGTAGTGTCATCCATGAAGGCCTTGAGAGGAGGCATCTTGTATCCATCGCCAAGGTCTGTTTGTCTCGCGTTGTTTGTTGCTGCTTTCAAGATGAGTTCCATTGCCAGCACGAACAGTATTGGGGAAATTGCACAGCCCATTGCAATACCCACTTCCAAGTTGATCCAGTCTGTTGTGTACTCCTTGGTAGAGAACCGCATTGAGAAGCCATTGAAGTACTTCTTGAGCATGTCGCGGATGTTCTTTGGCACATGGTACATCTCAAGAGCCAACTGTATCATCTCATGGGGCCCAGATCCATATGCGTTTGCCAGATCAAGCCACACTACGTCCAGGTCTCTCTTTTCTGTTTTTGCTTTTTGGATTGCGTCCCAGATCATTGTGGCGTGTTCTACACAGCCAGCCACGCCTGGGATGCCACCTTTCTGGACTGACACATCCAAGTACTTGTTTTCCATCAGGTACTTGGTCAGCCTTGCTGCCATGACAGAGAAGAATATTTTCCCTTCGACGTTCAGTAGTGATATTGGCCTGAACTGGCTGATGTCACTTGAGTTTTGCTCTTTGGGGATGTACACACCATCTGCCGTCATCCACTGGCCGCTGATCTTCTGGTTTCTCCAAGCCGATCGCAGCAGCCTGTGGAGCCACTCCAGCACCTTGGGACATTTCTTGTAAAGCTGGTAAGGTATTCCGTTTGGCCCTGGTGATGATTTGGCTCTGGCTTTGTCGACCACCTTCTTGATTTCCGCCAACGTTGGAGGCTTGCCATTGAACTGTTCCTCAGGGTTGGTTGGCCACACCAGACCTTGAATGTCGAGTGGTGCTTTGCTCTGTGGGTCAGAGTATGTTTTCCTCAGATTCTGCTCAAGAACTCCTTTGTCCACACTTAGGGTCCCAGATTTTGGCTGCTCAAACAGTGTTCTGGCAAACTGGAAGGGGTCTCTGAAGAAGCGCTCTTTGTCTTCTTCTTTTTGCTCTTCCTCTTCCTCGCAGATTCCGCTTTGCTGAGGGCGCTGTGTTTTTCTTTCAGGTCTTTCCACAGTTTTTCCAAGCCTTGTTTTTCAGCTGGCAGTGCGGTCTTCATTTGCATCTTGAGGTTTTTCTTTTGGACCCTGATCTTGTCCATCTTTTCTTGGCGTCTGGATTTCTTTGGAGGTGTTTTCTCTTTGGGTAGTTTTGCTCCATAGGCGTCTCTACATGTGGCATACACAATGTCCCCATATGTGGCTAGTTTGTGTTCCAGGGTGCTTTTCCCTATCAGTGCATCGAGTCTTTGGACGATTTTTGCATCCAGTTTCCCCCAATCTTCAGTTTCGTTTGCTCGTGGCAGGTTGAGTTTCAGGCGCCTGGCATCGAGGGCCTGTGCAAATTCCTCATCCGAACCAACAGCGTGAATGTCCTTGGCACTGTGGTTTAAATCCTGGCCTTGGTCTTCCGACGTCTTATCTGCTGATGCAGTGCGCTGCTGCTCATTCAGATGAGTCTTCACACATCCCATCTTTGTTCTGTGGATCTTCATGCCACGGGTGGTAGCGAAACGCTTTCCACAGACACATGGATATTCCATTTGGTCCTAATATACAATGGGTATCTGCCGGTTTCACCATAGATTACAGTATTCGAAGAATGTAAGGGAACATTTAAAAAGCGCTTAATTGCAAACGTATGTACTTTTTCTAAATCTTTGTTGTTATAAAGTCCCCATATTTCAGCACCATATGTAAGAACTGGCTCAATTTTGGCATCAAAGAGTTTCCAGAATATTCTTGGATCAATTGAGTTAAGTTTGCGCAAAGCTCTTAAGATCTCTGTAACACCTTTTTTTTCCCTTTTCTACAAGTCTCTGTTACTGCGTTTTGTAAACTCAACTTTGTTGTAAAAATCATGCCTAAGTATTTGTATGAATTAGTTACTTTAACCTCACTGGTGCCATAAAACCATTTTTTATGACGGGAGAGATGACCACCCTTTCTGAATACTATTATGTTAATTTTATCAAGGTTAACCTTTAAAAATAGACGATCTGTCTCTTGCTTTAACCTATTTAACTGATTCTGAAGACCTACAGCAGTGCTGGACAACAATATTACATCATCTGCAAATAGCATAAGGAAAAATTCAGCCGCTCCTGGGATCATTTGAATACCATGTTTTCCATTTTTACTTATCTCCACTGCCAGTTCGTTAATAAAAAATGAAAACATAAGTGGGCTTAATAAACAACCTTGCTTCACTCCTTGTGGACAGTTAAAGACATCTGAATAAACACACCTATCACGCACGCATGCTAACACAGAATCATAGACACCACGAAGAGCCATATACAGCTTGCCATCCACTCCACTTTTACGTAAATTCATCCACAGCATGTTTCGATTCACGGAGTCGAAAGCCTTTCTAAAGTCCACAAAGGCGACGTACAATTTTTTTGTTTTTCAATAAATGCGTTTGAATTAGTGCGAAAAGGGTAAAAATGTGATCTGTAGTGCTATAACCTGATCGAAACCCAGCCTGTTCTTCAATGATTTTTTCCTCTCGTTCTGCCCATATTGTCAGTCTTTTATTTAAAATATGTGTATAGATTTTGCTAACGACACTTGTAAGCGCAACACCACGGTAATTGTCTGGGTCGTTGGGATCTCCCTTTTTATGAATAGGAATAACTATAGACTTGGCCGAAGATGCAGGGAAGTCGCCATCGTTAAACAGTCTGTTAAATAACATGACAAGGAAATCAGTTATCTTTGAGTTGGCATGTTTCAGCATTTCACCTAAAATCATATCTGGGCCTGCACTTTTTCCTGTTTTTAATTTTTTTTGATACTGTCAATTACCTCCTGTCTGCTTAACCGATCATTAAATAAAGGTTCATCAAAATCTCCAGCATCCTCAATCACTATATCATTCTCGTCGCTTCTGTCGTCTGTAGCCCCAAAGACTGCAGAAAAGTGATCATACCATTGTTGCGAACTTATATTATTATAAACAAACGACTTTCTATTAATTGATCTGATTATTGCCCAAAATAAACTCGAATCTTTGATTGAATTTTTCAGCATTTGCAATTTTGACTCTTCAAATGCATGTTTCTTTTTTCTTTTCAACTGCCCGTATTCTCTTCTTTCGTTAACATACCTTTCCCGTGATGTTTTATATTTTCTTCACTTTTACACCTTTGAAAACTTTTTAAAAGACCTTTGACTACTCTTTTCTTTTTTTCACACTCATCATCAAACCATTCATTGCATTCTTTCCTTCTCTTTCCAACTATTCGAACCATACACGCAGCGGCTCCACACAACGCACGTCAAAAAGTATCAACACAAGCATTAATATCAACAGATAACAAGTCAACAGCGTTTTGTAAACCATCTTTGAAATGATCACTGTTAAGTTCGTTTTTATAACATTCCACGTACTCGTCAGACCATGCTATCCGTTCTTCACCTTTCTCAGATAAAATACATTCCTTTTTGCCCAAAGCGTTTTTCCATTTCATTTCTACTGGTAAATGCCAGGAGAATAGCTTGTCACCAACACACATGTTGCATTTTTCTAACAAACAATCTGAAACAAGAAAATAATCAATTACACTGCATTCTTGTGTGTGTGTGTGTGTGTGTGTGTGTGTGTGTGTGTGTGTGTGTGTGTGTGTGTGTGTGTGTGTGTGTGTGTGTGTGTGTGTGTGTGAGAGAGAGAGAGAGAGAGAGAGAGAGAGAGACAGAGAGAGAGAGCACTTCAAGGGAGATAACTTCGCGATTCGATTGACTTTCCTATCGTGGATCAGTTGTAGTTCTTATTCATACACACACACACACACACACACACACACACACACACACACACACACACACACACACACACACACACACACACACATACAGAGAGAGACAGACAGACAGCCAGACAGACAGACAGACAGACAGACAGACAGACAGCTCAGGGTCACCACAAGGGGCACACAACGATAAGGGGAATATTTGAATGGATGGTGAATTAGAAGGGGCATGGTTTAATTGTGACTCAGGGAACAAGGCGGACGTCACAAAGTATAGCCTGGAAATCTTACGCTGTCGCATTTTTGTAATCGAAAATGATTTCACTGAAAATCTGTCACTTTTTCTATTGCTTCAGTAAAAACAATCTCTCTCTTTGCATGCTTAAGAAACCACTACGAAATGTGAACATTGCCAAATCCTTTAGCTGAGAGACATTTTCTTATTCAAAAACACGAACAAAACATTCTTCGTTTGTATTTGTTCAAAATACTTTATAGATACTCCCCTAGCCGCCGAGCGTCTATTCTATGCGTGCGAGCGTGCGTGCATGCGTGAGAGTGAGTGCGTGCGTGCGTGCGTGCGTGTGTGTGTGTGCGTGCGTGCGTGCGTGCGTGCGTGCGTGCGTGCGTGCGTGGTGTGTGTGTGTGTGTGTGTGTGTGTGTGTGTGTGTGTGTGTGTGTGTGTGCGTGTGTGTGTTGTGTGTATTTTGCATTCAAACATAAAATGGTCTTCATTTTCAAACCTATTCCAAAACGCACATATCTTTTTTTCTGTTTTATCTATCGTTTATTTTGAAATTGCAAATTCCTCATTGAAATTTTACAATTGAATCAACAACTCTATCTCTTGTGGTTCAAAACAGACAGACACTTTTTCAGGTCAATTGTTCATATGATATCAATTGTTGATATGATACAAAACTATCACTGTGAAATAATTGTATGTTCGAGTCCTGTATAGAACAATCAACATTACGTTTTTGAATTCTTTGAACCCCCCTAGAGTGTCAGGAGATAAGGGCCGAAACACTTGCTTGAAGGGGGCTTCTCTTCTGAGGACTCTCTGCTGCCACGCTCTCCACGAGTTTCTTTCTACTGATGCATGGGTAAACCATTGACTTCCGGGAATAGGCCGGAGGACGTCCGGGAAAGACCGGAGGACACTGGGAAAGACCAGAACCAAGGGCTCTGTGGGCTGGCTCCCCACTTTGCCTTAAACATGTGGCTACTAAGAGTAAAAGGAAAAGATGCTCCCGGGATTCACCGAAAGGGGGAGAGAATGATGAATCCATCGGTGCTCAACCAATCATGACTACAAATCCCAAACGGACTATGAACATGGACCAAATGGAATATCCATGTGTCTGTGGAAAGCGTTTCGCTACCACCCGTGGCATGAAGATCCACAGAACAAAGATGGGATGTGTGAAGACTCATCTGAATGAGCAGCAGCGCACTGCATCAGCAGATAAGACGTCGGAAGACCAAGGCCAGGATTTAAACCACAGTGCCAAGGACATCCACGCTGTTGGTTCGGATGAGGAATTTGCACAGGCCCTCGATGCCAGGCGCCTGAAACTCAACCTGCCACGAGCAAACGAAACTGAAGATTGGGGAAACTGGATGCAAAAATCGTCCAAAGACTCGATGCACTGATAGGGAAAAGCACCCTGGAACACAAACTAGCCACATATGGGGACATTGTGTATGCCACATGTAGAGACGCCTATGGAGCAAAACTACCCAAAGAGAAAACACCTCCAAAGAAATCCAGACGCCAAGAAAAGATGGACAAGATCAGGGTCCAAAAGAAAAACCTCAAGATGCAAATGAAGACCGCACTGCCAGCTGAAAAACAAGGCTTGGAAAAACTGTGGAAAGACCTGAAAGAAAAACACAGCGCCCTCAGCAAAGCGGAATCTGCGAGGAAGAGGAAGAGCAAAAAGAAGAAGACACAAGAGCGCTTCTTCAGAGACCCCTTCCAGTTTGCCAGAACACTGTTTGAGCAGCCAAAATCTGGGACCCTAAGTGTGGACAAAGGAGTTCTTGAGCAGTATCTGAGGAAAACATACTCTGACCCACAAAGCAAAGCACCACTCGACATTCAAGGTCTGGTGTGGCCAACCAACCCTGAGGAACAGTGCAATGGCAAGCCTCCAAAGTTGGCGGAAATCAAGAAGGTGGTCGACAAAGCCAGAGCCAAATCATCACCAGGGCCAAACGGAATACCTTACCAGCTTTACAAGAAATGTCCCAAGGTGCTGGAGTGGCTCCACAGGCTGCTGCGATCGGCTTGGAGAAACCAGAAGATCAGCGGCCAGTGGATGACGGCAGATGGTGTGTACATCCCCAAAGAGCAAAACTCAAGTGACATCAGCCAGTTCAGGCCAATATCACTACTGAACGTCGAAGGGAAAATATTCTTCTCTGTCATGGCAGCAAGGCTGACCAAGTACCTGATGGAAAACAAGTACTTGGATGTGTCAGTCCAGAAAGGGGGCATCCCAGGCGTGGCTGGCTGTGTAGAACACGCCACAATGATCTGGGACGCAATCCAAAAAGCAAAAACAGAAAAGAGAGACCTGGACGTAGTGTGGCTTGATCTGGCAAACGCATATGGATCTGTGCCCCATGAGATGATACAGTTGGCTCTTGAGATGTACCATGTGCCAAAGAACATCCGCGACATGCTCAAGAAGTACTTCAATGGCTTCTCAATGCGGTTCTCTACCAAAGAGTACACAACAGATTGGATCAACTTGGAAGTGGGTATTGCAATGGGCTGTGCAATTTCCCCAATACTGTTCGTGATGGCAATGGAACTCATCTTGAAAGCAGCAACAAACAACGCGAGACAAACAGACCTTGGCGATGGATACAAGATGCCTCCTCTCAAGGCCTTCATGGATGACACTACAGTGATTTCATCCAGAGAAGACGAGACACGTCATGTGCTGGAGAGGCTGGACGACATAGTTGCCTCATCCAGAATGAAGTTCAAGCCAAAGAAATCACGGAGTCTCTCACTGAGGAAAGGAAAAGTGGCCGGATCTGTGGTCTTCAGTGTTGCCAACCAGGCCATTCCAACAGTCACAGAAGAACCAGTCAAGAGCCTTGGAAGATGGTATGATGATACGCTGAAAGACACACAAAGAGCAAAAGAAACCAAGCAGATGGCGGAGGAAGGCTTGGAGACCATTGACCAGTGTGGGCTCCCTGGCAAATACAAGGTCTGGTGTCTGCAGTTCATGCTGATACCAAAGCTGCTATGGCCTCTGATGATATACGACATCTGCACCAGCATAGTGGAGGCAATGGAAGCCAAAATCAACAAGTTCACAAGGAAATGGCTTGGTGTCCCACCCTGTCTGACTGACATAGCGCTGTACTGTCGCCAAGCAAAGCTGAAACTACCACTGAAATCCATCCTGGAGGAATACAAAGCAGGGAAGATCAGACTTCAAAGCATGCTGGAGGACTCAGGAGACAAGGTGGTAGAAGCAATCAAGCCCCAGCTGAACACAGGCAGAAAATGGAAAGTTCAAGAGGCGATGGATTCTGCAAAAGAAAGTCTCAAGATCAGAGAAATAACAGGACACACACAGACCAACAGACAAGGACTGGGGGTGACCAAAACTGAATGGTGGTCAAAGGCCAAAGGAAAAGCCAAAAGAGACATGATGATTCAGGAGATGAGAAAAGAAGAAGACCAAAAAAGACTCCAAAAAGCAGTCCAGCAGAGCAGCAAGGGCAATGGACAACGTGGGAGAATGCACTCCAAAGAAGTCTCACTTGGAATGACATTTGGCGCATGGCCCCTCTCAGGATCAGCTTCATTCTCAGATCTGCATATGACCTTCTGCCCTCAAATGCAAACCTGGTGAAGTGGGGGAAAACAGACGATCCTGCATGCCCCCTCTGCCATGAAAAACAAAGTGGAGCATGTCCTAAGCTCATGTAAAGT
>CM065747.1:11764764-11767264 GCA_033310375.1 Conus canariensis | reverse complement strand
TTACTCCTGGGGAATCGTCATACGTGTATCTGAGAGTAAGAGAGAGAGAGAGAGAAGAGAGAGAGAGAGAGAGAGAGAGAGAGAGACAGAGACAGAGATAGAGACAGAGACAGACAGACAGAGAGAGACAGAGAGAGACAGAGAGGCACTCTTTGACGCTTTGACGAGAGAATGATTGAATGAATGAATGATTTATTTCTTGAAGTAAGCTTACAAAGTCCATTCTCCACAGGAGGACTTGGTAGCATGGGGGCTGTTCATAGCATAACTATCCAAGAAAAATGCAAGTAGCACACGTCAGGATACAACGTCGCGATGAGGAAATCAGATCACGGAAGATATACAAAACTATTACCATACACCGATACTAGTTCGAATGTGACTGTCAACTTATCAACGTGTCTGTACACAATCATTACGATTTCCGGCGTTGACAGCTTTGGTGTCGCCAGAAGCTACTTTCACGTCTTCTCTCGTAGTATAGTGAAGGCTTTTAACGAGAGAGAGAGAGAGAGAGAGAGAGAAGAGAGAGAGAGAGAGAGAGAGAGAGAGAGGAAGGGAGGGAGAGAAAGAGAGAGGGAGAGAGAGAGAGAGAGGGAGAGAGAGGAGAGATTTTTTTCTGGGTTGGTGGGTGGAGGAGAGAGAGAGAAAGAGAGAGGGAGAGAGAGAGAGAGAGGGAGGAGAGAGAGAGATTTTTTTCTGGGTTGGTGGGTGGAGGAGAGAGAGAGAGAGAGAGAGGGTGGGGAGAGAGAGAGAGGGGGGTGGGGGTGGAGAGAGAATGAGACAGAGAGAGAGACAGATAGACAGAAAGAGAGACAGAGAAACTCGAAACTCGAAACTCGAAATCTTTAATGAGGGTGAATAGATAAGCTGGAAGCTTTTTTACACTATGCCCTCAAAATGACAATAACCAAAAGGAACAATTACGTCGATTTGACAAAATTAAACACAGCATTAAGAAAAACAACAATTTTTTTTTTATGGAAAATAGCAAGCAATCTCATTATAACGTATTGCACACACACACACACACACACACCACACACACACACACACACACACACACACACACACACACACACACACACACACACACACACACACACAAAACTGGACATACGTAAACATCACATAGGCATGCATAAACATTTCATAAGTCAATCATGTCATATGGCTTATAGCCCAGCCGACCACGGAGGCCAACTGAGGCTGCTACAACTTGTTTGTGTCAAAAGGAACGTCAAACTTGGGAGAATATACAGTTAAGTGAAACATAATTTACAATTGGTCTATGAGGTATTTGAAATACGCTTTTTTAAACGATGCTAAACTATTTTTCTGCTTTAAATGTGTAGGTATTTCATTCCATAATTTACTACCAGAGTAAATAAGGGATGACTTGAAAAGATCAGTTCGTGGTCGAGGGGTATAAAGGATATTTTTGCCTCGAATTTTGATTAATGGGAATTTGTCATGAAGATAAGGTGGCGCAAGATTATTAATAATTTTATACATAAAGACCGCTTTATTAAAGCAGCATTTTCGATCGAATGGTAGAATGTTAAGACCTTTATAATCACTAGCTTGTAGAGAAGATTTCAAGAGTATCAGCTTAATAGCGCGTCTGTACATGCTTTCTAGTGGTTTTAAGCAATTTTTGCTGGCTAAATCCCAGCATGTAGAGGCGTAGTTAATGTCTGGTTGTACATATGCATAGAAATATAACTTTCTAGTATGTTGATCGAGGAAATTCTTGATTCGGTTCAACAAGAATATTTTTTTAGATAACCTTTTAGACAAATCAGAAATGTGATTAGACCATGACAGATTATTATCAACTGTAAGGCCTAATAATTTGTGTGATTTAACTTCTTCTAAGACTTTATCTTGTATACGTATTTTAAACAAATCAGCTTTCATATTTTGACGTTTTTGTCTGGTTGTAGTCATCATAAATTTAGACTTTTGAGGATGGAGGGCCATACGATTCAGATTAGTCCACTTTGCAAGTTTATTGAGATCATTCTGTAATTTGATACATACTGAGTCAGCATCTTTGTCTTTATTATGGATAGTAGTGTCATCAGCAAAAAGCTCACAGGGAGAAGATATATATAAAGGAAGATCATTTATATAAACTGAGAATAAGATAGGCCCCAGGACTGACCCTTGGGGAACGCCATAATTTACTGGCATAAGAGAGGAAGTAGCGGAATTTTTAAAGACTACTTGTCGCCTACAGTTGAGAAATGAGGAAATGAGTTTAAGAGCTTCAGCGGATAAACCATACAATGTTAATTTTCTTAACAGTAGATTGTGATCTATAGTGTCAAATGCTTTAGCGAAGTCGACAAAAATTGTTCCTGTGAAGAAATCATTGTTTATGTTTAAATGCCATTGCTCAATTATATTAGTGAGCAAGGTGTGACAAGAATGATTTTCTCTAAATCCGCTTTGATTAGAATGTAATAAATTGTATTTCATGAAATGTTTGTGGATG
>CM065747.1:11744764-11749764 GCA_033310375.1 Conus canariensis | reverse complement strand
GTTTTCGCATGGGACTCTCTTGACCCAAAGAAAAATAGATATCATGTGTAAAAAAACAAAAAAACTTCTTTTTTTCATGTGAAGTCGGCTTATTCAGCAAAAAACAGTTATTTTTATTTCAAAGACGGATCAGACTGGGTACAGACTAGGTACAGACTGGCTACAGACTGGGTATAGACTGCGTACAGACTGGGTACAGACTAAGCACCAAAGCTTGTTTTCGTGTGACGATAGCTAACTGATCACGTGAACTGCCACAGTCTTGATGACATGAAAACAGGTCGTCATCAAGTAAAAAAAAAAAAAAAAAGCCTATTTTCTCAGTTTATCAGCATGCGAAAATAACTCTGTTCAGTGTCTTATGAGCACGTGAAAACAGCTGATCATAACGTGATAATGCCTTTTTTCTCCAGTAAGTGTCACGTGAAAATGATATGTCTTTTTTTTTTTTAGCAGTGAACGATCGCTGGAAACAGCTTTATCATCACGTCAAATGAAATTCTTCCGTGTGAAGAAGTAACAGTTAAAATGTGAAGAAAAAAAAAAGCTGATTTCAAGCAGTCACCTGGCCGTTTTCGCAGGAGAATAACCGTTTAATGTCAGTAAAAATCGATAATTCCCACTTTTTCTTCTTCTTTCTTTCTTTTTTTTTTCTTTCTTTTTTCTTTCTTTCTATCTGTCTGTCTGTTTTTCTTTCTTTCTTTTTCTTTTTTCTTTCTTTTTTTCTTTCTTTCTGTCTTTCTTTCTTTTCACTCCTTGATAACAGTGTTCTTGTTTTCAAGAGGGAAAAAAAAGTGAAAATATTATCATCATGATAAAATTACAGACTTTTGAAGAGAGCATGCTTCCATACAAATGTCAAGGCTTGGCTGAGGTAAGAGTCGTGACAGTTTACTACACACAGCTCCAGGGCGGGAGAATAGAAGGCCGGCATTCATTTCACCTTAGTTCTAACTCTTTACAAACACCTCGGGGCTATGATGACACCAAGGCCTTGTGTACGCCGAGGCAGCCGCCGCTCAGCTGAGCCAGCAACTAACCGCCATACTTGGTTCAGCCAGGCTTGTCGGTTGGTTCCGGTTCCGGTTTCTTGGTCATTGTGCATTCAGCCATCTAGGGAAGAACAGGGAGAGAGAGAGAGAGAGAGAGAGAGAGAGAGAGAGAGAGAGAGAGAGAGAGAGAGGAAGGGAACGATGAATTACAGAAGGAGGGAGTACTTCAGATTCGGATGATAAACGACGAAAGTGAGAATTCTAATCCTACCACTGTGCGGTGATACTGGGTACTATTACTCTCTCTCTCTCCTCTCTCTCTCTCTCTCTCTCTCTCTCTCTCTCTCTCTCTCTCTCTGTGTCTCTCTGTGTCTCTCTGTCTCTGTCTCTGTCTCTGTCTCTCTCTCTCTCTCTCTCTGTGTCTCTCTGTCTCTCTCTGTCTCTCTCTCTCTGTCTCTCTCTCTGTGTCTCTCTTTGTCCCTCTGTCTCTCTGTCTCTCTGTCTGCCTGCCTGTCTGTCTGCCTGCCTGTCTCTCTCTCTCTCTTTTCTCTGTCTCTCTCTTTCTCTCTCTCTCTCTCTCTCTCTCTCTCTCTCTCTCTCTCTCATCTGTCATTTAATACGAGCTTCTTAGAATAATAACGGTAAGTATGAAAAAATGGCTAACTAGCCAATACTTTTACCGTTGTAAAATATATTTTTTTTAAATCGTTGTGATTCTCACGCTCTCTCCTCTCTCTCTCTCTCTCTCTCTCTCTCTCTCTCGTCATTGTCATTCTCTCTCTCTCTCTCTCACTCTCTTCTCTTTCTCTCTTGTCATGTCATTCTCTCTCTCTTCTCTCTCTTGTCATTGTCATTCTCTCTCTCTCTCTCTTGTCAGTGTCATTCTTTCTCTCTCTCTTGTCAGTGTCATTCTCTCTCTCTCTCTTCTGTCTTCTCTCTCTCTCTCTCTTGTCATTGCCATTCTCTCTCCCTCGCTCTCTCTCTCTCTCTCTCTTCTCTCTCTCTCTCTCTCTCTCTTGTCATGTGTCATTCTCTCTCTCTCTCTCTCCTCTCTCTCTCTCTCTCTCTCTCTCTCTCTCTCTGTCTCGTCATTCTCTCTCTCTCTCTCTCTCTCTCTCTCTCTCTCTCTCTCTCTTCTCTTGTCATTGCCATTCTCTCTCCCTCGCTCTCCTTCTCTCTCTCTCTCTCTCTCTCTCTCTCTCTCTCTCTTGTCAGTGTCATTCTCTCTCTCTCTCTCTCTCATCATTCTCTCTCTCTCTCTATCATTCTCTCTCTCTCTCTCTCTCTCTCTCTCTCTCTCTCTCTCTCTCTCTCTCTCTCTCTCGTTCAACGCCATCTGTGGCCGTCAGAGGCTCTCTCTGGAGTCGTGTAGTAGTGTCTTCTCTTTCCCCACGTCCAGTTTATACAGAAATGACCACGAAGAATCTCCCCTCGGCTATCTCTATGTCTAGTTTATACAGAAATGACCACGAAGAATCTCTTCTCAGCTATCTCTATGTCTAGTTTATACAGAAATGACCACAAAGAATCTCCCCTTGGATATCTCTATGTCCAGTTTATACAGAAATGACCACGAAGAATCTCCCCTCAGCTATCTCTATGTCTAGTTTATACAGAAATGACCACGAAGAATCTCCCCTCGGCTATCTCCATGTCCAGTTTATACAGAAATGACCACGAAGAATCTCCCCTCGGCTATCTCTATGTCCAGTTTATACAGAAATGACCATGAAGAATCTCCCCTCGACTATCTCCATCTCCACATTGGGCCTCTCTCAAAAACCATGTTCACCTCCACAGTGAATCTCTCTAAAACTACGTTCTTCCACACTGTAACACTCACACGAATTTTCTACTTAAGAGCCTAACAAAATAATTCCTTATCGCCCACGGATTTCGAAAATTCAGAGTAACTTCTAAAGTTATTTTCACATGATAATTATCCTCCTGGGAGCTACAGTAACTTCTAAAGTCGTTTTCACACCATAATTACCCTCCAGAGAGCTACAAACACTTCGTCCACAACGCATTCCAACCAGCCTGACAATAGCGTCAGCTCCACACCTTAAAGCAATACTAGGCTGAGCAAATAAAAGACTCCCCTCTTTCAAGTGGATCGTCCTCAGGCTATGGACTGACCCACCTACGTTGACCAGTTTTCAACTGACTTAACCTGGGGGAACCATTCTTGCTGCTCCGAGGTCCGAGTGGATGATTTGTCTCCCTTGGCTGTCAAAGGTTTTGTAACTCGGGAATTCTCCCTGTTTTCGCTGAGTTCCCTCCCCTGTCAATAGTTGCCTGTCAGCTTCGCTCTCCATCACCCAGCCTGAAGGTCTGTTCTGGTTGAGGACCTGGCAACCTTGTCTGCTGATTTGGAACTTATCTCATTGTTCTTTTACGCTGTAAATGTTTATCGTTCACTGCTCTCAAACCCTTCGGTTTGGAGGTTTTGCTGCTTGATACTCCCATCATTATGGTTATTGTTATCATCGTTGGAAGTGTTACCACCGTTATTATATCATCTCTTCTTCTTCTTCTTCTTCTTCCTGTATATCATTATTGCTGTTATTGTCATCATCATTATCATTACTTTTGTTATTATTGTTATGATCATTTTAATTATTGTCATTATAATTCTTCTTCTTCTTCTTCTTATCATTATTATCATCATTGTTGTTGTTGTTGTTGTTGTTGTATCATTGTCTAGGTTTTGTGCTACGTTTGCAAATATGTGCAAATGTGTGCGCATACCCAAACGTGCCATGGAAAGACACAAAGGAAAGGTCTGTTTCTGTGTGCTTTTTGGGGGCATTATTTGCACTTCACATATTACACCTTTACGATTTCGTTCGAAATACACCACATTCATTCTTTTCATACAGAGAATTCATGGACGAAAAGCAGCTATGTCGCTTATTCAGTGTACCTTCTGGACAATATGGACTTCAGTGAGGGAAAAAGAGACAAGACAGGACAAGACGAGGGGAGAGAGAGAGAGAGAGAGAGAGAGAGAGAGAGAGAGAGAGAGAGAGAGAGAGAGGAGAGAGAGAGAAGAGACAGACAGACAGACAGACAGACAGACAGACAGACAGACACAGATAGAGCACTTTCCGCTCACTTCTTGCGTTTCTGCGCAGTTAGGAGCTGGCATTGCGCCCAAGCCAACAAGGCCCTCATCTTGATGCCACCTTCATCATCATGTCGGTTCTTGTATCACGCTGAAGCCTTGAAAGACCGATTGTGTTGACAGTAGGAAGTCACACAGAGAGAGAGAGAGAGAGAGAGAGAGAGAGAGAGAGAGAGAGAGAGAGAGAGAGAGAGAGAGAGAGACAGACAGACAGACAGACAGACAGACAGACAGACAGACAGACAGAGATGCTCAATGGAACAAATATTCAAATCCCCTGTTAGTAGCCATCCTTGGATGTATGTCAACAAGTAATGCTAAGGAAATATCTGATTTACTGAGCAAACTCTGCGCAGTACCCAGCAACGATGTGTGTCACCTCGTCATGTAAACAGACAAGACACACAGAAAACTGTAGTAACACTACTGACAATCATGGGGGAAGACGTAGAGCCACCCTAGCTCCTTCTCAGCTGGTCTCTAGAGTGTTTGCGACAAACACAATATACTGTTTATACATAGAAACGCATACATTTTCACTGAGTTCATCTTATCCAGCTACTGGCTTCCAGGAAGGCTCCGGGGCTTTTCACACACACACACACACACACACACACACACACACACACACACACACACACACACACACACACACACACAAATTCAAAAGAAACATTTCTGTTATTATTATCATTCCACAGTACACAAGGGACAAGCAAATTTACAAGACAAAACACGACGCGTTTCGACCTCTATGGTCTTCTCCAGGCAAGATAAACACAAGAGACAAACAAATTGACAAGACAAAACACGACGCGTTTCGACCTCTATGGTCTTCTCCAGGCAAGATAAACACAAGAGACAAACAGATTGACAAGACA
>CM065747.1:11732264-11734764 GCA_033310375.1 Conus canariensis | reverse complement strand
ACCCCATTGTCATAAGTCATGTTCCTGAGAGAGAGAGAGAGAGAGAGAGAGAGAGAGAGAGAGAGAAGGTTGACTCGTATGACATTTAATGTGGATGAGATTAAACGGACGAAAGGATTCCTTTATACGGGAAAGTGTGTGTGTGTGTGGGGGGGGGGGGGGGGGGGGGGATATATTATAAATACTTTTTTTGTCTGATTTTTAGGCTTTTAGTGGATCTTTGTCAGGTTAGACCAAGTTAATCAAAATAACTAGATCAGCAAAGAAAGGGAACCAGCCCATGATCATACAGACACAACGCGTTTCAACTTAGAGAACATCCACAAGCAAGACGGACAAAAGTGAAGATCAAACTGAAGGAAGAGAAAGAACACAGTCGTGCCAGGGTAGCGTCCCTTTGTATTTGGGTGGCAAATGTGACGACAATGATCTGTCTTGGTAACGTAAATTTTCACATCGGTGGAGGGGGTGGTGGTGGTGGTAATAGTGCTGGTGAGGGCGGGATTGTCGAATGATGATCCTAATCAAGACATTTTGCTCCTCCTCCTCCTCCTCTTTCTCTTCTTTTCATTTTCTTCCTCCTCCTCCTCCTCCTCCTTCTCCGTCTCCTCCTCCTCCTACATGTCAGCGCTCTCTCTCTCTCTCTGTATCTCTCTCTGTCTCTCTGTCTCTGTCTCTGTCTCTGTCTCTCTCTCTCTCTCTCTCAGACTGTTTCTCTCACTCACTCTGTGTGTGTGTGTGTGTGTGTGTGTGTGTGTGTGTGTGTGTGTATTGGTGTGTGTGTGTGTGTGTGTTTCTGTCTCTCCGTATCTGTCTGTCTGTCTATCTGCTGTCTGTCTGTCTGTCTGTCTGTGTCTGCTCTCTTCTCTCTCTCTCTCTCTCTCTCTCTACCTCCCTCCCTCCCTCTGTCTTTCTGTCTATCTCTGTTTGTCCCTCCCTCCCTCTCCTCTCTCTTCTCTCTTGTCTCTGTCTCTCTCTCTCTCTCTCTCTCTCTCTCCTCCATAGACCAGCAAACAGACCAGCCTGCAAAGGCAAACAGACCTCGACGAAGAGAGAAAGAGAAAGAAACAGACAGGCAGTCAATCAGTCACACACAGAAAGACAAAGAGACAGACAGACACTACCAGGTTGGAGTTCCACACAGCTTTGAGCTTCAGCAGTTGACCCAGGACGTTCTCTTGATTTTGCTACGGGCTCAGTTGGGAAGACTGGGACCACACAGCCGAGTTTCATCCACTAATAGGATGCGTCTCTGAGAGTGTTGCTCAAATTTCCTGACCAACACTGCAGGTGTCTGTATCTCTAGGGCCTGGTTGACGCAGGGATATATTATGAAGGGAAGCGTAGAGTACAGCCCTGTCATGCAGTCTCAGACCGGAATGGAAATCCGTAGCATCATTTTTCATCATCCTCATTCTCATCAATCAGCATTAAAATAGATAAATATTTTAGTATAAATGTTTCAAGGAACCAATGCCCTTTTGAAGGGTTGTGAACAAACAGTGTCATCATTATGCGTGCAAAGGGAAAACAAAAAAAGCAAAGGAAAATTAACATTGAAGAGTTATTAATGGATGGTACGTGGTAGGAATATCCCTTGGCTGAAGTAAATACGGTGTTCACTTCACCATGAATCAAAACAAGGAGAGAGAGAGAGAGAGAGAGAGAGAGAGAGAGAGAGAGAGAGAGAGAGAGAGAGAGAGAGAGAGAGAGAACCTGCAGCGAACAGTGTGAATTCCTATTTTATCTGTTCATTCATGGATTGCCCAAGAGAGGATTTAGAATCTTCTTCTTCTTCTTCTTCTGCGTACGCAGGCTGATACTCCTGCGGACACTCCCTGTATAGACAGGCAAGTATTAAACCCATCTGCCCAACAAGGGAGTGGAGGAGTTTTGTATGGATGACCGTTTTTTATCCCGCCATTAAGGCAGCCATACTCCAGCTTCGGGGAAAGGATTTAGACCAACTGTTAGGATAAGGCCAGAGCCCCTTTTGAAGGGACGCAAACGAACAGACTATTTATAACGTGTGAAGGGACGCAAACGAACAGACTATTTATAACGTGTGAAGGGACACAAACGAACAGACTATTTATAACGTGTGAAGGGACGCAAACGAACAGACTATTTATAACGTGTGAGGAGGGAACGCTAACAAACGCAAACAGACTATTTATAACGTGTGAAGGGACGCAAACGAACAGACTATTTATATAACGTGTGAAGGGACGACGAATGACGAACAGACTATTTATAACGTGTGAAGGGACGAAGACGAACAGACTATTTATAACGTGTGAAGGGACGCAATGGAACAGACTATTTATAACGTGTGAAGGACGCAATGGAACAGACTATTTATAACGTGTGAAGGGACAGACATTTAAGGTGAAGGACGCAAACGAACACTATTTATAACGTGTGAAGGACGCAACAACGCTATAACGTGAAGGACCAACGAACAGACTATTTATAACGTGTGAAAAGCAGGAACGCCGAG
>CM065747.1:11712264-11722264 GCA_033310375.1 Conus canariensis | reverse complement strand
CTAATAAAGAAAAAAAAAATCATTTCTTATGAAGGTACGAACGACCAGGACAAATTAGGAATGACCGGGAGAGAGAGAGAAGAAGAAACAGTCAGCAAAATGCAGGAACGAGCAGAGCCAAAATAGGAACTGGTAAAACCCAGCAGGATGTAAGTTGCAGCATTTAAGGAACGTGAGCCAGAAAAGACAGGCAAAGAGGTACGGACGAACTGACGTGCCGGCTCACAGTCTGACATGGACCGCATTCTCCCACGTTGAACCGTGAAAAACGAGTGCACGTGCGAGACGGGATGAGACAGTCAGATGAGAGAAGGGAACGTAGTAGCTTCAAAATGGTAATTTTTCCCTCCTAGGGAAACGTTTAATTTTTTTTTTTTTCATGAAAACTGCTAATTATCCCAGGGAAGAAAATCTTTTTTTCATCTTTCTTTTTCTCGCGCGCCGAAAGCCAGTGATTTTCACGGGAAACGTTTCTTTTACCTGCGGACGCAGCAAATCATCGTGGGGAAAATAAACTATGATACAGAAATAATACGTAGTTGTGTGTGTGTGGGGGGGGGGGGGGGGGGGGGGGGGGAGGGAGAGGGAGCGCAGGCTAACAATTCCTGCTTTATAACAGTGTGATGTCATAGATTATAAGATAAGAAAAAAAGGTAAGGGGGGGGGGCATGGTGGGGGTGGGGGGGGGGGGGGGCAGTGCAGGGGGGGGTACAGGGACTTCAGTCAGAATGGGGAGGGATGATGATGAAGAGACCTCCACTGCATAAATATTAACCCCTTTACCGACAGCGCGTGATAGCCATCGAATTTTTTTCTCCCCTTATCAAAACCATTTTCTTCTACCAGTCCGGAGTCGACTTTCGACTCCTGGCACACACTTATCAGTAGAACTCGGGCTTTTAAATGTGTTCGCCCACCCATGGCATGTAACAGAGACCTTCCACATATAACTCTGTGTAGTCTTCTCACCACCACGTCAACAGAATCTTCACAATCCGACAGGCTCCCAAAGAAAAAAACATAACTGTTTTCGGTCGCTAACTGTCCTTTGAAAACCGCAGAGTTATCCCATGAAAAGAACTGTTTTCCTGGCAATAGTTAGTTGTTTTTTTCACAGACGTACAACCAGGTTCTTCGTGGATAAAAGGGCCATTTTTTTTGCAGGAAAAACGTTTCCACTTGATAATACGCTGTTTTCAGGGGAAAGAGGTGGGGGTGGGAGTGGGGGTGGGGGGGGGGGGGGGGAGAAGGATCTGTGTTAAGAAGCAGAAATGGAAAGGTTTGAGGTAGGAGGGGAGTAGAGCAGGAGGGGGGGGGGGGGGGGGAGGGTTGAGAGGTCAAGAAGTGAATGTGATGCTGCGATGGTCTCTCTCTGCTGAAACCATATATATATATATATAATAATAAAGCAGCGCGCGCGCGCACGCACGCACGCACGCACGCACGCACGCACGCACAACACACACACACACACATTATATACATACATACATATTCTACGCCAGACTGCCTGTTCTGGGGATAGGAAGAAGGTGGAGGAGGAGGGGGGCATCTAATTGCTCGCTTTTTTTTTTTTTTTTTTGTAGAGATAAACAGTACCACTTAATGGTGAAAGAGCAGAAGAGAGAGAGAGAGAGAGAGAGAGAGAGAAGAGAGGACAGACAGACAGACAGACAGACAGACAGACAGACAGACAGACAGACCACAGGTGCGGATCAGTGCAGAGGGGGAGGGTGGTGGTGGCGGTGGTGGTGGTGAAGGGTGAGCAGGTGATCAAAACGCTTTTAGTTTTCAATCTCCCCTTCCATCCTCCTCCCCCTTCCCATCCACTCTACGCAACCCTGTGCCCCCTCCTCCCCTCCTCAAGAAAAAAAAAAGACCCTAATCAAAATTTAAAAAGGACGAGGTGGGAAGCAATGGTGGGATGGTTTCTAGGGGAGGAAGAAGAGCACGGAAAATCCGTCATCAGCAGCACCACCACTATCACCCCTATCACCCCTTCCTTCCCACCCCCCACCCCCCTTTTTCCTCCCTTTCATTTCTACTCGGCAACATTTTGGGTGGTTGCTCTGGATTTGCTGCAAAAAGAGAGTAGATTACTCTGTACCCCCCCCCCCCCCCCCCCCCCCCCCCCCCTCCTCCCTAGTTCCTGAAGCTGTTTTTTTTTTTAACGTCTTTAAGGATAGTGGGTTTCAGTCGTTGTAAATGAGAATAAAGATGCTTGTTCTCTCTCTCTCTCTCCTCTCTCTCTCTCTCCTCCTCTCTTCTCTCTCTTCTCCCTCTCTCTCTCAATGTGTACTTTACTCTCTGTAGAATATCTTTCTCTCTCTCTCTCTCTCTCTCTCTCTCTCTCTCTCTCTCTCTCTCTCTCTCTCTAAATAGGAATATTTTAGTTTGTTGTCTGTCTGTCTGTCTGTCTGTCCTGTCTCTCTCTCTCTCTCTCTCTCTCTCGTAATGAGTATAACTATGCATGCTTGCTAAACTCTCTCTCTCTCTCTCTCTCTCTCTCTCTCTCTCTCTCTCTCTCTCTCTCTCTGTCTCTCTGTCTGTCTGTCTTAAATGATTACAACTATGCATGCTTGTTAAACAGTCTCTCTCTCACTCTCTCTCTTAAATGAGTAAAACTATGCATGCCTGCTAAACACACACACACACACACACACACACACCACACACACACCACACACACCACTCTCTCTCTCTCTCTCTCTCTCTCTCTCTCTCTCTCTCTCCGCTGAGCGACAATTAGCGAGGTTCGCCGTGACACAAGGCAGATCACCTCGCTCGTTACGTGCTTTGCAAAGCGGCCATTCCTGCCTCAATCTCCAGTGCCGACAGCAATGTTCATCAACTGCGTCACTTCCTCTGGCGCTGAACATGACGTCACCAGCCGCGCCCACCATTTGCTCGAGCTGTAAAGCTTTGGAAGGAGAGACAGGCCGGAGTGGAAAGAGAATAAAACTCGACAACCATTGCCGGAGTAGAGACATCATGAAACGATTGGGCCTCTTTAGACGAAAAAGAAGGAAGGACGGAAGGAAGGAAGAAAGAAAGGGGGGGGGGGGGGGAAAGAAGAAGGAAAGAAAGAAGAAAAAAAAAAGAAAAAAAAGAGAGAAAAAAAGAAAAGAAAATAAAGGAATGTACAGGATGGCGTGTGTGTGTGTGTGTGTGTGTGTGTGGTGTGTGTGTGTGTGTGTGTGTGTGTGTGTGTGTGGCGAAGGTTTTCCTGTCTCTCGGTCTATTTATCACTGCGTTATATTTGTTTCTGCTCGTATTTAAAGCGCTTAAAGGGATCCAAATAGAACTTGCTGAGAGAAGCAAAAAGGAGTGCCAGAGAGAGAGAGAGAGGAGAGAGAGAGAGAGAGAGAGAGGAGAGAGAGAGAGAGAGAGAGAGAGAAGACAGACAGACAGACAGACAGACACGACGACAGACAGACAGACAGAACAGAGACAGAAAGAGAGACAGAAAGAGACACAGAGAGCCACAGACACAGACACAGAGAGACATACATACAGACATACATATAACATACTGGAGAAGGAAGAAAGAAGAAAAAAAAGAAGAAAAAAAGAGAAAAAAAAAAGAAAATAAAGGAATGTACAGGATGGAGTGTGTGTGTGTGTGTGTGTGTGTGTGTGTGTGTGTGTGTGTGTGTGTGGCGAAGGTTTTCCTGTCTCTCGGTCTATTATCACTGCGTTATATTTGTTTCTGTCGTATTTAAAGCGCTTAAAGGGATCCAAATAGAACTTGCTGAGAGAAGCAAAAAGGAGTGCCAGAGAGAGAGAGAGAGAGAGAGAGAGAGAGAGGAGAGAGAGAGAGAAGACAGACAGACAGACAGACAGACAGACAGACAGAAGACAGAAAGAGAGACAGAGAAGAGAGACACAGAGAGACAGACACAGACACAGAAGAATACATACAGACAAGAAGACATACAGAAGACGAGACAGAGAGAGAGACAGAGGAGAGAGAGAGAGAGAGAGAGAGACGAAGACGACAGACAGACAGAGAGATAAGACAGAAAGAGAGACAGAGAGACAGAGAGACAACAGACACAGAGAGATACATACAGACATACATACAGACAGACAGACAGACAGAGACAGAGAGACAGACAGACAGACAGAAGTAGAGACAGAAAGAGAGACAGAAAAGAGACGAGCCACAACACAGACACAGAGAGACATCATACAGACATAATACTACAGACAGACAGACAGACGCACAGACAAGGACACACAGAGTTCCGTAGCGGCATCACGTGGTATGTGTGTCTTTTTGTTGTTGCATGGTAGAAAATTTTTCCACACGTTCAGCGAAACTGAAGGCTGACGACGGTTGGGGAAAACTGCGAGTTCGTAAAAATAACAGCTGCAGCAGGAACAAAAAATAGCATCAACTGCATAATGGATTCACGGATGCCTGCACACACACACACACACACACACACACACACACACACACACACACACACACACACACACACACACAGAGGACGCACGCGCGCGCACACACACGCAGGCACGCACTCACGCACGCACACACACACACACACGCACGCACACACATACACGCATGCATGCATACATACATATATTCATACATGCATACATATTCAAATTCGCACACACATACAAACATACATACACACGCACATGTCTACAAGGGAGAGTACTCACTGGAGATTCCTGCTTGCCCCCCCCCCCCCTTTCCCTTTAAGCCAAATCCACCATGCTGATCGGTTAAAATGTATGCGGGGGAGGGGGGGGGGGGTGTCTTTTCTTTTCTTTTTTTCCTTTCCTTCTTTCTTTCTTTTTTTTCATATTTTTTTTTCCTACAGCAGTTTACGACACCAGCACAACACAAGTGGCTATACATCATTATTGTGGACAAAGCTTGACTGAAACACGATAGCATGACTGACATGGGATATGCTAGCGGTAAAAGCAACATAAAATGTTCTTTGTTTTGTGCGCGCGCGCGCGCGCGCGTGTGTGTGTGTGTGTGTGTGTGTGTTGTGCGTGTGCGTTGTGTGCGGCTGTGCGCGCGCGCGCGTGTGGTGTTGTGTGTGTGTGTGTGTGTGTGTGTGGTGCTCTTTTTCATCTTTTATTGTTTTATTTTATTTTTTTTTTTTTTTTTTTTGTTGTTGCTTGATTTCTTTTTCGCTCCTTATGGATTTGATATTTCATGGCTTATATGTCCTGGGTGTTTGTCTTGTGTGTGTTTTTGTTTGTTTTGTTTTTTTGTTTTTCTTTTAAGTGTTCGTTTGTTTGGTGGGAGTAATGTTGCTCATCTAATATCTAAGTCTTGGTTAGTTAATAGTGTTTACATTTTATTGTTTATTTTTCTACTGTCCATTATTTAGTTAGTTGGGAATGTTTACTTTATCTGTGTTTGTTTGTTGTTGTTGTTGTTGTTTGGTAATTGTTGGCGATGACGTTGATCTGTTTTTCATGTTTTGCTGTCTGTGGAGCGGTTGATTGCAAATGATTATAGGCACCAATTCTAGGTTTGTTTGTTTTTTCTTTTCTTCTCCTTCATTTTGTACGGTTGATGGGTTGGTTCATTGCGAGTGATTACATCCTCAGCTTTTCATGGTTTAGTTTTCGTGAATTTGGCCACTGCAAGGGACTACTATCGTCTGTTCTTTGAACATCTCAGGTCTGTGGGCCTGTTCACTGCGAGTCGTTACCATCATTTCTTTATGTTTTGGTTTGTATGGATTGGCTCACTAAGGTGGATTACAATCATCTATTTTTCAATGTTTTAGTCTCTAAGGATTTGTTCATCGTCAACGATAATAATCGTCTGTTGTGGATGTTTTAGTGTTTCTGGATTTGTTCATTGCCAATGATTACAATCGTCTTGGCTGAGTGTTCCGTTGCGCATTTACAAATGTCCTTTTGGCTCGTTAGTCCAGTTTCATAGTATTGCAATAGCATTTACAAATGTCCTTTTGGCTCGTTAGTCCAGTTTCATAGTATTGAATAACATTTACAAGTCTTTTGGTCGTTAGTCCGTTTCATGTATTGCAATAGCATTTACAAATGTCTTTTGGTCGTTTCGTTTAGTATTGCATTGCATTTACTAATGTCCTTGCTCGTAGTCAGTTTCAAGTATTCAATAACTTTCAAATGTCTTTTGGCTCGTTAGTCAGTTTATCAGTATTGCAAGCATTACAAATGTCTTTTGGTTCGTTTAGTCGTTTCATGTATTGCAATGCATTTACAAATGTCCTTTGGCTCGTTAGTCAGTTTCATGTATTGCGTAGCATTTACAAATGTCCTTTTGGCTCGTTAGTCCAGTTTCATAGTATTGCAATAGCATTTACAAATGTCCTTTTGCTCGTTAGTCCAGTTTCATAGTATTGCAATAGCATTTACAAATGTCCTTTTGGCTCGTTAGTCCAGTTTCATAGTATTGCAATAGCATTTACAAATGTCCTTTTGGCTCGTTAGTCCAGTTTCATAGTATTGCAATAGCATTTACAAATGTCCTTTTGGCTCGTTAGTCCAGTTTCATAGTATTGCAATAGCATTTACAAATGTCCTTTTGGCTCGTTAGTCCAGTTTCATAGTATTGCAAGTAGCATTTACAAATGTCCTTTTGGCTCGTTAGTCCAGTTTCATAGTATTGCAATAGCATTTACAAATGTCCTTTTGGCTCGTTAGTCCAGTTTCATAGTATTGCAATAGCATTTACAAATGTCCTTTTGGCTCGTTAGTCCAGTTTCATAGTATTGCAATAGCATTTACAAATGTCCTTTTGGCTCGTTAGTCCAGTTTCATAGTATTGCAGTAGCATTTACAAATGTCCTTTTGGCTCGTTAGTCCAGTTTCATAGTATTGCAATAGCATTTACAAATGTCCTTTTGGCTCGTTAGTCCAGTTTCATAGTATTGCAATAGCAAAGGAGGCGCGAAATGAAACCAGCTGAGACCAGTAGGCAAGTACGTAAAAGTGTGTGTGTGTGTGTGTGTGTGTGTGTGTGTGTGTGTGTGTGTGTGTGTGTGTGTGTGTGTTGTGTGAGAGAGAGAGAGAGAGAGAAAGAGAGAGAGAGAGAGAGAGGGGGGCAGAGAGAGAGAGAGACGTTGGATTCATTCAGCTGAGGGTGAGAAAGAAACACGCACACACACACACACACACACACACACAACCACACACACACACACACACACACAAGAAGGAAGAGGGAGAGAGAGAAAACAGACAGGTAAGACTACAACAAACAGGCAGAGAGAGAGAGAGAGAAGAGAGAGAGAGAGAGAGAGAGAAGAGAGAACAGAGACAGAGACAGAGAGACATACAAACAGACAAACAGGCAGAGAGAGAGAGAGAGAGAGAGAGAGAGAGAGAGAGAGAAAGAGAGCATGGTATGTATACATGTATATGTGTGCACACGAGCTTCACTATCAGAAACTAATATCATTCCGAAGGTGCACGCCATGTAATCAACCCACCCCATTCGTCCGTTGTTCCCATATCACGCCATTGCCATATTACGCCATTCCCATATTACGCCATTCCCATATCACGCCATTGCCATATCACGCCATTCCCATATCACGCCATTGCCATATCACGCCATTGCCATATCACGCCATTCCCATATCACGCCATTCCCATATCACGCCATTGCCATATCACGCCATTGCCATATCACGCCATTCCCATATCACGCCATTCCCATATCACGCCTACAAGGGGGCAGGAGGAGGACAATAGAAGCAAGACACAAAACTTTGTTCTGTGGCTGCACACCAAACATTATCGCGCCGAGGCCTTGCTTAATGAGTCGAGTATCAATAGACTGACTGAAAAAAAAAAAAAAAGAAAGAAAGAAAGACTGGCGAAATCGGATTGTTTTGAGGATTTTATTTCTTTGAAAGTTGATCTCATTTTCTTCCATATGGCCATCAAGGTACAAGACATCAGGTGGTTCCAAGCAGACAGATTCAAATCAAAGGAATGCGATTATTCTGTGCTCTTGAAGCTCGCGCAGAGATAAGGTTCAGGGGTGAGTGCGAAGGCCTGAAATATGTGTCAGCTAAGGGGAAGGTCATGTATTTGAATATCGTTTGTGATTTCATCGGTGAAGATCTCAAAAAAAAAAAAAAAAAAAAGAAAAGAAAAGAAAATAATTGGTGGGGGGAGTTGTTTTTTTGATCAAATGATGAGTTTAACATTAAATACTGGCTCAAATTTGTGGTAGGCCTCAAAACGCTTACACGAATTATGCCGGGTTTCAGTGCAACATCCTAACTGCGGGGTGCGGCCCGTGTGCCACTGGCTCTACGGCAGGGTCAAGTTCATGAACAACACACTGTTCTCAGGTCCTGGCGTAACGTAAATCGCTCCACGCTCCACGTCACACCCCAGCAGGTGAAAAAGGGCCCGTGTCCGAACTCATCTCCCCCCCCCCCCCCCGAGTAATTCTAGAGTGATCTCTCCCTTTGTTCCCAAATCACTTCCAGCCCCCCTCCCCCTCCTTTTCAAGTCTCAGTATGTCCCTAAACGACACCCCAACGCCCTCTTTTTCGCTCCCGATTTTTTTTTTTTTTTTTTTTGCTGTCCCAACCTTTGCGCCACCTCAGAGGCAGTGCACCCACGCCGCTCATTCCGACACCCCGTTCACAGCCACAACCCGGTCGGCCCCGCCGCAGCCCGGCACCGGCAATCCACAGGGAGCAGTCAATGTCAAGTCGTCAAGAGGCAACCTACCGGAGGAGACACTGCACTGCTGCCGAGTCACTTCGGTGGTGTTCAGTGGCGCCTGTTCTGATCTAACATACGCAGGACACCACCTACTAAGCCCCCTACTGACGACAATAATTGCTTAGTCGCGGAGCCGGCGTGAGTGAGCTCTCCCTCCGGAGGGCGCCACCACGTCCGTCCAACGACAGCCCCCATGGACTCGCCGATACCGGTGACCCCGACGGAACCAAACCAAGCCACAGACGTGGAGAGGACATCGAAGTTGAGGTCACCATGAGAGAAGGCATGAAGGGCCACAGAACTTGAGACATTTTTTTTAATGCTGATCGATGAGAATGAGGATGATTAAGATGATGCTACGGATTTCCATTTCGGTCTGAGACTACATGACAGGGCTGTGCTCTACGCTTCCTTTCATAATATATCCCGGCGTCAACCAGGCCCGAGAGATACAGGCACCTGTAGTGTTGGTCAGGAAATTTGAGCAACACTCTCAGAAACGCATCCATTAAGTGGATGAAACTCGACTGTGTGGTCCCTGTCTTCCCAACTGAGTCCGCAGCAAACTCAACTCTGGGTAGGAGCCGGTCGGACCTTCCGTGCATCCTTACTGGATCCTTTAGCATAGGCTCAAACTGTCACCGTCCTTTCATTGCTCTTTAGGAGTCGAATTTTTTTTTCAGTCATATTGATTTCTGTACAATACTTTCTTCATTCGCTTTCCTACCCTTCGCCGGCTGCTTTGGAATGGCTTTCGGTTCTTTGTGCCCTTGGTGTTGAGAAAATCGCAGAATTTTAGGTGATTATCTCCAGTTCATGGCAATGGAGGACCGACACGTTCACCCCGGATCCACTGATGAGTCTCAATCAGGGGACGAAGGTCAACTCCGGAGAGTCGATGACGAATGGGTCTGTTTTCAAGGCAGTCTTCAGTGATCCCCGCATACTTCCAGTGCAGGATTTAATGTTTGTAGTCTAGCGCCGTCTTGTTCATTCCAATTTTCATACACGCTTCCCCAGCCCAGCCCCTAGCCCTGTTTCCCTATTTCTGTGTAAACGTTTTCCTAGCCATTGTTTCAATGACAAAAAAAAAAAAAAAAAATCTTAGCTTGCTGTTGCAGTGCCCCTCCCCCCTCCCCCCATGCCACCCCTTATCCCCCCTCCCCTTCCTCCCCTCCCTATTAATTTCCTCAGCAGAGTGTTGTTTGGTCAATCAGTGGGATTATTGCATCTCTTAGGAGATCAACGGAAAGGCTGTTTTGCACAATTAGCTGCTGTTGTTGTT
>CM065747.1:11699764-11704764 GCA_033310375.1 Conus canariensis | reverse complement strand
TTGTATGCCCCCCACCCCACCCCATCCCCCACTGCATTAGGCCTCTCTGAAAATGGCCTCTTCTGTCTACTATGGTGCGTTTACTCAAAACACAAATAAACACACAAAACAAGACGTAAAGTAAGGCTGTAGGCTGTGCTGTAAAGCTAGAAGGCTGTGCAAAACAGACGGGTGAATTTTCGACACAAAGTCTTCATCCGACGTGATAAGTTGCAGACAAACCTCAACTACGAACAAAACAGTACTTCCCCTTTTGGCTGTCAGGAGAGAAATAACAATGCATCCACCAGTAGGAAAGACAGTGAGGACTGTTCAGAACAACTCAGTAAAGAAGCAGGCTGCAGGGAGAGGTCAAGGTCAGAGGTGGGTATGTTGGATCTGAGAAGTGAACAAGAGAATCACAAAAAAAACGGGGGGGTGGGGGCTCTGAAAGTAGGTATGGTGTCTGCCGTGAAAAGGGAAAATGCCAGGAAAGTGAAGAGTAGGTGGAAATAAGGGGAGAAAATGGTCAGCCGCCTATAGCACACCGACCAAAGTCTGACCCCAGGATGGGTTGCCCCATCCTGGCGCCAAGGGGTGAGATGGAAAACGGGAGAACCCCGGGAAAAAACAAAACAAAACAAAACATCTAGTCAGACGCAGCTGGCCTTTTGAATACAGCTGCAAACCTCCCCTAGGAAAAATAAAATTCCTTATAAGGGCAGGGGAGGGCCAAAGGAGCGAAAAGGGGATGGAAGATGGCGAGGCTGGAACAAATGCAGAAAAAAAAAGAAAAAAAAAAAGGGGGGGAGGGGGGGGGGGGGGGGGTCGAGGGGGGGGGGGGGGGGGGGGGGGGGGGGGGGTAGCACGGAAAAGAAGGCAAGGAAGGAAAAAGGCCACATAAGTCAACCCACTGTCATTGACGGAAAGAAAAATATGAAAACCGAATATACTGTTTCGTACAGTCTATTAAATGTGTGTTACTTCACATCTTGTTCTGTGTGGTGTGTTTATTTGTATTTTGAGTCATTTTCAGCAGTCTGTTTTCAATGTTTATGGTGTGTTTCAGTATAAAGCCCCTTATTGTGTGTGGCCTTCTCTGTATATGGCACGTCTCTCTTTTGTCCCGTTTGTCTCGTCCCTTTCTATCCCCAACTTCTCCTCATCCCCTGTTTCTTCATCTCCTCATCTCAGTTTGTCTCTTTCTACGTGTTCGTGTCTCTGTATACAGCTAATTGTATGTGTCCCCATCCCACCCTAACGCAGAGGCATGGAGTTAAGTTTGAGCTCTCCGCTACTGGCGAAGGCTGAGTGGAGAAAGCCCTTATCTTTGAAGCCAGACAAGTGGAGGATTTGTGGTTCAAACTCGCTGTGGGGCACGTTTATTTTTAACCCCCCCCCCCCCCTCCAAGACTTTAAGCAGCAGTCTGGGTGCTAGTTGTTTTTTTCTTCTGAACTGAAATCCCGTGAACATATAGACAGACAGACAGACAGACAGACAGACAGACAACAGAAGACAGACAGACAGACAGATAGTAGATAGATAGATAGATAGATAGATAGATAATGATAGATAGATAGATAGATAGATAGATTGTGTGTGTGTGTGTGTGTGTGTGTGTGTGTGTGTGTGTGTGTGTGTGTGTGTGGTGCAACACATAAAATATCATATGACGTGGTTTGATGTGACGTGTGGATATGATTCATCTGTTTACAAGGCAATCGAGGTTTTTTGGTGTGTGTGTGTGTGTGTTTCGTTTTTCCCCCATTGTCAGTCAGCCGGGGACTATTGTGATTCCCTGAATTCTCTCACTTGTATGCTGCCCACAAAGCCGCAATTCGCCCCAAACTCCCACCCTCCAGTCCACATGCACACCTTCCCTCTCCGAAACCCTCACCCCGACCCCCCACCCCCACCCCTACCCCCGTCTCCCTTTTCCTCTGTCTGCTTCTCCCACAGAAGGGAGTTCAGAATGTCTTCCTGTCTGGGTGACTTGTCTCACCGCTCTCAATCTTTGTGCCTTCCTCTGTTGAAGGTCCCTGCAGACTCGGCCGGTGCACCACCAGATTCCAAAATTTCTCTGAAGACGGTGTACAGCTGCCACACCCAAGGTCCCGCGCCAGCAAACCCGAGTGAGCAGAGCTGTCGTGTCCAGGCCCCAGCGAAGTTTACACACGTGGGGGCCGTCCCTTGTCATGCTGACGTCACGACTGTCGCAGGTACCTCTGCTCATGGGATGACGCATAGTGATGACGTCAGAGGCAGGGCACTGTCGCCTGAGTCTGACGTCACGGTGACGTGCGAAGGCGCCAAGTCTAGAGCCATTTCGAGGAGACCTGGTGTGTCCAGAAGGATCAACATCAAAGTCCTAGGTCCCAAGTCCACATCGAAAGACAGTTCACACCAGGAAGCTAATGGGAGGACAGGCGCGACACACGCGCACTGCTCTTCTGCAGAGAACGTGAAGAACCTCGTCACCAACACTTTGAAGGCAAACGTGCCGGCTTCAAGAGAACTTCCACGTGTTCAGTCCGAGCAGACGAATTCTAGGTCCATGTCCGTCACTTCTGTGCCAAAGCGTCCAGAACTGGACGCTAGTTCCTTCGTCTTTGAGTCCAGAGGGTCAAGCTCTCATCCAAGGCTTCCCACTGAACACAGCACGTCCGATTCGAAGTTTCTAGAGATTAGTTTGAAACCTTCAAAGTCTTCGATGGAGTACAGGCCTGGTACCTCTTCTGAAGAAAGGTCCGTTCACGTGGAACCAGTATCTTCCAGCAAGATGGCGAGATCAAAGGTCGGTGTTTCAGGACAGGCAAAGGTTATTTCTTCACAGTCCCACGCAACATCTGCACTCTCTCCTTCGCCCAAACCGGTGAGTGCTGACAGAAAGAACCCCTGCCCTCTCAGCCTGGTCACCTCCAACACCCCGGTCATCCCCACCCTCCCCCCTCGGGGGGATGGTGTGACGTCATCCAAAGGAGGGGATTGGGTGGTGGGAGGCAGGGGCCTGTTTTCGTCCCAATTAGAATTGTCTTCCAAGGGAGCTGCACGACCTTGTTGTCCTCCGACCAAAGTGACGGTGAGTTCTTCAGATGTCTCACTCAAACCGTCTCATGCTCAGAGAGGGATGAAGATCTTCCAGGATGGTCACAAACGACATGAAACAGCCCCTAACCTTAGCCAACACTCTCAGCCAAAGATGCTTTCAGTTCCCGTTCGCTTTGTGAAGAACGTCTCTGATGTAAGGTCGGGGAATCTCGATGTGCACAGTGACCGACCAGGAGACAGCCGGGCACAGGTGCTTTCTGGACATCCTCAAGCGTCGACAGGTGGCCAGGTCCAAACAGAAAACCTTCCACAAAACAAAGGCCCTGATCCCTACACTCACAGCACCCCACAGTCTTCATCTCACACTTCATACACGGGGACACCGGTGGAAAGCTTCCAGTGCTTGATTATACCAGACGCCAATTCAAACCAGTCGACAGGAACGTCCAAGTCCGTAACGTCACCCGTTCGTCCAGCCACTTCGCCACATCACCTCTCCCCGTCCCGTCACGTAGTCACAGAGAAGTCTCATCCGCTTCAGCCGTCCCCCTCCCGTGCTCCAGCACCTGTCTACCAGAGCAAACTGTCGCCCGTGATGCCGAGACATACGCACCGCATTCGCCTCCCCGCCGCAGCAGGCCCCGCCCCGCCTGTTCTCCAGCCAATCCCTGTGAGGCACGTGAATAGGTTCGTCGCCGCCCTCAAAACGGACTCCTCCCCTGAATCACCCGACAACCAATCCGCCCGCGACACGTCTGGCGTGCCTTCCGTGAACGTGACGTCGGTGTCGTCCAACGGCGTCGTGACGTCATCTCCGCCGGATGTTTTGCTGAGGCTTCTGGAGATGACGGCGGTGACCGGGGTCAAGGACGAAGGGGGAGGGGAGAGGAGTGTGGTGGAGAGGACGATTCCCGTGGTGGATGCCAGGAAGGAGGTTCCCTGGAAAGAGCGGAGGAAGAGGATGGATTCTGCCTTGTCTTGGCTGAAAGAGGAGTTGGTAAGTACCTGTGGGGTGTGCGTGCGTGCGTGAATGCGTGTGTGTGTGTGTGTGGGGGGGGGGGGGGGGGGGGAGGGGGGTAGAATGTGGAACTAACGCTTTAACACCTATTAGAAATATTTGAAGAACGCAGCTTTCCAGATTCTTCTTCTTCTGTGCGAACGCCTTGGTCTACACGGTCAGTCCGGCCCTCGAGGTGAATAGTGCCGTTTTCTCCAGCTCTTGTATAGAGCTTCGTCATCAGAGCTGTCTCTGTTGGCCACACCTCCTCTCCTTGGCTGTTCATGTAGTGGGCATTTTTGGAGCACATGCTCCGCTGACTGTTCTTCCTGCCAACAAGGGCAGACTGGAGAAGGCACCACCTTGAGCTTTCAGCACAAGTGACTTAAGTCTGTTGTGCCCGGTGCGGAGCCTCACCAGGACACTTTGTTGCTCTCTGGAAGCTTTCCAGATAGTACCGAGACCTTTCCAGCCATCACTTACAGGAAGATGTCACCAGAAGGTAGTGGCTGCCAACATTTAATAAAAGGGAAAAACATCAACAATATTAATAAGATGTCACAACAATATTTCAACTCCATGCTAAGGATTGCTTCAGACTTTGACACACACACACACAAAAAGTTAAATGATAATCATGCAAAGATTGTAACTAGCATGAAATTATAGGTAAGCAAGACTAGACCAATTGATGCAACGTCAGCTTACAAAGAAGAGATAATTAAATGCCCTACGAAAGATGGAACTGTGCAAAGCCACATGTATCCTACCGAATATCGCTCAGTAAGATTTGATGCTCATTGCTGCGGAGTCTACCGCGCGATAGTGGCACACTTGACCAGAATTTCAAGCTACAAAACAAAAAAGAAATTAGCCAGTTTCTTTTCGGAAAATCCTAGATGAATCCAATGAGGATTTAAAATATGATGAATTGTCAGTGATGAAGAAAATCCCCATCAGTAATAAAAAAAAAAA
>CM065747.1:11684764-11687264 GCA_033310375.1 Conus canariensis | reverse complement strand
AAATGTGTTTACCGCCACCAAGATTCGAACCTGCATCCCATAGATGGTTGGGTGGGTGTCTTACCCGCATCGTTATCAAACACCTGTTGGGAAACGCCCTATGAAGTTCATTTTGTTGTTGTTGTTGTTGTTGTTGTTGTTGTTGTTGTTCCTTTTCGACCAAATCTAGCTGGAACTCTTCACAGTTGTCTCGGCCATCGTCCGTTTTGTCGCTGGTCGTCTGCTTATCAGAAACAGAGCTCTGTTTGACATCAGCAGGGACTGATGAGCCCAAGTTTAGCGCTGCTTTGAATGAACTCAGGACATGGTTCTCTGTTTGCCTTTGACAGAACGGACATGGACATGCAGGGTCATCTCATTCCCCGCCCCCCCTCCACCCCCCCCCCCCTCCCCACCTCAACCCCCTTCCCGCATTACGCCAGGTTTGAATTCTAAGGCAGGAGGTCATGATCAAAGATTTTTTGAGGATGAAGCTAATTCTAAGAGGAGTCATTTGTCATATTTCATTCTAGCTGAGGCTTCGTTTGAAATGCCGTTTTCCCCACGTAGTCCGTTGCCCCTGGCGGCCTTGCTGAACCGCTTTGTGGATTCTCATGGCCGGCGTCCTCTTCTTTGCTCAGCTGCTATTTCAACATGATGATGGTGATGATGATGATGACGATAGAGATCATCATCATCATCATCATCATCACTATCATCATCATCATCATCAAAGGAAAACAAATTTCGTGGCGCGTGCGTATTGCTCCACACGCAAAACCGGTTTAAGAGCTGAAGGGCTCTAATGCGTTAGAATAACATGACAAATTGCTGGATGGTGGCTGCAGATTTCGGTGTAATTCGGTTCAAAGATGAAAGAGTCTGGTTCGTTGCAACAACATAACAATCTGCTGACGGAAGGATGCAGATCTCTTCCAATGATATGGGCCTAAAGAGTGAGAAGGCTCCAATCCAGTGGAACGCTTTTACCAGCTGCTCAAGGAAAGCTGCCTGTTTCGTATCAGAGAGGCTCTTGTTCTATAGAATACCATCACCGGCTGCTCATGGAAAGGTGTAGATTTTGATGCAGTTTGATGAGGAATTGAAAGATTCTGATTTCTGGAATTATTTGAGAAGTCACTTAAGGAAAGGTGAACATTCCGGTGCTGTTCAATGAAAAGCTGAGCTGCTGTAGTTAGGTTGAAAATATACTGTGCACAAAAAGAAACGCATATTTTTTTCGCTGAAAATATTAAGGAAAATTTTGACAGAAACATGCCCCGTATAGCAGGGAACTCTGTCCAGTGTGAATAGTCAGACATAATGAATAGACATAACAGTAGATTGATGTCTCATTTCTTCTGTGGTTGTAATATTTTGAATGCTAAATGACGCATGAAATGACTGAAATAAAAATATGCGTTTCTTTTTGTGCATAGTATATTACTGACGGAAAGGTGAACACCAGTGCGGTTCTAAATGAAGAAGTAGGATTTTTTCTTTCTTTCTTTCTGCGTACGCAGGCTGATACTCCTGCGGATACTGCCTGTATAGACAGGCAGTGGAGTTTTGTGTGTATGACCGTTTTTTATCCCGCCATTAAGGCAGCCATACTCCATCTTCGGGGAAGGTGCATGCTATGTGTAACATGTCATCCATACCAACGGCCAAACTGGCCTTCTCTTCCGAAAGTTGGTGATGGGATTTTACGTGTGTGCAAGATATTGTGCGTGCGTTCACGCACGGAACCTCGGTTTATAGTCTCATTCGAAGGACTGTATGGGGAATGGAGTCAGAACCAATGTTAACTCCGAGGGAAAAATCCCCCTGTACCGAAATTCGAACTCGCAACCCCAGGATCACGAGTCCGGCGTTCTACCAACTGAGCTATTCCGGCCCCCAGAAGTAGGATAAATATTACTCCCATGATAAGATGATTTCACGCCCATAACTCCAAACGAATGCTGGTTCCAATACCAAAATCGACTAACAGAAGTTGTAGACGGTTTGGTGTCTTAATTAATGGCCTAACAGAAGTTGTAGACGGTTTGGTGTCTTAATTAATGGCCTAACAGAAGTTGTAGACGGTTTGGTGTCTTAATTAATGGCCTAACAGAAGTTGTAGACGGTTTAGTGTCTTAATTGAGAAGCATTCGATTGAAGTTACAGGCGCGTTATTCTTTCGTCACGGGGGCAAGAGTTACCTTACTTGTTCACTATTTACTGTCTGCTGTTGCCTGCTTCATTTAAGAGGTTCTTTCAGTGTAGTTCAGTAAAGCGCTTAAAAGCTGTGTAGCTGGTTGGAATGTTTCTTCAAGGCATTCACGGGAAGGTGAACATTTCAGTGCAACCCATAAAAGACTTGAAAGGCTCCAGTTGGTTGGAGCGTGTGCACAAATTGCTCAACGGATGCTGATGAATGTTTCAACGCAACTCAGTTAATAAGCGTTGGCAGGCTCTGGTTCGTTAAAATAACGTCACACCTTGTTCGGGGAAGAGCGTCTGTATGCAGTTAGAATGT
>CM065747.1:11667264-11674764 GCA_033310375.1 Conus canariensis | reverse complement strand
GTGCATTTTGGTAGAAAGTTGTAGAAGTTCCTTAACTTTCAGGTGAGTTTCCTGTCAACAGTACCAAAGGCTTTCTCAAAGTCCACAAAACTTGTATACAGGATAGCCTGCCATTCTAACAGCTGCTCGATTATCATTCGCAATGTTTCTTGTCTGATCTGTGCATGATCTGTCTTGCTGGATATCTGCCGGTTCTTTTTGGATTCGTTCATCAAGAGTTTTCTTCAGTCCCTTAATTAAGCATGATTCGTGTCAGGATCTTTCCTGGAACTGACAGGTGCATGATTCCTCTCCAGGTGTTGCAGGAGGAGGGATCCCCTTCTTTGGTAGTTTTACTAGGTATTTATTAGTTGGTGGAGTCAGGTGTTATCAACGTCTTTAAAAGTGTACTTTTGCTCCCATGGACTCCTCATCTTCTAAAATGGGCATCGTTTGGCTGGTTTTCTTTATCCATTGTGCTTTGTGTTTTAAGTCCAGACTGCGCTTTTTTTCTCCAAATAAATTAACTCAGTTCTAGATCTCAGTGGCTCATTCACTCTCTCTCCTCTCTCTCACACGCACGCACGCACGCACGCACGCACGCAAGCAAGCACGCACGCACGCACGCACGCACATACACATATGAATCATGACACTGAAGAAGGTATCCCATCCCATCCCCAACCTCCAAGTGAGGACATACAGTTCACCACATCTACACACCCTCTCGCCAGCAGCTAGCTCCGCTCTGCAAGAATCTCTGACGCTCGTCTCCTCCCAGGACCTGTGTTGGAAACCTAGGTCAAGCGACGGTGAACGATCTTGTCTGTTCACAAGCCTTAGCCAACAACCAACAAATCACTATCTCTGCGTCTCAGACACTCAGGTTCTCTCACTAATCCAAACCAGGCTCAGAAACACGCCACTTCTTCCCGTAGTGAGTAACCGTCATAATGCTTGCATGATTTCGTGTTGATTCAGTATGTAAGGGTGGGGTCAGTACTGATAAAGTATCATGTTATGTCCATTGCGTACGCACAGTTTGCATGACTGAATAGATGCGGAGGTTAGTTAGTTATAGTATGATCTGCAAAGCAGCCATGAGTGAGAATGAAACTCCTGACCCCTTTAACTACGATTCCGAGAGTGTTCCGGTTTATGGCGTGGAAAAAACAAATAAACAAACAAACAAACAAAAAAAAAAAAAAAAAACAAAAAAGATGAGCATACTAGACGGTATTCGGAAATCTGCAAGGGAGATAATCTGTGTTAGAGGTCGCGTTCAGCGAAAAGTGACCCCGCCGTTTGCATGGGACAGATGCCGCCGGTAGGCATGCCCAGAGCAATCTTGTTCCATCAGACAGCTTAACACAGTTCAATCAGCGAAAAGAAAATGCCAAAAGATGGGCGTGACACGGTGCGCTAGGGGGCACCTGATTAACAGACGGTCGACATTCCGTGCGTGCGTTTCAAATCAAATATTGGGACTGTCTAGATCTGTTTGTTTGACCCATCAGTTGAGAAAAGGTAAGTCTATTGGCGGTGGATAGACAGGCGTTATTCTCCCCTTATTTTCTTTTTATTTCCGGAGAAGTCTTTTTAAAAAGAAAAAAAAAAGGCTATTGATTTGTAGCTTTTAAAAGCAACGTTATCTTGTTTGTATGGAAAATAACTGGAATTCATACGGTCATAAAATTGAACCTATATTATTTACTCTCACTCTCTTTCTCGCTCGCTCTCTCTCTCCCCCCTCCCACCCACCCTCTCTCTCTCCCTCCCACCCACCTCTCTCTCTCTCTCTCTTTCTCTCTCTGTCTCTCTCTCTCTCTCTCTCATATCAAGACGGGTGACGGACTCTTGACACATCGTGTAATTGATTGCAGGAGTCCCTGCGCGCCATGGACACGGAGCTGGTGTCCCAGTTCCAGCGGTGCCAGGAGACCATCGAGAGCCTGAAGCAGCAGCAGAGCGAGCAGCTGTGGGGGGACGGGGAGGGGAGCGAGTGGGGCTGGGGACTGGAGGGCAGCGAGATGGGCGAAGAGGAGGGGGCCTGGGAGGACTGGGAGATCGCAGGTGAGTCGGGAGTTGTGTCAGGGGGGTATACCCTTTGGCTTTGTTTGTCTTGGGTAGCTGTCTGTCTGCGAGGTGGGTGTACCAAGTCTCATGTGTCGTTTCCGTCATCTGCGAACGCTTGTGATCCCGGCATAGTATGTCAGTTCTGTTCTCACTCTCTCTCTCAAGCGCGAGCGTGAGTGTATGTGTGTGTTCAAGAGGGGGGCGGGGTGGGGGGGGGGGCGGCGGAGGAGGAGTGGTGAGAGAGAGAGAGAGAGAGGGGGGGGGGGGGGGGGGGAGCAGGACTATACAATACGCCAAAATTGGTGAACTTATCCCAGTTGGCTTGTTCCACATTCGGTGATAACTCCAATTTTCTGTCCAAATTTTCTATATTAGTGTTAAGCTTTCTTTCTTCAGGTGATGGTGTGGTGGTTTTTCTGCGTATAAAAAATGATAAGCCAGTATTGTCTGCAAACCACACATTCCTCACTGAACTCTTTTTTCTCCTCTTGTGACTCGTCGTAGTCTGTTTTCGCTTATCATGTTACCAAACATTGCCTCAAATGATGGAAACAAAATTTAATATGGAGGTGTTGAACCCCTTGTTGTACACCCTCTATTGACCGAGAACCATTTTGACATATTGACATTTCTATCAACTTCTCTGTCTCTCTCTCTGTGTCTGTCTGTACTCTCTCTCTCTCTCTCTCTCTCTCTCTCTCTCTCTCTCTCTCTCAACAACTTGAATTCAACAAGGCATCATTTATGTTTGAAATTGCGACAGATACCATGCCATGTTATATCCATGCCCTTTTGACAAGATTGCACCGCTCTCCTGGCTCGAAGAAACCCCTTTTCCCCTACCTACGTATTGATCAATACAAAACAAGCCTAGCTTACTCTGTACCATACGTCTGGAACTCACTGCCACCGAGTGTACAAAATACGAATACGTTAGACCTTTTCAAGAAATGTTTACTGAAACATTTCATGTCTCAGTAATTTGATTATTCGATTGAAATCATTAATGTCCACTTGCAAAGTCTTCTGTAAACCATACATTGAATATACCGTCTGAACATATAACCTGTTCCATTAGACTGTTCATCCCACTCTCTCTCTCTCTCTCTCTCTCTCTCTCTCTCTCTCTCTCTCTCTCTCTTCCCTCCCCTACCTGCTATGGTCGGCTGGGCTGCAAGCAACCTTACCTTGCCTTACCTCCCCTACCTGCTATATCCTCTCTCTCTCTCTCTCTCTCTCTCTCTCTGTTATTGTCTTCTTTTTTGTTCCTTGTGCTTGACTACCCACTATGTGATCATTACATTTATTGATAGTCTGTTTGTCACCGTAGGGTCAGATTACAATCTTGTGTTGAATCATCAGTTTGAACGATATTTTGTTTGACAGTGTATGCATGACAAGGACAAGGATTGTAAGACAAAGCCTCGGCCAGAAATCTTCATCTTTGAGTATCAAAGATCAATCGATCCATCTCTCTCTTTTCAGAGTTCGAGAAGAAATGGGCGGACGATCCCAGCGCTAAACAGTCGGATATTACGTCTCGTACAACGTCAAGCATCCCGAGCAACGATGACGCAACTGAGGTTGGCGCTTACTTGACCGAAGCGACATCATCATCAACCAGAGAAAACACGCCTTCGCCCTTCCTGCAGGATGTGGAAGCCTCTCTCTGACACACACACGCACACACACACACACACACGCGCGCGCGCGCGCGCGCACACACATACACACACGCACAAACGCACACGCAGAGAGAGAGAGAGAGGGAGAGAGAACAGCATGTGTGACTTCAGTGAAAAAGACCGATGTTTTTATAAAATTCGTTTATAACATAAACGATGAAGTCAATAAGCAGAAACATGACGTGGAAATAAACTGGAAGCCAGCCTACTTACTGGAAAAAAAAAAAAACAACAACAAAAACAACCTTGGTCACATCAAATGAGGCTTTGCACAAAACTGCACCGATATTATGATAATGGTTTTGCTTTGATCAGCAGATGTAAGCATTGTGCGTGCTTCTTCTGTTCTCACTTTTATTTCAATCATGTGCAATATTTTTTTAAGACGTTGTGTACGTTTCATTTACGTACGCACAGTTGTTAATCTTTCGTTGATAGAGTACGCCTTTGGTGCAAGGCGTTCTGATTTTGTGTGTGGGCTACCGTTGTGGCAAAAAAAAAAAAAAAAATGTTGTGCCTTAACTATGCATAATAAAAAGTGACCAAAGTGAAAATGTTTAAAGTGCCTCAGTGTGCGTGTGTGGCTATTTTTGGTTGGTTAGCAGGTTTACATATTCACAGCCTGTTCATCTACATTGATCATTTTCAGATTAAAAACTTCTGTGGGTTTCGGTGATGTGAAAGGATATGTGCGTGCGTGCGTTGCGTGCGTGCGCGCGTGCTCGTGTGTGTTTGTGCTTGTGTGTGTATATACGTAAGTCTACATGTTTGTATAAGTGTGCCCTGATATGTTTCCTCGTGGCCGGCTGAACTAAACACAACATGAATTGAATAGTGTGTATGCATTTTTTTTTTTTTTTTTTTTTGGGGGGGGGGGGGGGGGGGGGGGGGGGGGGGCGGGGATGGGAAGTCGCGAGGGTGAGGGGGTGAAGGTGCTCTCTCTCATCTTCCGTGACTCCCACAATCAGAGTATCAGTCTTACGCTGCTCGTCCCAGCTCTTTAGCACGCAGCCACACTTGGATTTGCCTTGTCACTGCACAAGCCCCGTCACTGCACAAGCCCCGTCACTGCACAAGCCCCGTCAATCCACAGACTGTAGTCAGCATCAAGTTGCCTTGTCACTGCACAAGCCCCGTCAATCCACAGACTGTAGTCAGCATCAAGTTGCCTTGTCACTGCACAAGCCCCGTCAATCCACAGGCTGAAATCAGCATCAAGTTGTCCTGGGGCAGCTCCCCGGAGGAGACACTGCGCTGCTACCTCCTACTTCTTCTTTTCGAGCACTCAGATGATGATGCCAGTTGCCCGCACGACGTTGGCTCCGCAGGTCCGCCAGGTCCCTATAGAGCTTGGCCCTCAGAGCTACTGGCTCCGGCCATGGGTCCTGACTGGCAGTGGCATGGAGGTGACAGTCCTGTAGTGTGTGTTCGGTGTCCATTTCGGCCTCTCTGCATGGGCACATCGCAGACTCGCCAATCTTGTACTGTTTGTACCTGTGTGCATTCAGTCTGTTATGTCCAGTCCTTAGTCTGAACAGTAGCACTTGGTCTTCTCTGCTTAGGTGGTAGTAGCAGTCAGTCTGGTTGGGATTTGGGTGTTGCTGTTTCCATGTCCTCCTGTAGAGTGTTTTAATGAATGTCTTCTCCTCAGGGTAGGAGGCCTCTGTGTCATTTTGTTCCAGTTGTCCCCCTTCCTTGGCCGCTCTGTCCGCCGCCTCATTTCCATGGATTCCACAATGGGCGGGGACCCACTGAAGGACAAGTTTTGCATTTTGCACTGCTACCGAGTCACACTGGTGTGGTACCTGTTCAGCAGATCCACTATATGCAGAACACCGCCTACTATATAATACAAGTGTCATACTGACAATAAGAATTGCTGTCACGAAGTCGGTGTGAGTGAGCTTCTCCATTGCGGGAGTGCGCTGCAAAAATGGAAATTACTGAGCCACAGAACAAAGAAATGACAAAACAGAGGCAACGCGTTTCGACTTATTGCGTCTTCCTCAGGCAGGATAACATTCAAAGCAACGGAAACAAAAGGGACGAACAAATAGTCACTTAGCTCTTCGAACTTGGTGCAAACTGTACACATAAACTGCCCACTGTTTTCCTTTTTTTTTTTTTTTTTTTTTGCGGCTTAGTGATTCGATGTTTTCATTAAAAATGTCTATTTCCGCCTGCAGTCACTTCACTTTGAGATTATTTATATCGTGGTAAATACCATGGAAGCAATCTACCCCAAAGGAGGGACATTATTCTTTTTCAGTGTTAATTGTTTCTAATCACCCCCCCCCCCCCCCCCCCCCCCCCCCCCGTAGTTTTAGTTTTAAAGATTATAATTTCCTGAACAGCAAATCGGTTCACAATGTGAGGGACAAAATCAAATTCATATTTCAAATGTACAGTTTCAAAACTTTCTTGATAATAAAATAAATGAATAAGTAAGTGAAGCAATAGATAAAATGGACACCCCATCCCACTTTCCCCATGAATTCGGTACTCTTGCAGCTTTCCTTCATGGTATTTCAAGGTTGGTATCCGCGACAAGCAAATAAAGGGAGACAAGCAAGCAAGTTCATTTTTCCTATCGACACGTGCTGTCGGAAAACTGCGACCCTTTGAATCCAAACAACTCATATTGCATAGAGCGAGCTCGAGTTGTTTTCAGGAAAACTGAAACTGCAATGAAATCTTGGAGTACTAATCCCGGGAGGGGGAGGGGGGGGGGGGGGATAAATAACTGACTGCTTCTTTTTTTTTATGTACTTGCTCATTGTTTTTTTCTTTTCTCTTTTCAGCTTCATACTTACGCTGTTATTATGTAGATAATTTCACTGACCAATGTCGTCTTTAAAATTACACCATTAAGCAGATCTTTCCAGCTCACATTGTTTGTTTATCTGTAGATCAGGCTGCAGTCTCTTTTGAATCGCATCCAATCTCTGCCAGGGGGAAGCGCCGCCATATTGCCAAGGAGGTATCCCAGCATGCTTTTTCTTCATTTTAATGAAGACCACTGGCAAAGGGAGGGAAAACGCCGCTATGCTGTCACAGAGGTATCCAAGCATGCTGTTTCTTGATGGACACTGGGCAAACGGGGAGGTACGAATGAGACACCACGCGTCTACAGCAGTGATGACCGTTCAATGCTCTTTTTTTTTTCATTTTATTATTTTTCTTTAAATAATGAATGTCTACTTTTGATTCTATTCCTAGACACTGGGCTGACCGCTGAAACACCAAAATGTAGTTGATGACCAGTGTGAATTGTAGCCTATAGATTCGGCAGAAAAACTCTTTTTCTATTCTTTCGTGTGTGTGTGTGTGTGTGTGTGTGTGTGTGTGTGTGTGTGTGTAAGACTGCATACCATAAACGTAAAAGGCGCGATGACTTATTTGACACAAACTCTAATACAATAACAGGGAACGTTCTGAAAAATGCAAATCAAGAAAAATTGCTATGTTTCTAATTCATCAGTAGGCCTAGTCTTCTATCAAAACGTTTGTATTTCATAAAAACTCTGAAGATCTCCATTTTTTACTTTTCTACTCACCGTCCCATTTTCCTTCTCAAAACCATTGCCCTTGCTTTTCACCTCATATAAATATTCTTCGGAGATCCTCGTATGGTGTACATTCATCAAGGAAGGGAAGTTCATCTTTAATTTGGTTGCAGAGTTGGCGTTTTCTGTTTTCTTTGGGTATATTTTGAATTTCTCCCTTTCTCCATCATTAGATCATTAGAACTCATTCGAAA